>JABBOT010000011.1:7443710-7837054 GCA_016165875.1 Acanthopleura granulata | reverse complement strand
AGTCATCGTCATGGAAACTGTTATACAACGGGCAATTTTGGTGATATTTTTCCGAACTCTTGAAGCTTGCATACATTTCTGTATAAGCTTTGTTTGCTTTTTTTCTGTCCCGACATGGTTTCCTAACAATTTAGCATTGGTGTGAGTGGAAATTGAGTCAGTCAGCTCTTCATCTTCATTTTACTAGCGACGAACAGCGTTGTCCTCTTTGTTCTTGATGTGTGACTTATGACATCAGATCATACATTTCGTCGGTTATTTTTCCTCTAACATTGTGTGGGCTGTTTACTAAATGCATTTGCAACGAAGAAAAACCATGATGGTATTTAAGAGCAAAAACAAATCAAGGATTTGTCATCTACACGCTTTTAAAATACATGATATACTGCTTTTTCTTTCTTCCAAATACATGGTCTTTATGCAATATATATCGCCGGCCACCTATCAGGCGATGGGTTATTTTTGGTCAGCCCTTTTGCCTTAATTTTCTGCACGAAATCTCGAGTCGGCTGGTTTTTGAAATTTTTATCCAACCCATTAACATAGAGCATTAAAGTGTCACTGACAAAATTTTTAGAATGGCAAAGAAACATTATCTGGTTAAAATTAAATCTAGCAGAATGCATATGATTATATTGTATTTATCTAAAACTTTCTTCTTGTAATGGATTTATTTTGGTGAGGAAATGCGACTTTGGGTACTTTATCGACAAAGGACTGCTGTCATGTTAGGACTAGGCCGATAAAACTTGTGGGGTTATGAGTTGTACGGTCACATTGAAAACACAGAGTAACCTGTATTCTGTGACTACAGCCTCACTGTCAAGTAAGGGTGCTAAACATGTCACCACGGCAACTAAAAGCACAAATGTGTCCTGTCGCTGGCTCTGTTGCCTAGAGCATTACTGTATTTTTCTTTGATTCAGAATGTTGTCATTACGTTGTCATGAAAAACCACCGTTTAAACAATTGTTGCGATACAAAATGACTGCCACATGCTGTATGACATAGTTATTTACTGCTTTCTTCGCTCATAAGCTCGTAAAACGGGCCATCTTGGACGGCACGTAAATCGCTTATTGACCAATAAATATAGCTGAAAATAAAACTAGCATGCTGCTTCTTTTTTTTCTGACAATGATCGAAGCATCGGAACATCTTAATAACGGTTAGACAAGACCAAATGCCATGCTACCAACAGTATATACATAAAAAAAAATATATACATAAAATGAGAAATAGAAGAAACAGCTATGCACACGAGCTGATATTTGGTTACAAAGATATCATTTCAATTGTAAGGCTGTTTATCACAATTAGTTTTTTTCTGCAAACGCTAAACCCACAGATCAATCATATTAAGATATCACCAAGCGTTTAGTATAACTGTTTGAGTATTTCTGCCAGACAAACCATCTATTATCAGATGGAAATGAGCACTCAGTTGATGACGGCCACTGTCATACAAATTAAACCCTAAAATAATTGGTGTCAGTAAGTGAGATGAATGGACATAAAACAGCAGACAGGACAACAACAACAAAGTTAAGACCTCCACTTATCTAGGCTTCGAATTTGACATCTTCATGGCAATAATAGTCAACAGTATTAAGTGGACCTGCCAGGACAATAAATGCAGGATCAGTTTCCAAAAACAACCATGAAAACAACATATCACAATACCAAAAAAGTTTTCAAAATAACACTACAATTACACTTAAGTCGGCGTAATGTAAACGAAGGCGGTCAAGAATCTTTAAAAATGCAGGAAAGACGTAAGGATCTGTGTGGATCAATTTTAAATTAATATATAAATCTACTACCGTTGTATTTAATTTACAAATTGTCTGACAACAATATATGACACGCAATTGCACAATTGTAAAATTCGTCTACAAATAAGTCATATTGTGTGGTCATATTTAGCCATAGGTCACGTTTGGAATAGGTAAAACTGCTTTAAAATGAAGCAAAAGTATATAAAGCAAATCTTTTATTAAAGTTTATAACATTTATTTCCTCTTGTCGTGTAAAAACTGGTAAAGTACGGCACGCGTTGAACTTTTCACTTCCACGAGCCTACTGTTCACTGGCAAATTATTTTATGTTGTGTTTCATGCACTTTTATGTTTTCTTTAACTTTTTACCTTTTTTACTTTTAAATGAAAGACGCCTAATAAACTGCAATTAACGCCACAGGAGTATGTTCACACTATCCTGCTCGAGCCGCATTGTTCGGGGACGTGCAACTGACTACTGTTCAAGAATTTATGTGCACATTTTGATAGAATAAAACCGTTATTAAAGCCAGTTCACCAGTTATGTGAGTCCATTTGCTAACTGTTCCACTGTGTCACCGTTGCAGTAATATAGTAGCTAGATTTTATCTTCAAGTTGCTTTCTGGTATTAACATATGATCGATCTGTTTATTTTGTCTAGAGATTTTAAGAGGAAAGCCCTTAGTGATCAATAACACCACTGGTCATTAAAACATCTTTTCGGAGCGGATTTGGGCTATAACAACAGGTTGACAAAACTGGAACATGCACAGAGCGTGTACTTGGTCATAAACGAATATACTTAACTGCAAGCAAGAATAGATCAGTGGGGCCTTCGTGGCTCAGTCGGTTAGCTCGCTAACGCAGGGCAATGATCGAAGCCTCCCAGCAATACGGTCACTGTGAGTTCAAGCCCAGATCATGCAGGCTTCCTCTCCGGCCGTACGTGGGAATGCCAGAAACCTGGGGATGATCATGGGTTTCCCCCGGTCTCTGCCCGGTTTCCACCTATAATAATGCTGGCTGCCGTCGTGCAGGTGAAATATTCTTGAGTACTGCATAAAACACCAATCATATAAATAAACAAACAAATATAGATCGGTAAACGTTGTTAAAGAGCTATCGTTATCACAAGACCTATAAAGTGTGTAAAGAGACATGACTAAACCATCTAGGTTTTTAAAATTCTTCCCTAGAAACCTACTTTTATAAAAAAAAAAAAGCCAGAAAGGAAATAGCTAAAGTGTTAACATAGGAGATTTTGGCATGTCATTGGTCTGGGTGTCCGCGGTTACGATGTCTCTACGGTAAGCTCTCAAATGATTTGCAGATAAAAACATTAAGCAGGTGGTCTTCACGCAGCGACCAGTACCATAAATCTTTAGGTAATCACCTTCTGGCAGTACCCTGATGGTCTTCCCTTTTTTCTAAACATTTGGCTCCATTTTACTAAGCTCTCCTCCGCCACAGTACAGGTTTTCCGCAGCTTGTAGTTTGTACTGATGAGAACATTTTACCGACCGCATCAATCCCATGAAGCTTTGAACCACCCGTAAAGGCGATAGGATGCCCAGAGAGATTATACATTTCTTTGATCGGGGTCGGTTGATTAAATTATCAATTACACCTGCATGGGACACAAGATGAAGTGCTCTGTTGCTAAATACAATTATACAAATCGCGTTGTTAGATGAGATCTAGGTACGCTCGAACAAGTTCTGGTGAAAAATCTCACCTGGTAGTTTTTTTTCTGAGCACATGCAACACGGGGTTATTGAAATTGTATTTGAAACTTAATTCACCTACTTTTGCATTGAGGGGGTGCTCAGAAACGAATTTGCTTAAACGATGGCCAGATTTATTGGTGGAGAAAACCGGAGTGGTACCACATATTTGGGGAAGTTATGTAGTCTCACTTGGACGTCATGGAAAGGCCACCATTGCCGACAAAATTAAGGACACAAGGGAATGGAACAATTGCCTGTAAGGAAAATAGCCTTAGCGACTCTGCCACAGCCCGCTTTTCTTAATTAAATGACGCCATATACAACATTACGGCAACAAGACATGAACACCTCGAATAAAACACGCATAGAAATGTCAAAGCTTGAAAGCTGTCAGTTTTTAGGTTGGAGCAATTAATAGGCCTTGAAATTTACATACAATTACAAGCTGATTTATCCTGAAATACATCTACAACTGAAACAACTTGTTGGTTAGAGAATTTATGGATTCCTCCACTCTACCTGTCAGCGTGGCCGTGATGACAATGAAAATTACTGAATGATTATGACTTAACGCCACCTCGGCAATATTTCTGTCATGTTGTAGCGAGAGCATGTTATAAACCAAAAATTAGCATTTGGTTTTGCAGACAATAATGCGAATGTACGAAATCAAATCAAATATATGGACGTGTTTTACAGCAAGTTGAAGCAAGTAAACCGCCGTTAAAACTGTGAAACCACTGTATTTTTTTTTTAATTTTGCATATGTCAGTATAAAGTTGAATAATTTCCATTTACATGTAAACGGTCGACCGTGCAGAGCATTTGCCGATTGTAAGCAAAACTGGTGACAGTAGGAAAGGTATGGCATTGTATTCGCCGTTTACGCCGTATGACGTTTGATGATGATCGGTGTGTCACGTCACACGTCAAAAAATTAGTGGTTTACCTATGGACTCTGATTTCACCACCAATTACACTGACCGCCACAATATATAAGTAAAATACCGTTCCGTGGGTGTCTCCCGGACTCTGCTGGGTTTACTCCCACTACAATGCTGGTCTCCGTCGTGTGAGTGAAATATCCTTGGGTACGGCTTAAAACGCCAATCAAATAAATGTATAAATAAATAAATCAGTAAAATCATGTTAAACAAAAATCAAATTGAAGGCGTCACAGGTTTTCAGGCATCCACCCATATCGATACCACTGGATAATCTGATATCACCAGTGTATCGCTCCTATCGTGTGCCTTCTTACTACCAAACTTGATTTTACAAGTAGTTATCCGCGCGGGCGGGAAACGGCTATCCTACTTTCATAGATTTTTTTATCTCAGCATGCAAACAGTTATGATGAAGTGATTTCTTTACTTAAAAACTGGCGTTAGCTTACACACAAAGAAACAAAGGCTTGAATAATACAAGAGAATGGCTGTTCGATAAGATGGAAATATTTTTGGCGAAGTGTCTTATATAAACAAGAATCTAAAATACAGAACACGAGAGAGGGAATCAATATCTTGCTGAACAGCATCAGAAAATTGGAGATGAAGAGAGGATTGTTATCGATAAGAGCCAGGACCCAAGATCATTGATTGATGATAAAGCCAACGGGGTCACAAAAGGTGACAAGATAATAGAACCCCAGTCTTAATACATACTCAACTCTGGCTTAGTCTGGCTTCTAGCATACCACTCCTGACTGGCAGAATGAAATCTTTAATGGCCATTTCGATCTGGATAGCTTTGTAAAAGGGAATTTGATCACATCGTAGACACGATGGAAGTGGATGTTATGTGACAGCCACGAGAACCAGGATGTAAAATATCAGATAATTAAAGGTGCTGAACCCGACATTCGTAAGCCAGTCGTCAACTAAATGGGCATTCCGAGTCAATAATCGTAAGACTCTAATTCCCTAAAGGGCAATTAAAACAAACCGCAAAAGAGCTATAAAAAGTATATAAAATAAAATGATCTATGCAACGAGAAGCTTGCTATCACTTTATCTCTCTTTGAGCGTTCCGTATTATTTAAATGCACACATATAGCTAGAAGCAACTTCCACATTCAATAACAACACGGGTTAGGCAAAACTGGTTAAAAGCTGCAGGACTGTTAACGGAAATTTTTTAAACATCACTGACCTACAAAGACATAATGATTAGTTGTCATCACATTTAATGAACAATCACATAAAAAACAACCGGGTCGGGTCATACGAAAGACTTTATAAATGGTACTTGTTGCTGTCTCGCTTGGCTCTCAGCTTGGAAAGATTAAAGCAAGGAAGCAGGACTAGCAGGTTCGGTGTCAGTATAATGTCACTGGGTGGGGTGTCATGTTTGGTGTCTTCACAATGATGTTCCAGTGGCGGCAGCACTTGGGCGGTATGGACTCACCCTGCCACAAGAGGGCACAATATATGCATACACCAGAAGAGCTCCTCATCGTCATATGATTGAGACATTGCTAAGTATCACGTTAAACCCTAAGCACTCACTTATAAAAACAAATGGAAATGGACTACTCCTGGCGGACCCATAGTCCACCAGCAGAGTACTGGTTTACGCAGAATGCAGTATAAAAGACTACAGTATGGAGAGTATAAAATAAGAGCAACCATGACAATGTGATATTTGGCAAGTGATCGAAAATGGAAAATGGAAACAAAAAATATCCACTTTTCTATCGATTTCAGTGCAAGCCACATCATCACCTTGACGTCCCTCGTCCATTTAATCAAAATACACTCCGACCACCACATCCTCAAACGTGCCAACTCTTTATTGCGTAAACCCTAGACCCCACGGAATTAGGGCAGTGAAAGAGTTGAAAAGGTGTACCCAGTTCCATGTATAACTAACACTAACGAGAATACTACAAAGTGCTGAAGATAAAAACAACAAAAACATCAATGAGGGTAAAACAGTATTTAACAATTTGTGGAGAAGTAATCTTAGGCCAGCTACAGGTAAACGAATGAGGTACATGTAGATGTTAATATTGTGTGATCGTTAACATTGAAGACAAAGTTGACGGGGTCAGCGACGACAAGAAGGTAATAAATCTCCAGGATCATACAGTTTACGTGCATATCTCTCGGAATACAACCTTTAATCACCGTACGAATGTGCAGATATGTCATTTGAGCAGATCACATTCAAAGGTTAAGTTACGATGATGGGCTGAGTATTGATGCTGATGTTGGTGGTACTCGCTCGACGACTGAAATTTTGTAATGATCTTGCATCTTTTCCTCATTTTAAAAAAAGTAGGTCCACATTCTCCTGGCAAATATGGAGATAGTTTTTAGTTTGTTTTTTCGCCTTTTTCCGACATAGATAATCTGGTACAATAGCGGTATTGCGTCGCCATGCTCAACCTAAGGACCCCATTCTGATTATTTTCCACAAGGACCGCTTAAATGGACCGGCTTAATTCATTGACTTTGATTAATGGATTTGGCGTTCATACATTTAGGAGTGCATATAATCGGCCGCCGCGTTACGGCTGGAGTTTGCCACATCCTTAAATCTGCACTGTTGTAACAAAGCGCATTAATTCTATTATTTGTATTTCGTTTTATTTGTCAATCTCATGGCGTTTTGCAGAGATATTCATTGTGGCTCATAATGTGACATTTAAAAGTCCTCATTTCTTCAGAATGAATGACAGCGACGTTGCCAAATAATTTAAATATAGTGTGGACTGTGCATGGCATCCAACACACGTGGGAGCACTGTTCTCATCCAGGATAAGACTGTGTGCCAGAGGAGAAAGCCCAATATTTTACGCCATACTTACGAATAGTTTACTTATGCGACGGCGGGGGAAAACGGGCAGAACCCAGAGGAAGCCCACCATCAACCCCTTTCTGGTGGACCAGAAAGCACAATACACCTGGTTAAAACTACTTGGTCTCGTCGAGACATCTCATATGTATAAGAATTTTAGCGAGTCACAGGGTGAATGTCATGGAGTTTATTATGGACGTGTAGGTTCCAATCAGCCCGCCAAAGACGACGGATATAGTTAGGAATATTTGAATGAAAATCAGAATGCTGTATTTTAACCTTATATACAGGTTGGCTAAGGACAGCTTCAATCTCCCAGGCTACGACTGTTTTTGTGAATACGAATGTGACTTAGTATCCTTAAAAATGTTAATTAGTTTTCCATGTATGGTTAAATTTCATGAATTAACGAACATTTATTACCAACGGAAATTTATTACTCCCAAATGACAAACGGTAAAGGAGCCAGTCATTGCATAGTTCTGTCTTCTTGGCGTGCGCAGAAGAAACATATCAGAACAAAAAAAATAGCATGTTCTCGTCAGAACAGATTGAAGATGAGGATAGAAGATAGTTGTTGGAAAAAAAATAGATTTGCGGCACTAGTTCAAATATCTCGACAGAAATAAAATGATATTTTTGCCTGGAAATTGAAAGATTTCTAACAACAAAAATATCCAAATCTGTCCGATCCTTTCAGAATGCTGATGGAATTAAGAATGGCAAGTGCACTGAGAAACTGGAATAATCAGTTTGATTAATTGTCTTGATGAGATTTTTCTGAAATACGACTTAAAAACGTACAAGAATTGTGTGTTTTGCACACTGTGTACATATACAGTGTGCGAACTTATGTTCTTCATAAAAATTGACACCATCCTGACGTCGGTTTCATGTTATATGTGATTTTTTATTAGATATCATGATGATAGAACATTATTTTGAGTCATTCTAGGCCAGTGACGTATAGTAAATTGCAGTGAGAATCGTTGTATTTTCCCACGTAATTCAGCATGAGCCATAAGGATAGGGGTGAGTGAGTGCTTGGGGTTATATGTCGGACTTCACAATGTTTCAGTCATATGACGAAGAGGAGTCCTCCCGGTGTGTACATCTGCCGCCAACGTGGTGACCCCACTGGAACATCATTCCGAAGACACCAAATATGACAAGTCACATAATACTGACACTGGGCCGACCAATCATGTTTCCTTGCCCTACCCTCTCGATACTGATCGCCAAACGAGGAAGCAGCAACTACCATTTTTAAAGTCTTTGGTATGACCCGACCCAGACTTGAGACCTGGATCTCCCGACCTCGAGGCGGACACTCTAAACGCTAAACCACCCAAGCGATCCATAGGGATAGGGGCCTCCCACTTGCTAACATTTAAAAGTTTACTGGAACAGATGCAATGAATAATGAGCAAGGTAAACTGACAGGATACCGTACATTACCCGTTACAAGTAACCACTTTCCAGTTATCACAAAGTTTTTGCTGAAGTTCTTCTTTTACTCTGCATGCTGCATTCTTTGACGGTGAAGATTGTATTATTAGGACAATGAATGTACCGTTCAAATCAGGAAAAGTGAACAGATACCTACTTGGAAACACGCATAAGTAAAAAGGTTTTCATTTTGCAGGTAATACAAAGAAAGAACCTTCCAGGACGGCTGCAATGAGAGGGAGAGACAAAAGTGCCATGAGTGTCATTCTTTGTCAGACTCTTTGGTGGAACATGTCATTACCAAATGAACCCAACTGATACTTTGAAAATGGTGTTGTACAAATACATACACGACGGATTGGTCATATATGGTATTAGACATTAGTCATATACCTGCTTTACTTTTATTCTTGGTCAGGCCTTTTGGTAATGCAGATAATTGCCAAATGAACCAAGTTGGTTTATTTATTTATTTGATTGGTGTTTTACGCCGTAATCAAGAATATTTCACTCATACGACGGTGGCCAGCATTGTGGCTGAAGGAAACCGGGCACAGCCCGGGGGAAACCTACGACCATCCGCAGGCTGCTAGCAGAACCTCCCAGGTACGGCCTGAGAGGAAGTCAGCATGAGCTCGACTTGAACTCACAATGACCGCATTGGTGCGAGGCTTCTGGGTCCATGCGATGCGCTAGCGCGCTAACCGACTGAGCCACTGAGGCCCCGTGAACCAAGCTGACTCTATGACAACGGCACGGTTCAGATATGACAGGTTGTCCACATATGAAAAAAGACATGCTCGTTGTGGTAAATTATGTTGTTTATCCACATTAAAACCTGCGCTTAGCTCAGTATCGCATGCCACATTTGACGCTTGAAATTAGAACCTCGGAATTCTGGCGTGGCATTTGATGGTAACCCCGTTAATGGGCGTCCAAAGTAGTCTTCTTTGGCCTTTGATATTTATTAATAGAATCACTTAGCCATTCACTTGGTTGCATTAAGTCCATATAATGATAGTTATTCACCATGATATAAATATGTCGGCCATTGCTGTATCCATGTATAATGTCCTTCATAGGGTATTAAAACACATATATGCCCCTCGACGAAGCAAAACTGTGGGATCAAGCAATGTCTGTGTCGGTAAAACCACTGTTGGAAAGAATGTGGGCTTTTTCGGCCACTGGTTAATATGACACAAGTACGTAGTACCAACTCTCTTTACACTGCGTTGTAGACATGCAGCGGTTACGGGCTTGTTATGACGGCTGTCCTAGTTTATCACCTAATTTGGATCATTTTGTTCTGCTTCCTTCAGCCAGGGATTTTCAGTTGTCTACATGTGGGTATCATCGATAGTCACACCTCACTTTATCATGACCCATTTTGCTAATGGTTGTAAACTGTGAAAATGCTTTTTACGACTACTACACTGTCATCACTGCTCTTATTTTCTCTCGTTGTTGCAGCCTTTTTAGACTATCGGTAAGAGATTTGAATTGGTTAGTTGTTGTTTCTGGACAGGAAATTTTGCAGAAGGTTCTGCGCATGTCACATAAATAAAACTTACTTTCTCTTAACTCACGTTCTTAGTATCCAATGAAATAAACAGATAAATAAATTCTTCGTAGAATACCAATGAATTAAATCTACCTGACAAGATTTCGCTTGCGCAGACCTCATGACTGTGACGAAGTTTATTTCTATGTTTCATGCAAGAAGAAGCAAGGAGGTAACATTTGTTGGCTGTAGTAAATATGTGAATAACCATGGCTAAACGGATCTGTGGCAACATTTCTGCCATAACATGGCGAGAACACTTTCACCTAAAGGAGGTAGTAAATGGATTTACTACCATTTAAAACATTTAAAACGAGTTGATATGAGGAAACCTATATATATAGGTAGATAGATAGATAGATAGATATTTTAACCTGCAAAAAGGATTTCGAAAAATATTTTTCATTTTTAGGCTAGACCTCGTTAAGCTGAGTAAACTATGTGTGTGCAAGAAGATAAATTCTTCATTAAAGTTAGGCTTGCATATCAATTATGACATTAAAAAAATGGAAAACATTCTTTGATTAACACAGTCCACTCAGATTTAATCATTTTCTTGAAAAATGATAGGGTTTTTTTTCAATTAGCGGGAGAATTTCCAGGGAGTAAAAATGTTCTCAACACTGTTCTGGTTTTGTTTAACTATTTGTAATGTAGAAAGCCGATGTAATTCGCTAAGTGACTCTGTCATCTCGCGATATGGGCTGCAGTAAAAAGCCTTCCATAATAATATGTTCGTAAATAACGCTTTTGGCGCAATCCAATTTCTTCGGTAATTATGTCGAGTATCTTGTTCAAATAAGTACGAGGAAACGGAGTGTCCCAGTGCGCACTAGATATCATACCAGAAAATTAGGCAATTACTGAGCCGATCTATGGTGCAAACACAGGAAGCTTATTTCCACCAAGCGCAAACTACCGAAATAACGGGAGATGTCCACTGTTTGAAAACACCTATAACGTAATATGAAAATGGCAAGCTTTTCACATGGTATTTCTAGCATACCATTAGGAAATAACTGGACCTTTTCATTGCTAATTATAAAAAGCAGACTTATAAGCTTTCACCCTCTCTCTTTTGTGTGAATGTGTGTGACTGGGCATAGGGTGTCATGCATGTCTTAGTTTTCTTATTAATGTGGATGGTAGTTTATACGCCTTACTGAAGACTCTAACACAGCTGTTGATTGTTCAGCTTAAACAGCATGGGAGAAGTGGACGCCCCATAATATATAATCACATGCATGTTAACTAACCATGACAGGATTTTACATGTATCGTAAGTGTTCATGTAAATGCGTAAACAGTAACAAATTATACACCTCCCTGCAGTACAGCACAGGCAGAATTAGGCTTAAAAAAGCAATGATGTTGAAAGTAACCGCTGCGTAATGTCTGTGTACGTACCTCTCGAGTAGATAGGCTATGTGGCTGAAATACTGCCGAAGAAAAGACAACCATCCGCAGGTTGCTGGCAGACCTTCCCATGAACGGCCAGAGAGGAAGCCAGCATGAGCGGGACTTGAGCTCACAGCGACCGCAATGGTGAGAGCCATGGGGCCATAACGCCGCGCTGGCGAGTTAACCCCTTGGCCACGGATGCCCCTTCTTGTTTGTTTACATTTTGCAAAGCTCTGTATTATATATGTTTGCAACTATAATAAATATACAGGGATAATATATGGTATATGCTTCTAATGGAAGCTCAACGTGCCAAGGTGTCAGCATATTGAATAGTTACATTATGAGGAAAGGCACTTGCATGTGTATTTCAGTTCACCTTAAAGAGACTTGGTCGCCCAAAATTTGGATTTTTAAGCTAATTTTGACTGCGACGTCTTAACGAAGTTTTAAAGCTCGTTCATTAACTAAATCAGTCAGGTTGAAACTAAAAGTATTCCCTAAGTATATAGCCCGGAGAGGTCACGCCGTGGCTCGATTTCAAGAAAGTGGACGGGCCGTTTTACCTGATTAATATTCAACCGAACGCATATCTGCAGGCGTTCGCTATCAGTCAATATTGGCTACACGAACTCGGATAATTTCGAATTTTGATACACATAGATACATGTAGCGTATAGAAGCTTAAAGGGAATTGAGAAAAGGTTACCAATAATCTTCTCATTAAAAATTCAGCCGGAAACTTGTGTGTTCGATGTTTAACACCTCCACAACAACAACAGCATTTGCACCCACCTATCGAGCAGTAGCTTGGCGACAACTGGCCACCAATTACAACTCTAGGCTGGCTTGTCAATCTGCTGAGCTCTCTTTTACGCCTCTTTTTGGTCGATCCTGTATGAGAGAGCCGTAAGTCCTTCTTTTGCGCGTGTCATCAGCCACGTTTGTTTACATATGAAGTTTACCAAGGGCTTTACGCATGCTCCATTTCCACTGAATTATTAGTCCCTCATTTCAATATTCTCGAAGACTTTTGAGTTTTCAGGGGTTTTTTTTTTGTTATTTTTAAACATTCACTTAACGTACAGTGCTGATTTTTAAACATTCACTTAACGTACAGTGCTGATGGTTGGATTAACGAAAAGCTTGTAACTCGCACTGCTTGAGAAAAATACTAACACTCATGTCATTCTGTTATGTCCCTTTCATAAATGTCCGACCAAGTCTCAGTCATATATTCACGATATAATTCGTAAGACAAAACTTCTTTTAAATATAAATTTCTTAAAAATATCATTTGAGGATAAATTATTGTGTAGAAAGACACGGTGGACGCTCATGGTTAGTACTAAGTAGCGAATATTTTTTATTCCTGGCCTATTGCGTCGGCAAGACCTGCTATATAACAACTTCAACGGCAGATCGAGGAAATCCTTGCGTCATTCCGCAGTAGACTTGTCAATGTGAGCAGGCTGGCAATTGGCCTGATCGACAGGGGCACAATTCCCCATCTATTTGCAATCAATCAGTTTTTATGATTGTATAAT
Source organism: Acanthopleura granulata (assembly GCA_016165875.1). Taxonomy (NCBI): domain Eukaryota; kingdom Metazoa; phylum Mollusca; class Polyplacophora; order Chitonida; family Chitonidae; genus Acanthopleura; species Acanthopleura granulata. The sequence goes on along the minus strand of JABBOT010000011.1, from coordinate 7,823,786 downwards.
CGACTAAATCTGAGCTTTGTATAATTGATTGAGAACTGATTCAGTTACTCCCCGTAGCATACAAAACAGGAGTTAAAGAAATCTCCGGTCGTTTGAGTCCTTTTCAACTAGATTCGCAACAGCAACTGTTTAATTCAACTGGTCTAAAGTGACTGAAAATGTTGTGTAGCAGTCACATTTATCACACATTTACATGAGTACAATGCAAAGGATACGCTCAGTCCGATATTCCAAAGAAAAATCACATGCATGTGTTCACTTCTGATGAAGAATCTGTCGTTCTCCGAAGACAAGACTTCTCGGCGCTATGTAGGTAACGGTGGTACATGTCTAGAATTGACAAGTGGTTAGGGTCGATTTATCAAAGATTCCAAATACTGGTAGTTACTGGGATTTGGATTGATAACTTTTATCTATGTGGCCTTTGCGTGTAAGGCATGCTGTACACTGAAACATCGCTATCTTTGAGACATATTAAACCAACGGACCAAGTAAACAAAATTAATTCTTATCTGGAAATGAACTGGAAACGATGCCCTTCTTCTTCGGACCCTATGATTTACTGGCTTGACCGTGGTAATTTTTTATTGGCCAGTCTCATTAATAACTGACTAATTCTGTAGTATTGAAGAATTTAATTTTCAGTCTGTGTTTGAATAGTATCTAATTACATGTACTTGCTCATCCTTATTCGGTTTCTTCTTGTCAGGCTATAAACCAAATACATCACTTTAAATGTCCTGGGTCAACTAAAATTAGGCATGGGAGACCCATTTCTGCCTTACTGTATACTTGTTTTCCTACGAGAATCTCCTATCCTTGAGATTATTTATGTACAGTTTAACATCGGTACATCCAACACAGGAAGGTTGTGCACCATCGAGGCACGATAGCCTGGCTCTGCGCTCAATATAGCTATTTCTTCGCAGATTTCGCTTTGATAACTTTTATCAGTCGGCTGAATGAACATCTATGATAGAAGCTTTTATCGACGCTGAATATGACGGACACAGCAGAAGGTCACTCGCCGTGTTCTTCACGTAGCCAGCTTGTAGGGCCATTTCACCATTTATGACCCGAGCATTGCCTACACAAAGACAAAGGTAATTCTAGATATCCTGAAGGTAGGTTTACTTCTGCTTAAATGAAGTCTAATATTATAGGTTGTTGTGACTTAAGTAGCTCTCCCACGAGACCGATTTATCTCAGGGCTAGAGGCCGACTTGGTCTTGACAAAAATCGGGATAACACCTGTTGTTGTCATGTATAATCTGCAGTTCTGTTTAATCGGGGGCTGGTCTTGGTTGGTCGGGATTGAAAAAGACCTAGGTACGAGCAAGTCAGGACTGTGGTAGGACAACAGGAAGATACTGCAACAACTTGTTCCCGACAAACTCCGACCTTTCTACGACCTGACCAGAGTGAAGTAAGAGTGTAGTAGAGCCTGTACGACTGCTTCACGAGTAGTAGGACTTCTCAACGATATTAGACATTAATCATGTGATCATTTTTGTTCAAAATGGCTACTGTTAACATGTTGACAGAATCAGATAAGGAAGAGATTATTTTATAATCTCGCGAAACTCCCCCTTCCTTCTTGGGGGCATTTTAAAGACTGAATGATAAATTCCATTCACTCCTCTTTTACAGGCAAATGTCTGATCATGTGATAATGAGATTCTACGACAGATACACGAGTATTGTAGGACAACAGTAGGGCACGACGACGACAACAATACGACTTATCCACGAGTCTTCAACCAGTATACAGGAGTGGTACTACTTTACTACGGCAATGTCACGACTGTTCAAGGTCTAACGTTCCCCGATCGAGAAAGGATTTCGACAATAAGACTGTACTACGACGTCAGTAGGACTGCAGCACGACTTGTACGACAAAGTCCCGAGTACAACGACTGCTCTTCGACTACACCATGATATATTTAAGACTACTCACGAGTACTCAAAATTTTCAACCTGTTAAAAAAAAAACCGACTCACCAGGACTGGGCCAGATCAACACGACCTTGCCTGGGCAAAGACACGACAACTCCACGACCTTTCGCCGACAACGCCCTAGTCTCCCAGACATTTCACGAATTTAGCACGTGACGTACTCGGCACTAAAATCGACCGGACTCGGCTCCGTGTGAGAGCCCCTTTAGAAAGCGTGAGGTCATAACTCTTAGCTCTGGAGTAAACTGACCTACACCGAATTTTTGACATATATGACTGTGGAGTGTACATGTATATGCTTTTAATAGGTTTTGTAACTTTTTATTGAACTAGATATAATTATTGAGAGATTGTTACATGCAATGTGCACAAAACGCTAAACACTAGTGAAATTATGATTGCGACGTCACATTATTGCTTGAAAAGTGGATAATTTTTCAACATTCCCTGCTTAGCAGTCCGTTGGGAATGGTAGGGCGGGTTAAGAAACCAAGATGATTTCACCTGTTTTCCTGCCTATATTAACAGCGCTAAAAAATCTAACCGCGTTTTAAAATAACACTTTTATAAGAATATAATGGCCACTTTCCAAGAGAATAATCTCATTAGTTCACCTGAAATAGCCAGGGATGCAAAATCGTCCAGGAGCACACTGACAGGCAAGATACACAGCCAATATCTAACAAAATTCGACAGAGAACCTTGAACTTTATATCGCTTGTAAAACGGCTTCATAGAAAACAGACGTTTTTATTGAACGGTAGGCCATTATTTTCTTTCAGTAATGTTTATATAAGGGTCCGTTTCTGAGCAGCTGCAGATCTTTATCTAGTGACCGGTGAAAAGAAAATCTCACAAGTAGATACGACGAGGCGTAGATATTTTTCTGAATTTCAAAACAGTGCTTTGCTAAAAAAGACCAGCATTGCCACAGTGTATTAAATTTGCATATATATATATATATATATACAAAAGGCAACCTCAAACGCGAACAGGGGTCCTGCGTGGCTCAGTTGGTCAGGGCGCCAGCGCAGCGCAAATGACCCCAGAGGCCTGCCACCAATGCGGTCGCTGTGAGCTTCCTCTCAGGCCGTACGTGGGAAGGTTAACTAGTAACCCCCCATGCTCCGCTCGGTTTCCTTCCACTATAACGCCGGCCGCCGTCGTACTGCGTGAAACACCAATCAAAATAAATAAATAAATCAAACGTGAACATTTATCATACCACTTCTGTGTGCAAGGTATTGGCACATACTTAAATAACAATTCGCACAACGACTGTGGGTCAGAGATGTTCCAGCTGCCGTCTTGTGTGGACGTCTTTTGAGCTCCTGGTCTACTCATGCCTTTCCAGCTATGCATGTGTGCATCACCGCTTTCTGAGTTGCAGAGCTGGACTCCATTTCAGGACTGTAGGACAAGGCCCTGATCTCAAGCCAAGATGTTGTGCAGACGACTTTTGTTATCTAGTGTTCTCCCCATCTTTACTAAGTCGTGCTCAAGAGATAATTGTTCGTTTCTATTGGTCAATTATCTCTCGAGCTCGACTAAGTGAAGATGTCTTGCGCACGACTAAAGAACGCCCCAATACCCAATACCCACACATGGAAGAATAAAAACACTATGTTTTTTTTTTCATTAACAATGTGTTTCTTTTGCACCATGTCACTTTTACGACTCCGTACTAAACAGCACCAGAGTGGCTGTCCCTCCTCTCCGTTGTGTCTGTGTCGTCTTACACTAAATTTTGGGCGTGGTGAAGACGAGAGTGCTGTGGGCATTTCGCTTTGAGCGGGAACACTTATCCACTCCACTCATGTTCCCTATACAGTCTGAGTGAACAAAAGATTTCGAGGAGATTCGAAAATTCTGAACACATGTTTATATATAGCGATGTGCACACAAGGTCGGGAGGATGAGGAAAACACTGTGTGTGCGAAAGGAGTTACCGTCGGTTTCTGTGGGTACGTGGGGAAAATGAGAGGGAGCAAGTATATACTTCATTCACGCCAACCTCTGAAAATTTCAGTGAGTATTTTTTTAGTATTTGCTGGGGGGTTTTGCGGAATACGGGTGGGTGGACGATTACACAGTAAAGATGTTTGAACTTCCGGAGCTCGGGGAGGGGCGGGGCAATTTTCGTTCTGTCACCCATGTATACACAAAGGACATACTTCCACGAAGTGGACAAAGCCTTGTGGTTTCCCTAATTAAATACCACCACGTCCATCTCTTTTGCCCTTTTGTGTCCACAGGATGTAAAAGTTTAAACATCATCCTACAACTCACACGACACTAAAAATGTCATTCGGAAACCGACAAATACACGATATGTGGCTCCTCATTCAGGATTTGATAAAGACAGCATCATCATTGCCAACAAGAGTTCGACATTTGCAACGCTGTCGGGTAGCAACTTTTGCCTACCCCAACGGCCTCCAACACTCTACACTTTTGGATCAGGTGCAGTTCATGAACTCGACACATGACATCGGTCATTTACAATTCCTGATGGATGCATTTCAAGAAGGCCTCTGCGCACACCGCTATTTTGCCAACAACGTTGTGATGGGGGAATACCAGTGGCTGAATGACCAGCCCAACACCGCTAGAGCACACCTACCAAAAAAATTACACTTTCAGATGTAACACTGGACGACGTACTGGTACGAACAATGGGTCGCCTTCAACGTTGCCGTCAGAGCAGTTTTCATATTGACACCGTCAATAAAAATAGATGCTCCAATACCTTTCACATATGTCAGGTGATATTTTGACATGCACAATTCCATAATCCATTTCCGGCCACACAATAGATTTGGATAAAATTACAGTCACCTTCACAATAACTTAAGTGGCATAGTAGCATAGACGGTGAACCTCGGTCCGGAGATGTTATGTGACAATAAGATCGAATCCAACAGGATCCACAATTAACAGGTAAGTGTGCATATAGTTACATATAGTACGATAATACATATACACGTATGTATATATGCCTAACGCTGACATGACCTCAGAACAGCAATAATACAGACCCAGCAGTGAGAGGGGATGGAATTATACAGAAATATACTGTAACACTGACAATTAATTTGACATCTAAACTTTTAAATCACCAGAATAAAAAATCTCCCCATATTTTTTGTCAATACCCCAAAAGACACACCCCCTTTATAGACACTTGATGAAGTAACCAATGAAAACTCAGTTCATCAATGCGTGTGGTCGAGAGACATGCACATAAAACACCACTCAACTTTACAAGTCCTTCACAAATTTTCTTTCGTATGACATAGTCATGAGCACTGGGAGCGAAATTGAAGCCGTGGAATGAGCTGTCACTACGTGCAGTTGAAAGAGCTCTGGTGTATTGGACACTGGGGACATTTAGAAGAAATCCTCTGCTCGCGTTCAAGAGGTTAGTAAATCCATTCATATTCACCTCCACATGTCACGCCAAGCCCAACTGGGATAGACGATCTCATTTTCGTCATTTCGATTTTTCGTGCCATTTCGTGCTACGCACCGTTGTTATACAGACCTTATCCCTTCGGTCACGTATTTATCGCTGACTTACCATCGAATTCGGACACAAAACTGCACAATTTTCACGTATGCTACAGATACTCATCAGGTTCAACACTCCGGGAGGTCGACACCAATGCGCCGTCAAGCGGCAATTTCTTCGTCCTCCTCGACGAACTCCACGGAATCTACGGCAGACCAAATGCACCAAATGTCTTCTCTACTCACCGACTGGCATTTACCCATGTACCATTCTGCAGAATTCAATATTACTTGCGCAATGTTCCATTTTTGTAAGTGGTATGGTGTGGTTATATATACTATATATTTATATATATATATATTTTACATACTATATATTTGTATATAGTTATACGACACTTGTATCAGTAACTTGCCACAGGTTAGTGGTTCATCGAGGGTACTCCGTCTGTACTTTCCCCCAATTATAAGAGTGACTGACATCGTACATGTAAGTACCAGAGTACTCTATGTCGTTACATCTGTGACTCGACATACCTGCATTTGCTCTGTCTTACCGGAGAACCCAACTTCTTTTAAAGTCTATAACATACATAACAGGTTGTTTCATGTATTTGTTTTCTTTCTATGCCTTTGTTTCGCAATGTACATAAATGTATACATACGTGTATAATGGAATATTTCCCATCGTGCAGTAATGGGAAACTCATAAATCTCCAACCTGCCTTTAACAAAGGGGTCCAAAGCCGTGTGCTCCTTTTGTCTTGCTTGGATAACATCACACTTTTAGGTGCATGTGTGCCCAGAAAGCACTTAGGTAGTACAGAAAAACTGCAGCCTGACAACAGAAAACTATGTGTTTCTCTGCGATTTGGACCCTTTTGTTTAGCCCGCCACTCACTTCCATTACAATCCCAAATGTCCAGGAAAAGTACACTAAAACACATGTTAACAGGTATACCTTTCAGAGATTTCAAGATGTCGGGTGCTTTAAAGGGACCCTCTTGTAGCTGTTTGCAGCACTCCGAATACCCAAAGGAGATTACCGATAATAGCGCGGCAAAAATGTCTTCAAGGAAATTCCAAGTAGCTGCCATTAATGTTCCAAAAGATGGGGATGTCTTACCGGATCGTCATTGCTGTAAATATGCCGTAAACATTTCGGTGCCTAAGACAAAATGGCCCAAACTGGATGTGGAAGACTGTGGTGTCTCAAAAGACGATATCCTCGCCGATGAGGAATTACTCCTCATAATAGCAGCAGCTGGCAGGGCTGTTGTTCGGGATTTTGCATATGATGTTCACACCATAGAACGGCAATGTATGGATCGGGACCTTCAAATCCTGAAAGGGACAGGGGTTTGCTGGCATTTTAGCAACGGGCTTGCAACACCCAAACTCCAATAACTACCAAGAACATGTTGCCACTATGCCTAGCATTGGAACAAAGCTGCCCGCCTCCATAGTGTGGTTTCCCCTTTCTCATCAATGTGGTCAAAAACTTTGTTACCGGAAGTCACCTTACCATGGATCTTAATGGGAAACCTCCTACGGGTGGCAATACAACTGTAGCCAAGCGGATTGTCCTCATCAGTCCTTGATGAGTACCACTCCTCCACCTGACAAACTGGTAACAACCAAAGAATTGGACGGAACTGGCGGGTCGTCATTTTAACCCCACGTCGGTGGCTGGTTCCTCCAACAGCGCAGATTTTAAACATGCAGGAACAACTACATCGTGAGACAGGAGGTGTTTTTTAGCAGTGTCAGTTAACATTTCTATCTGAACTCTTGCTAAAGTTTGCACTGTCTAAATATTTCACTTGACAAGTACAGTATTTCTTTATTAAGAAGAACAGTCTTATGACTGGAAGAAATCTATATATCTGTATATACCTGTAATATTTCCACCTTTAGAAAACTTAGATACATCAATACATACATACATATTCACAAAATATCGCAGCTATAGGTATAGACCCCTCTGTACCATTGCCAGTGAATAGTGATGACATCTTTTAGCCGGAGTAAAGTTGTGCCATTCTTCAGGCCACCACTATTTCTGTTCACCAGTAAATGCTGATGGGGTAGCAATCGCCATTTCTCATCACCAATAGAAGTAAATGGTGACGGCGCAACCCAATCACCAATGAATGGTGATGGGATTGGTCATCACCATTTCTCTTCACTAATTAGTCGTGATGACAGCAGCCCATCACCAATATCACCACTTTTCTGGCTGCATATGCCACTGTATTGTTTCGCTGGATCGCTCTCACCTGTATGAAAATCCACTGTATTCATGCAAGCTGTAAGGGGACCTGTAAAGTAGGCCCGGTGTGTATATATTGGCAATTTCTCATGAGAAACAATTACTCTGTTGAAGGTGGTAGATTATCACTGCAATGTTACTGCTTAAATATACAAAAAGTTCTTCCAGTAAACCAGTTTCATATTTTATTTCATTTATAGCTTACCTGGATGACTAATAATCTTCATTCTTATATACGTGACGAGTTTGGCGAGGGTAGTCTGAGACTAGTTAGGAATTATGAAAACACTTCTCGGAAAATGTAGACTACAGAAATCAAACCAGATTCAGTTTACGGTGCCTACATGCTTACGTTATTCCTAAGTGTTTGGCTGAAAACCAATGTGTGCAGTCGTAGAGCTGACAAAATCATTCGTGCAGCGGAAAGAAAACTCCTAAATCAGGGGATTCGCTAATCGAAATTTACCACTTCGGCACTACAACAGAAACAACGCGAGTTGTTGAATACCTTGTCTACCAAACTGTCAACACATGGTGTGACCAGAGTGAGGGAATTTACTGAAGTCACCCAGCTTTTACAAAACAGGACATGTAAGGACAGACAGAAAAAGAAATTCAACGCCATACGTGAAAACAGATCGGCCGTGTTGATATCAGTGCTAATCAGTGGATGAGAAATCTTTCGTCAACATCACTGTCAGAGCCAGAATTTTCTGTGTTGAAGAAAGGGCTGTCGTTTGCAGTGAGGCCTAAAGATATACTAGTAGCAGACTGTATATCGTCATCACAGTCTGTCATTCATAACAATGGACGTGGTGAAGAGGAAGCGGAACAAATCAGACAAAAAGTGAACTCATGCTGAATCCTAGCCAAAAGACCAAATCGAACCTTACTTCCTTGGAATATAGAGCGCTCCAAAGTTTAAGCAAAGCTGAGACACGCATTGTTCTACCAGGTGACAAAAGGGGTTGTACAGTTGTCATCGATAAGAAAGACTACCACCAAAAGGTGTCGGCATTCTTGTCTGACGAGAACACTTAAGAGCCTCTAATATCAGACCGTACGGTCCAAACCAGCAATCGTTGATAAACTTCATTATTCAGCGGTGAAAAGCAGATTGTATAGATTTTAAATCAAAGCAGAAGTTATATCAGAAAATCCACCATCATTGTACTGTCTGTCAAAGTCCAGAAAGCTATAAATGTACCAACTAGACTTACTGTGTCTTCAAATGGAACCGTTACCTACCAACCTATCGCTAATATCAGAACATGTCGCCTAAATCTAGCCCAATGCAAACTTAACTCGAACAAGGTTTCACATGTATTGTAACTGTTCAGGCAGATGCTTAAAAAGTAGCAAATTATACGTCCCCTTCCACAGCGGTCTGATCATAATTTAGAAAAAAATGCATTATTGCCACTAGCAGATTATAGAGGTCACAGCTGTATTCCTGAGAACGTGGTATAACAACATTGAAATAAATGTATAAAATACTTGAAAATGTTGTGTATCTATCACATTTAATGCACAATAACAAGAAAACATTGCGAAAGGGATCCTGATTCCCATATGCCAGGAATAAATCAACCGTTCGCAGCTACAAGTTTTTGAAGGATATGATAAGGAATGTTTCGATGTTCTCCGAAGCCAAGACTTCTGGGCACCATAAAATGACGTGGTACATGTTCGGAATCACAAGTGGTAATTATCGATTCATCAAATATTCCAAATACAGTAGATACTGTGATTTGAATTGAGAACTTTCATCCATATCTTTGCTTGTGTTGCTCCCTGTGCACTTAAACACTGGTATTTTTGTGACGACTAACATCAAGGAAGCAAGCAAAACAAATTAATTCTTATTTGGGGATAAATTGGAAACGACAAGTATTTATCGGGACCCTATGATTTACTGACTAAACGGCCATTCATTCCTGCTTACGGTAAGTGCCCGATTAATTCACTTGCACTAACCAGTAGTAGTTTCAGAACATATTTCTATTCTGGGTAATTACATCAACTAACTTGTATTAATTAGTTCTCGTTTTGTCGGACTACAATGCAAATCTGTCATTTGTCAATGTGTTGGGTCAACTGAAAATTATACCCTGCGTCCAGATGATCTCTACATGAAATTGTCAATGACTGCGGATAGGCAGCTATTTACGTGCACACTTTTGATTTCGTCGTTATTATCTAATTTGATTGTTGTTTAACACGCAAGAATTTTTGACTTATGGGACGATAGTGAAGTGTTAGAGGTGGCATAAACTATCTGCAGTTGACATCCAACTGGCTAAATTTTGCACCGGTAAATCACATATGTGTGGAAGAAAACTTATCTACCAAATATACCAATAAACTTATTTAAGTCTGGGCAGTTATCCGAACTCTGAGATCCTCAGCATACTTTCGTAAACACTAGTGGCTAATGAATGAATGGCTGATGCTGACAATAGTGCCACGTCAGCAATATTTCAGCCATATCGTGGCCAGAACATGTTAAAACCACAAAGGATGCTGTGAATGATTTTCGACGTGATGTGGTGAAGACTAAAAAGCAAGCAAAGGGACATACATGTTTAAAAACAGTTAAATGGGGTAAACACACGCAATATATTTAGAATTCTGCATTAATGTTCATGTCATGTATAAAACTGTATATTATAGTATACGCCAACGGTGTTCACAAATGAAAGACAGCATCGCCAGCGACTGTGTAGAATCTTCGCCGTACGTGTGAAAAGTCGAAACGGCCAACCAGGATGCGTCTGCAGTATCGGGCCTGAAATTTAGCACACACGGGAGCTCTTCTCCCATCCACGACAGAACTTTGTGTTACACCAGAATGCCCAACAGCCCACGGTGTTATTTACCTATTTGTTTGATTGGTGTTTTACGCCGTATTGAAGAATATTTCACTTGTATGACGGCGTCCAGCATTATTGTGCGAGGAAACCCGGTAGAGCCCGGGAGAAACTCGCGACCATCCGCAGGTTGCTTGGGGACCTTCCCACGTAAGGCAATATCCAAGTTTTACTGCTCATGACTTTAAATGAACCAATGTACGATGTATCCAAATAACTGAAATGGAAAATAAAAGAAAAGAAAAAAACAGCAACATGGTTTTGAAATCAATTATAGAAAGCCAGGCAGAGGTCCGTGTTTGCTGCGGAGCTTATATATTGTAACAATAGTTCACGCAGTACAAGAAGTTTGTGCACCATCGAGATATAATAGCCTGCGTCTGTGGTCAATAGCGCTATTTCTTCTCATATTTCGCTTTGATGACTTTTATTAGTCGCCTGAATGATCATCTGTGACAAACATGATAGAAGCTTATGATAGTGATAGTGGCGAAAATAATCACCGACATACGCCGGTGTATTATATGCGGTTCTAGTGCTTTTATTCACGACATGAACTATTCCGCACAAGAATACATGTACATTATAGATATTCAATGGGTAGGTATACTTCTGCTTCAGTCATGTCTAATAAAATGGTTTATTGTTATTTACACAGTTTGAGATCAGATCTCTCTGTTATGAAGAAATCTAATAGTGAAATTATGGCATGTATGCAGCTGGATAGTATATGCATTTACTCGTTTATATATTATACTGTTCCCAACATTGTTTAATTTTGTTCACTGAGCAACTTCTAAATAGTACAACACAAGAGAAATTTACAACATGCGTAAACCTAATATGCAAACGAAATCTGACCTCCCCTCTCCAAAAAAATAAATAAATAAATAAACAAACAAACAAACCAAAAACATTGAATGGATCTGAAGGACATGAAATGGCGTCCCGAGTCGATGATGACAGGACTCGTATTCAAAAGAACTTAGAATTACTCTAAAGGTGGAAGACAAATGGTTACCGGCGTACGTTAAGTGACCACGTCACATGACAAACAATCACAAGGGCGTCGTGGACTGCAGGAAGTCATCAAAGGCCCACGAGCATTGAGAGCGGGACAATCAACAAACATTACTTTTCCATGTATTTCTGATGTACTATATATAAGTAAGTAAGTACTTCTGTCCTCACGACAGTGGTCCACTGACGACGTGGCAATATGAATTTAAGGCAAATATGAAAAGTCCAACTAATGTGTGCTCTTTGCAACAAATGTCTGCTACCTGAGTCTTGTTTTTGTATCAGATCATTAAATTTTGTGTTCTTGGTTATGCTCACACTGTATAAAGCAAAGTCCGGTTAACTGTGTATACTTCTGCCCATGTTCCGCAAACGTTCTACACCATCGACTGCACACTTGAACTGTTTGAGCACACTGATGGCGATGTTGTTATTCACCATTTCCTTGTCATCATGTGCCTCAGAAATGGTTGAGGTCGACCTCAAACCCACACATACATACATATACATACATCCAGCGTTTAAAGGCACTTTGGTTATTTTATAATATATGTTACATAACTGGTACAGCTTCACACACCAGTGAAATGGATACATACAGATTTTCTACATATATTTATTTATTTTTTTATTTGATCGAGCTTGACGCCTTACTCCGGAATATTTCACTTATACGATACCGGCCAGCATTATGTTGAGGGGAAACCGGGCAGAGCCTAGGGGAAACTCGCGACCATCCGCAGATTGCTGGCCATGTACGGCCCATGAAGATGATATATGTAAAATATGAAGGTGGACTTCGATTATGCTATTTTAGCTCTATTCAAAATGGTCGTCTATTTCTACTTTGGGATATTATCATATGTCACATCAAAGATCATTTGCTGTGCCCTTGGTTCACATTACGATGTGGCTGTTAATTTCCGTCGCTATTAGTCATTCATTGACTCGTGTATCCATACATTAAATTCCAAACGCTGCCCAAACAGGAAAGAGGAATATCAGAGAATAAAAGTCAGTTATTTTAACCTAACAAAAACAACCTGACGCCTACAAACAACGATCACGCCATCAACTTTTTCCTATACAGTATGTATTCTAACTGTGACAGTGCCTCCAGCGAGCTTATCCATAGATGATTATATAGAGGCTAAACCGTAGATCATTCCTACTCCCCGCATGAGTATTTTACCAACATACCCTGCTGTCCCTCTCAGTTTCATGTTGGCATCAATAAAACATTTTTTTACCACAGACCCTCGTGTCTAAGCTCTTTCGTTGCCCGGTCGCACAATTGAGAGAGACAACACAATATGTTGGTTAAACACGGCGGCAGGGAGTAGGAAGGATTTAGGGCTTAGCATCTATACATAATAATCTAAAGGTAAGCCCCATAAAGCTACCGTGACAGGTGCTTTATTGATTACCAGCAGAAACTGACGGAAACAATATTATTAAAAATAGCGAAGACAAACTGAGGAGGAAACGAGGAAGTAATGACTATGTGGTGACAGCAAATGCTTGGCTTGTCGATTAAACCCGAACGATGTGGTTGGCAAATGAAGATGGTATGTTGGAACCCGGCTATCGTAACCCCCGGACAGCCAGGTTATGTGGCGCCTCTGTGTAAAGCGAAGTTGATAGCAGGCCACAGTCTACAATTAATTTCCCATTTACCTACATGTTCTTTTACGTTTAACCTTACAGTTCTGTTGCTAAATCCGCAAGCCCCGAACCCTCCTGGTCTGACAGTCCTCTTCCGCTGAGAAAACTCAAATTCCTGATTGGGGTAGACCCCTACATACAGATTTATAAATGGAATAAAACTTTGAACCATGCCCTGTAAAATGCTACCACCCATCAGAAAAAAAAAATTTAAAAACGGGCAGCCCAGATGAGCAAAAGAAAATGTATGTAAAACTAGCCAGGAACTGCATCCTTCCCTAAATCGAAAATGACATGGCCAATAAAGGCCCTTCTGGATTCAAGGGGGCTTATTAGTTGCGACATTAGTTGCAGTTAGAGTAAAAACCCCAACAAAGGGAACACGACGAGGAGGCCGTATGTCTCACTTTGTCGACGCTGACAAAGTGTTTAATGCTTCAGCCAGTAATCGATGTTGAACGCCATGCTAAGCAAATGTTCACTTTTGTGAAAGGGATAAGCTTCATGGATGTACGAAACCGGAGGACTTTTCGCAAAACACCGATCTCTCCCAAGTTATTTAAAATTGGAATAAACATAAATTACAATTACATGAAGTTCAGATGAAAGAAAGATGAAAATATATTTTTCCGAGTTTTCTTTAAGGAGAAAAGAATACTTTGAATTCTTTTATTACTTTGTAATAGTTTTTGTATGGTGGGTATATGGGACCACCTTTTTATAGATAGTCTTTGTGTAATAATGGTATAACTGAGGATGTAACTCATGCCTAATAAATACTTTTGCACTATAATTTTTCCTTTTCAGCTAACAAATGTGTTCAACCTGGATTTGGGTCATATTTGTATTTTAATAGGTTCATAAATATTATCATAATTCAGGTTAAACGCATATGGTTTGATATAAACAACAAAGTTGCATTCGGTCTAACTTATTAGATATGCAAAACACCCTTATTTAGAGCATTATTTTGGAACGGCGATAAATACCAAAAGTTGGTCCGAAATAATCACCATACAAAAATATTTTCAAATGCACTTTTCTCCTGAAAAAGAAAAAAAAAAGGAAATAAATATTAAAGACCGTATTTGCAAATAAGTTTTGACCCTCTATCATCTGGCTTTGGTGTAAGTTTTATGTTTCTTCTTCACATGTATGCACTCTCCCACTTGATACTACATAAGCATGTATATGAATAGTTTACAACCATTTGCCAACACAATATCGTCTCTGCTTTTATTCCACTATCCATGCTGTAACCCTTCGTCTCTGATTCATTTCACATATGCTACTTGTCGTACATAAATATCAAGATACTTGAATAAACACAGTGCAAACCGAAGCGAAAGCGAAATTGACCTAAATGGATTTTGGGGCAATTTCAAATGGCTGTAGCGTCTGCAAAGATAGAATTAGTGACACGTTATTACAATCATATATTTGTATATACAAACACACACTATATATTTTACAGTTCTGAAAGAAAATATTATTTGTCGACCTATTTATGATATCAGCTGTGGGCCAAAATCCCCGCCTTATCGCCTAGCCTCCTGTCTACAGTTTGCTATAACCTCTTAGAGCATTCACCTCTAACGAAAACATTCTGCCTCTTGATGCCGTGAATTCCTGGGTATCCATGATCAGATAACGGAAGTTATCATAGAAAATTTTGAGTGTCAATCTAAAACTGTCTTGAATGTAGTAATAAGCAACTACGACAATGTTGTCGCTACACAGGTTGTACCATCCATGTTGCAGTCTGATATTTTCGCAACAATACTTCAGTAACATACCAAGGCCTGGCAACACCGGCATGGTGGGGGGTACGGGCAGCTGAAGTTAGCACAGGATTCCTGTTTCGTTATCCGGTATTCGAATAACGAATACCATAGTTAACTGAGGCATTCGATATTCGACCGTCGGTGTCAGACCACATCTCAGGTTGGGTCGTACAACCCGGCCACCCCAAGAAATCAGTCCTATCAGGCAGAGACATGCTTTCCAATGCCATGCCTAGAACATGGTTCGTTATTCGAATAACCAATATCATAGCTAACCCTGGTTTTCCTTATTCGAATAATGAATACCATAATTAACTCTAGTTTTCTGTATTCGAGTAATGAATACCATAGTTAACTGTGGCGCTGTTTGTTAGAATAACGAACCCCGTTCTAGGCACGGCATTGGAAAGTATCTCTCCGCCTGACAGGACTGCTTTCTTGCGGCGTACGGGTTGAACGACGGACTCTTAGACGTGGCCATACAACGAAAGTCAAATACCGAAAATCAGAGTGAACAATGGTACTCGTTATTCGAATACCGAAAACCAACGTTAATTATGGTATTCTTTGTTCGAACACCAAATAACTAAAAACAAATCCTGTGCTCACTTTCATGTGCTCCATCATGACAGTAAAAAGGCACGTGTATGCCTTCATCAGTACCTAGATATACATCAAGATCTGCTAAGTTAAATTTCTGTTTAATGCATGAAAAGAGGTAAATATGTCAAGATATTGGCGAGTCTGCTGAGAAACGCGGACAATTCTGTTTAATTGAAAAGATAGTTAATAAAGTCGGTGGTTTACCGAATATGTCTTAGGTGTAATTTGACGCCAAGCTGACAGCGAGAGGTTGTGATTAATGGAAGTCTTCTCCGATCAGTCTTCCACTTCGTAACAGTCTGATGAGATTGTTACGCAAAGTGCGGGGGAGATAGTTTTCAGCTATACCAAAGCCCTACATTCCATGTGTCTGTGTGTTTGGAAAGCAAATGAATCGTGCGGAATCTCGACTAAACTGTTATTAGCTGATACAAATTTAGAATGCGAGATGATTTTATCTGAAAGGATGACCAAGTCACAGGCAGTCGCGTGTTGTTTGTGAAACGGAGAAAATCGTGACTACGGTAAGAGCATCAAAGAGATTGATGAGCCAAGTTGTGCATCAAGGAACACTCACAAAGAACGACATGGCAATGATACTTGAAGGAGGTACATATTCGTTTTGAAATCGTACGGGTTCGTGATGTACTTATTAAAAGAAATACGCTTTTATCATTAATTTTTCCACATCACGACGGTGCCTCTTTGTCATGTTTGTATAGCAGGGAGGCTATGACCCAATCTGCGGTTTATGTAAAATGCAGCGTGTACACATTCCGGATTTTAATCACACTGCAATTAAACTGGTAATGTCATACAGCGTGTTATAACATGTTTGGAATATTGCCGCCGTACGGTTTCATCCACCAATGTCCAATATTTGTTGCTTTTACCCAGCTAGACAACTTTAAAAAATGTCATTTAATGCACACGTTCTGCAACTGTTCTTTGATATGTACGGCTGCTTTACGTCAGTCAACAGATTTGACCAATTCAGCACAAAAGTCATATTTGGTTCTCCCTACTTCGATTCTTTGCTTTAAATCGGCTATTTCATTTAGCACGTGGTTAAGGGTGCTGGCTTTGCTAAACACCTGGTAGATTCCTTTATCCCACAGTCCTGTTTCCCGTCCCTCCCCCTCGCATTTTGTCACTTTCCTGTTGACATTGAGTACTTTCATCAATAAAATTAAGAAATAAAATGAAACAAACATTTACTCTTGTGCACTATTTTCTTGACACCTTCCCGAACCACAGACGTGTTTTCCTCTATATTTATTTGATTGGTGCTTTAGAACGTACTCAAGAATTTTTCATTTAAAGGATTGTGGTGGAAAGCCCGAGGGAAACCCACAACCATCCGAAGGTTGCTGGTGGACCTATCCATCTTCCCAAGCCGGTCTTGAGCTCATAGCCATCTCATTGCATTGGGGTCATTACGCTCCACTAGCGCGCTAGCACCCTCGGTCACTGAGACCCCTGTTGTCCTTTTCAGTATGAATGAATGAATTGCCATGGTTTATCAGCTTTCTTTTGTATTCACTTTCCACTCTTTACTATACAGTCACTATCCTCATGCCTCAACTTATATCACATGCCTCTACTTCATCACTCAGATTAGTGTCATTCTCAGAACACATGAATCAACAATCTTGGCAAACAGTTATCGTTTGAGGCGGATTTTGGCGAAGTTTTCTGAACAGGACCTTGACAAATGAGCGTCAGCAGATCAAAACAAGGAACTAAGGAAAAGGATTTCTTCACTTTTCGATAGAGCGGCATTCAATGGCACGGTAATTCCAAGAAATAGATAGCAATATTTTAGAAAATACGAGCGTCAACTACAAATGGGACAAAATGTTTCAAGTTTCTAGACGATATCACTGGATCAAAAGGTGAATATTTCCGAATTTATATACTGGCTAAATTATACTCTAACCGTTCCTGTCGAGACGAAATCTAAAATTGTCTGGGAAATCCAGGGAAATTTTGTCTTCAAAGGAGATATTGATATCAAGGAACCAAGTACGTTGTGGAATTAACTGTCCAGACTGAACTGCTCAGCAAACATTTATCTGGCTTAACAAGGCATATTATTTTAAGACAACGTTCTGTATGATTCGAACATTATAATCCCGCATCATAGTTATTGCTAGATTAGTTTCTTTTATCAATCGTAGTATGCTCACTTACATGCCGTCCATTGGGTAATCTTGGATGACGAATAACATGGGATGGTAAATTCAATGGCTACGGCTTACCACAGAAAGTCAATGTTAAAAAGATGACCAAATTTGATAGGCCATGTTAATAGATAGGATATTGAAAATTAAGCCAGATCGACTTATACATTCTCCAAATAGAATAATGATAAAATAGTACTGGGTGTCCTTGTAACAACCAGACGGAACCCCCTAGAACTACGCAACCCAATGTTTTCCTTGTGTTTTCGAAAATGGTGTCGCCTAAGTTAATGTAGCACAATAAGGCTTGAATCTAGACAAAAAAGGAAAGAAAGCAGTGATTCACGAGTTTTGTAAAATTGTAACCCATACTTTGCATATCAGTCTTCAGTGTAGTGTCAAGCCAGGGTCAGCTCAACATAAAAGATCGACACAGAGGGCATTGTCAGCTCTAAGCCATCACTCGACTTCTCTGAAGATGGGTTGAAAGCATGCATGGTAGAAACAATGGGCTTCAGTTCGGATACTTCGTGGTGGAACAATGGGCTCACACGGTCTAATCATAAAATATTCTAAATGAAAACACTCAAATAAATATTCGGAAATGCCATCTGATTGACAGACTACATCCCTTTTCCTGACATTTCCTGAGATGACCTGGATAATATGCCTCTGTGTGAAGACGACACGGAGACAAATCATTCATGTTTATGGAAGTTTGGTAAGCTAATAAGCACTTTTTCACCTCTTTAAATATATGGTCACAGACAAATGGTAACTACGTTAATTCGTGGTCTGGCTAAGTCATGACCTACACCTTGCTGATTACTTTCAATGAAAGACTGTGTGGCATTATTAACTGCGCAAATCAAAGTCTGTTACATATTTGATGGAAAGGGTTGACCAGTAGACCCCCGTGGGTAGAAGACGTTAACCTTTGAAAACTTTCCCATAAGAGAAATTTATAACAAACCGTGTTTGATGCTTTTTCAAAGGAAGATATAGCTACGAAAAGCATGTCTGGCTTACCATCTCCCTAAGGATATGGATTATATTTCAACCAATAGTTATTGAGATAAATCTCCCGCTTGCTGCTGTGTCCTTACATAAAGGCTTGGAAGAAGTCCATGAGCACCAAAATAATAACCCAGCACGACCTATACTCTAAACTCAATCTGACCGCAAATAACTGGATGTTTGTGGGCTTTTAAACAATTTGAAGTGATGTCATCAAATTTGGGCATGTATACCGCCTATGCCAATATTCCTACAGACGAACAATAATAGTCTGTGCATGAAATTGGCAAGCAGGGTGAAAACTTGCTTGCCAGCTGTTTCCTTGTTTTTACGTTTGTATGCTCAGGAAAAAAAACTGAAAAAAAAAACGTTGCAGCTCACGTTCGTCCTAGAGTAATGGTATTTATCAAATAATTTTATGGATTAGTGTTTATTATTATCCCGAGAGGAAAATGTTAAAGGTATTGTTAAACATTCCCGCGTGGGAGATACAGATATGTATACAATATTTGTGGAAGAAGCTTTCAAGGAACAATAGATTACCCAAGCTGATTTTCTCCAAGGTATCACGAAAATGGCGACTACAAATACAAACTGCAAATCCCTTGTCCAAGTCTGAGGGTTAGCTGTATCACTTTAAAGGAAGAGACAGCAAATCAATAATACGCTGTATTGAAAAAAAGCCTAAGACTTTTGCTTATCAATATTTTATAATTCAAATTTTTCTATCATGTCTGTTGCAAGAAAAACACGAGTAAACTTACGCGTTATATAGCAAAAAAGCCTTCCGTTTCGAAGCAGCCATTGTCTGAAGCCGTGTCACCATTAGCCAATCAACTCGCTTTTTCCATAGGGCCCTTGAAAAGTCAATGACGTATAGCATCATAGCCTTTTTTCTCAATGCGAACAAATGTTAATACCACAGTGGATTTTTAGTGATTTCTAACCAATGCTAGGCACACAAATTAAAATTCAGCAGTAGATATTTCACATAAAACTTACTTCATTTGATTCATAGTAAATAGTAAAGTTTTTCACAGTTTACCTATCTTCAAAATAGAGATTCTACCACTTCGGTAAAATGTATAACAAAGAAAGCATAGACCAAAACGAACGAAGCATTGCAAGTTTGTCTTGCACGCAATAGCCCACAACATTCCATGTGGCACTTTGACTAAAGCATATCCTGTGTCACAACATGGCATTAGAGCCCATACACAAAAAATTCAATATTACGTGACCTCTTCGGACGTATCCAGTGTACGATGTTAGGAGTAAAGGGATAATGTTTCATGCTTTCAGCTAGGACTTCATAAAATCTGACCTTTTTTGGTGATCGCCTGTGGCCCCTCTTGTGCTTACAAACGTACGTTTATTTTTTATTTCATATTTTTTGGGCATATTCACAAAATAGCGCTATGAGGAGTTTGAAGAGAGTAGTGGTTCTCTGGGTACGTCATACTCATTGACCATAGCCCTTAATCTGGCTGCTTTTGCACAACCACCAGACGGACGAATTATTTAAAACAGCAATGGTGTGAAAGTTTTACACTTGGATTACGAAAATAGAGCAGTTTTTTTATGGTTCATAAAATGTTCATTATTTGCTGTCTCTTCTTTTAAATTTGACCGATTAGCTTACATCGAGCGATACTGTTGTAAAGACAGCCGACAAAGTTCACAATTTTCCAATTGATCCTGTGTATTAATTTTTTATCCGTACTGTAACCTTTTTTCTGATCTATACTGTTGTAAATATTTACCGAACATGTCGTATCGCACGACATTGCTACTGACCACGTCATTGGCCCCAATACCGAATTTAAGACATGTTTAAGGGACCTGCTTTTCAATTGTACTGATACGCGCCTACGCTGTTGGAATGTTTGGTGACATGCAAGTCTAGTTACCATGGCAAACACTTAAGCTACTTGATTTCAGCATAACAACAAAGACCAGAACAAAGAGGTAGCGCCGTTTTATTGATGATAGGAATTCAAACTGAGAAGAGGCCTCTTTCCACTGTGCTCTGGTTTTACTCTTCCCTCTTCTTTTACATACATGCGATCCTTCCATCGGACTCCAATACCATTCTATCTAGAGTTTACACGCGTGTAATCACACTGACACCACAGCAATACACAACTGTGATTCGCTTTGTTGTTGTTGTAACATTAGCATGATATTTTGGCGGTAGAATAGCTTTCTAGTTCGTAATCTACCACCCCAGTTGTCCCCACGTCTTCGCCACAAACTTTACATACCGCCTGTCTTTTGACCCAAGACTACATTACTTTAAGGAATAAAAGGATACTTTTGCAGGTTGGAATTTAGTGCACGTACTGTATATTGATGTGTTATTATGAGAGGCAGGGGTTCGAGCTCTCGGCTTATCTTTAGATGTAGTCTCACTTCATCCCTTCTAGCCTCACTTCATTACTTCTAACCTCACTTCATCACCTCTACCCTCACTTCATCACTTCTAGCCTCACTCCATCCCTTCTAGCCTCACTTCATTACTTCTAACCTCACTTCATCACCTCTACCCTCACTTCATCATCTCTACCCTCACTTCATCCCTTCTAGCCTCACTTCATCACTTCTAGCCTCACTTCATCACTTCTAAACTCACTTCATTACTTGATGTAGTGATATTCTCAAACCATCAATGATGTTTTCAGTGTCAGTTTCCGGCCTACATTTTCCCCTCTGCGCACATTATATCCTGCACTGGCATTCAGTCGAGCGTTCTTGAGGCTTCTGTGTTTATGAGTTTCGTGTCATTGCGCATAGAACATACATTCTGGAAAGCTGTACCCATGTTGTAAACATGTTGTAAACCAACCATTCAGAATTTTCTTTACGTTGCTCTCCAAATATGAGCTTCAAAGTTGTGAAAGCGTAGTCATATTTATTTACGTCCACTTAAGGATTTCGGGATTTACTTGGAGCTCGGCTTTCACGTCATTCGACATACGTCAATTTCTACTCAATTTTTCGGTACGTAAAACTTGGTGCGCTTGTGTTTTGCCATTTGCGATTTTGTCTCAAACGTTATTTTGGAGCTTGTATGGCTGATAACAGACACCTTGCTACATCGACCTTCCTAATGGAGGGCGAAGTATTGAGGCAACGAGACAGCGAGGTAACGAGGTAGCCGTGTAGCGAAGCGAGACAGCGGAATCATCTGCCTCGCATCGCTACCTCGCTGCCTCGCTACCTCAACTTCTGTAAAAAGGACGAGGTAACGAAGTAGCGAGATGACTCATTATCCGGGCTAATATTTGTAACCTTCGTGACCTTATTGCGGTACTTTGAACTACAAAAGGGAGGGCAGATGGAAGGGGGCTAGGCGCTTTGAATAGCATTATAGAGGAAACACAAGGAGATTGTCGAGGTTCGCCTATTTGACGAGAGGAGAGTGGGCAGGGCTGCAAAGCACGTAACCTTTTTTGAAAAGTGTTATCCTTACTGGATGAGTGCAAAGGCATACAATTTGACTTCAGCCCTTTTTCACCCGAAATGACACCACTTATGAATGTCTTCTAGCGATTGCTGAGCGGGAAAAAATCGGTAATTCTATCAACAAAAAGAGGTGAAATTTAGAGACATTTTGTAAAACTATGCTGTTAGTTGTAACCTAAAACAAATTTCCGGAGCAAAAGTTGGCAAGGGTAAAACAAGACCAGTAATGATCATTGTAACAGAGCTATATTGTAAGGTGTAAGCCTTATATTAATGCTGTATTACTTCAAGATTAACGATAACGATAATATTTTCCCATCGCGATACCATGCAGTTGTTCTTTCATTCACACAACAGTATTTCTGATCAATTGTACCTCAACACACAGAGCCGTCAGTCTATAAATAATTAGAAGATAATCGAATGTTTTAAAGAATTAAAATGTTCCAATATCTGACTTCATCGCTTAAAACCTCAGGAATATTGGCCTCCTGCTAGTTCACTCATTGGCGACATTGCACTGAGTTTAAACAGCTGATTGACAGCTCTCCTCTGTCACGCAGTTAGGCGAGCCCTCAGAGAGACCGACATAATTTGTTACGCACGTTGCGAAGACCTGAAAAGACATGCAAAGTTATCTATATTACTGTCCTAATAAGTCATTTCCTTACCAGTTTATAAGTTGCCGTTATTCAGAATACATGTATGTATCTCAGCATGCATCTTGAGTGCAACTGTTCACATATCCAACGTGACGACTTTATCCATTACAATAATTAGCATTTATGGAGTGCCGGGTTTCAGGAGATAACCCGAATTCTCTCATATAAATACATTTCATTTGTTTTTACACAATTCTCATATCATGTATTAAAACAGTTTTTCGTAAGACTTTATTCAAAGATGGTTGCACATCAGACGAACAAGACTGCAATTTTCGTAATAAATTTTGTGGTCATTTCCATGCACCAAAGAAAACACCTCTTCCCAGAATTAATACAAGAACAATTAAATAGCTAACTATTATATTTCTTTGCTTATTTATTTATTTTGTAGATGGTTAAGTCGTACTGAAGATTCACTTATACGACGACGGACAGCATTATGGAGAGAGGAAACAGGGCGGATGCCTACAGAAAATGATGGTGTAAACATTCAATTAGATATCTGCACCCTGGAGATTTGCCTTTGCTAACAAGTCATGCTTGTCTCCATCATCGACTTTGCACTTCACAATATATAGCAATTGTACAACCGGAAAAAACCTGCGACCATAGGCAAGTTGCTGGCAGACCCCAAGTGCGGCCAGAGAGGAAGCTCTAACGTGCTAACCCCCTCGGTTATCTATTATCGAAGAGTTTTTGATATTGTAAGTGTCCTCTATTTCAGTACATAACAGGTAATGCCGTCATCACCAGAATATATAATGCGAGAGTGTGGTCAACCTGTGGTCAAAGCTAGCGAGGACATAACACACAAATCACCTGATTGGCCATATATATAAAAATAACATGATATTTATCCTACGATAAAAAAATTTACAGAAATGACGTAAAGATGTGCCATTGTTATATATTGTGAAGTTCAAAGTCGATGATGGAGACAGGCATGACTTGTTAGCAAAGGCTCCAGGGTGCAGATATCTAATTGAATGTTTACATCATCATTTTCTCTACGCATCTGTCTACACCATCTATGTAAACTGAAAAACTGTCCATTTTATAATGTGAGCTTATTATAATTGTGGAGGTGCACTTAGGACGAGCTTTAAGTGTTGTATTGAAAAGGCGTCCTTTGCACTTAATTCCAAAGTTTACTTTCAAAGGCCCATAACTTCAAAATTCATGGAGTGAAAGAAAATTTGTTCACTTAGTTATTGGTGTTTCGCACTGGATTCAAGGACATTTCATTCACACGACTGCGGCCAACATTATGGTGGGGAAAGATAGCATACAAGAGGCCCCATACACACGAATACGTGTCCGCAATACATTTGGCAAATTTCACGAAATTACATTGAAAACTTCAGTAAGAGTTAAGATGAGTTGGTCTCGCTTCATTCAAATGGCAAAATCTTCGAAAAATGATTCACAGAATTGAAACTAAACCACAAAGAGAAGCACATTTGTATATGGACCTCAACACATCTGCCAAGTTTCATGAAAATCGCCTGAAAAATGTAACAGTTGTCTTCACTAGAAATTTCCTAAATCCAGATTATTTCTGGATGTAATAACTATGTAAATAATTAATGCTGTGTATTCCTAACAGGACATGTATCCCGGCATATCATCCGCATCAAGCCAACCACGATTCACGAAAGATCTGTAGGAGAGAAATTCACAAGAAATGATAACAGAAATACCTATGGAAGGACAAACAGGCGAACATGCTGGTCTCTATAGTATACCAGAAAAAAGAAACATTCCCTCCGCTGAGGAAACTCTTTAATCGTGGAGAAAATTTTGCACCTTCGTGAAAACCATCGCACTCCTGCGAAACCTTCCCACCGTAAGTAAACTATTTACATGCACTCAGGAGAAAAGTTTTTATCACGCAGAAAATTATTTACTCCACGTTTACCCCTTAGCGACATTTCTTTCCACAACATGGAAAATGTTTCACGAATTTAACAGATTAATTCATCTATTTTATATAAATTGTTTCTTTATTTTTCAAATTGTTATTTTATTGTTTCAAACTCACGTTTGTATATAGAAGATCTTAGGGTTCTTCTAAAGGATAACTGGACCGTGGAGAAATGTTGCCAATACCTCTTGCATAATTAAAAGCTTTTTTTATGATTTGTTGCGTGTATAACTCGATACCTATTTGAATGTTTCTTTTCACCATTACAAGATATCTAGTCAGTTTACTGTTGTGGTCGCCTCGCATGTCAAAGGCAGAGAGTTCACTGTTATCAAAGCACAACAAAGAGAGTACACTGTTATCAAGGCACAACAAAGACAGAGAGTTTACTGTTATCAAAGCACAACAAAGAGAGTTCACTGTTATCAAGGCTACAACAAAGACAGAGAGTTCACTGTTATCACGGCACAACAAAGCCTCAGCTGTGGATTCTTTAAGAAAAGACTGTCTACTGGTTTTGGTATAATCCTTCACTGAAGTAACACAATATAAATATAGATCGGAACTGCGTGATACAAGATGAGAGTGAATAAGCTTGTTGCATTTAGAAAGTGGGATCCACACGTAATATTCACAACTACGAGTCCTTCCAATTCAGAATTAAGTAAAGTTTCCACCGCTTTAAGTTACACAGCGCGATGTTGTAATATTCAGGTATTTATAGCCAGATCTAGTCTTACCGTTTACGGGCTAACTAAAGAAACACAGATTTTCATCGAGACACAAAGCCAGCGTGGTTTTTTAAAAAAATGTAACATTGCTCTCGCTTAAACGTGAGATCTAATCATTACTTGGGCACAGCCCATACGAGGCTTTATGTCGATGTGCACATTTGGGGAACTACATAACCAAACAGAGATAAGCAATGTAACACTATCAAACTATCACACTTACACGTAATTCAAAGGTGTCATCAAAAGGTCATAAATAATATACGGTTATTATGTGTACTGATAACCTAACATTATAAAGTACAACGCCATTACACTATTACACAAAATCAACTCACGGCTCTAGTTTTAGATAACATCTAGCCACCTCGCTACCTCGCTGCCTCGTTACTCTTTGCAAAATGGCGAGGTAGCGATACGAGGCAGCGAGGTAGCGAGATCAACATACTCTCGCTAATTCGCATCGCTACCTCGCTATCTCGCCCTCATTAGAAAGGTCGAGGTTTCGACGTACCGAGACGCCCTCTATCGGCTTCCATACTGGATAGCCTTTGTAAGCCGAAATATTCCATCCAGATTTGGATATATACTTTGTAATTATCTCTATTGTTTTTGTACATCATTGTCAGTTGTACTGTTTACCTATTTTGTTCAAACCTATGTATTGAACTTATTCAAGCGTCTTTGTGTTTCTTTATTAGATTTTGTGTTAAGCCTATCGTTGTCTGAAAGTTGAACAAGCCATTTGTTTATTTTTTTCCTCTCTGATAGTGATACCCTTGCATATTCAGGACCTTGAAAAGTAGTACTAGAGATATTTGTTGAAAATGGCTAAAAATTGGCACCGTGATCTTATCAAATATATGCAGAAAAGGGGTTAACCCCCTAGGATATTTTTGCCGACAAGGTTGCTACATTAGGCAACTGGGCTTTGATGGCCCCCAATATTTGTAGCCAAGGGGAAAAAATTTTCTGCAATTTTGGACCAGGGTTCATCATCACCTTATATATTCATGTGTATGTATATATTTAACTTTTAATTACAATTGCTCTTCGTTTCTCCTTGTTTCTTGGAGCCAGCAATCAGTGTTGCTCATGCAAATGTGTCAAAGTCAACACTTTAAGAACTGTGAGCATAGGTAAGCTTGTGTTACGCATTGTTCAGATGCTATTCGTTGCGTTAAAGAACGCTTCCCCATAAATGCTTAACCTTTTACAAGCTGTTCTGTTGCCTTTTGGGGAGACGTAGTTTAAGTAGAGCTATAAAGTTACCTTCCATCGCTTATTACCCGGGAGGCCCACAGGCGAAATTTTTAACAGCGTACCGTTAAAAAGATTCCGGCACATTGGCTTCGTCCAATTTAATGACCCAAATAAATGTTTGACCAGAGGGAGGTGTGAATGTGATAACGTGTGAAATGCTGGTAACACCAGTGATAAATCACTATGCTCTGATCCTAGTAGTAATCCCTCCCATCATAATGCTGGTCGCCGTCGTATAAATGAAATATTCTTGTGCACCGCACAAAACGCCAATCAAATAAATAAATAAAATCAGCTATTTGCTTCCTTTTTAGAATCCCTAAAAACTCGATCTTAAAAAAAAACTGACAATAATAAAAGGGTCTTGTGTATAAGTAAATATATATTAATGAAACGGTTTCGGGCAAATACATAAAATAGATTTTACAGTTTAGTATATAAATTCTAGGTTATTGGCTGTGATGATAAACTTTGAAATCTTTTTCAACTACTCTCTTTAAAAATCCTCTTAGAGGGAATCAAGATTAAACTGTGGAAGACACAGTTAGTATTTTGTTGTATCACAAAGATGGTTAACGTTTTATCTGAGAAACTCCAGAAACACGCTTGAACATTTTTTAAAGTTCCTTCCAAACTTATTCAATATTTCCCCTTATCCAACATATTTTTGGCAAAAAGAATATTATCGATAATCTAAATTTGACAGATAGCTATTATCACCATCCACAATAACTTTTTCACGTTCCCAACACGCATATGACATGCATTAACTTTACTGAATTAAGTTTATGAACACGCACTGAAGTATCTCTGGAGTGGATATTTGAAGGAATCCAGCTTCCCGTGAATTGGTTGCTATGCTGAATCAGGGCATTTGTGAGAGATCTGTGACAGTGCTTCGGGTTTCTTTCGATCACGATGTCCGGGTTATGTCTTGCTCAGTCATATGGTTTTCCTAGTAGGCACAAACTCAACCACATGATGATATCAACTGCCATTCTAAACATTTGTTAACCCAAAAAATTGGCTCTATTAAACTTTGGTGGTAAAAAAATATTAAATTATACAAAAAAATATAGAACGATAAACAAATCTTTACAAACAAACTCCAGCAGTGTATCTTCAATATTGTTTGTTTGTTTCATTAGTGTTTTACGCCGTACTCAAAAATATTTCACTTATACGACGGCGGCCAGCATTATGGTGGGAGCAAACCGGGTAGAGCCCTAGGGAAACACACAACAATCCGCAGGTTGCTGGCAGACCTTCCGGCGTACTCTTCAATACTGACGGTTCACACGTGTGAAAATCAGTGTGGCAACATTGTCATTGTGGCGCGGGAAGGTTGCATTATCATGTAAGTCGACAAAGCTTGGGCATCGACATTACGATGAATTTCATAAAAGGTACATTTCAGCAGTAACTGGCCACAAACTCGGGCTATTTGTTATTTCCAGATGTGCTGCAGCAGTTTTTTGTGTTCCGATGACGTTTAAAGTCAAAGCTATAGATTGACGTCATATAAATACTAATGGAAACCTGCAATGTTTTGACATAATGTGTTTACAACATAAAAGGCCTGTGTCGTGATTTGAGCAGAAGTTTAGTGGTGTATATATGCTTATTTGACCAAGAAAACAAAAAATGTGGTATATTCATTTCGCCCTACCCCTTATGTGACTGAATTCCCGCGAACTTAAATGTACAACGCTCTTAGTCTTTAATGAGTGTAAATTGCTTTACATTAAAGACTTGTGCGTCCATACGTGAAGCGCTAATTTGATGAAGGGCAATAGCGCAGCCCATAAAATATTGTGCTTTGACCGGCAATCGGTAAAGGCGTTGTGATTAAGGGCTGGAGTGGGCATTAAACCTGTGGAAGGCCATACACCCACTGGAAGTGGGGGAGAGGGGGTCAATTTAAAATTTTAATGACGTGTACACACCCTGACTGGACCATTTACGCCAATGCCTTAAATTAGTTTGAGATCGAGTAGATATTTGTAAACAACGAAAAAAAAAAAGAAGAAGAAAACAACAACAAATGCTACATATGCATGTAACGTATATATGACACGGTACAACACAGATACTCACATGTATCAATTCGCAATGACCCAGAAGCCTCCCACCAATGATGTCGCTGTGAGTTTAATTCCAGCCCATGCTGGCTTTCTCTCCGGCCGTGCGTTGGAAGGCCTGCCATCAACCTGCGGGTGGTCGTGGGTCTCCCCCGTTCTCTGTCTGGTTTCCTCCAACCATAATGCTTGCCGCCGTCTTATAAGTGAAATATTCTTGAGTACGGCGTAAAACACCAATCAAATCAAATCAAATCACATGTAGCAATTGAAATGTAAACGACTATTGATTCCGCCAAATATGTTTATGCTAATATAAAGAAAATCCTCAAGTGTACAAAGGTACACTGCTCATAGATACAGTAGTCTGGTTAAAACCTATGGCGACGGGTAAGAAAATTTGCCACTGTCTAGGATACTGTGTTGTGGTTGTCCATGGGATTAAGATTCGCTTCAACTGAGTACGTAAAAGATGACGGGCGTCAGCGTGGCCAGTGCAATGTAGAAACAGATGAGGGATCTAGTCTTCTGCGAAACACTCTTTGTACAAACCCGAAAGGTGGTTAATGAAGCGAGAGAATGATATAATAATATAGGACAATGTCAATGAGACCCTCCCTCCAAGATTTCCCAGAAATACTCCTCATCAGGTTCAAAGACTCCCCACAAGATTTCCCAGAAATACTCCTCATCAGGTTCAAAGGCTCCCCACAAGATTTCCCAGAAATACTCCTCATCAGGTTCAAAGGCTCCCCACAAGATTTCCCAGAAATACTCCTCATCAGGTTCAAAGACTCCCCACAAGATTTCCCAGAAATACTCCTCATCAGGTTCAAAGACTCCCTCAAGATTTCCCAGAAATACTCCTCATCAGGTTCAAAGACTCCCTCCAAGATTTCCCAGAAATACTCCTCATCAGGTTCAAAGACTCCCCACAAGATTTCCCAGAAATACTCCTCATCAGATTCAAAGACTCCCTCCAGATTTCCCAGAAATACTCCTCATCAGGTTCAAAGACTCCCTCAAGATTTCCCAGAAATACTCCTCATCAGGTTCAAAGATTTAAATAATGTGACAGAAGAATTATTAAGTGTAATGGCCACACCATTATCAGCTGTATCGATAAAAAAAAACGGCTTTCGTCTTAGCTGAAGAAAATTTAAACCCTCAAGACAAATTAGATTTGTATTCTATATCATAATATCATCTAAGCCCTGTTGTATGTATCACATAACCGCCGTTGTATATATCGAATGCATAATTTAACATTCCGGGATTGGAACCACATGCCCTTATCATCTGTAAACAAAGAGCATTTTAATTTATGAGTGATAGCCTCAGCAGATCACTAAAGGCGATATTGAATAATGTGGGGGATAGTACACTTCCCTGCGGGAAACCGCGCTCGACAGGGACAAACCATGAGTAGTCTCTACCGACCCGAACTTTAATTAGACGCCCAGTCAGAAAATGTTTAATACATCCCAACATTTTCCCTTCCATGTCCATGTTTTTCATTTTGAAAAACACACCTGTGCGCCTTACCATATCATATGCTTCCTCGATGTCAAGGAAAACAACAAATAAATATATCCCTTATTACATAGCGCTTTACGCACAGCAGATGCAAGAGAAATCATATGATGGGTCGTCCATCGACCGAGTCTAAAACCGCTTTACACAGCAGTAAATAGGTTGTTTTTACTTAAAAGCCAGGAAAGCCTAGAACTGATCATATTTTCCAGGACTTTACATGTATGTTGCATAGATGTTAAAGCAACGGGGCGATATGAAGTGGGCAGATAGTGACCTTTCCCAAAGTTTAAGTATAGGAATAACGCTGCATTGTAGTCCACACAGCATTGTATAACAACAAAATATTCAAACACAGATCCGGCAAATTACGGATCATAGAATAGGAAACACCATCTTCTCCAGGGAAAGTGTCGGGTGCAGGGAATAAAGACTGCTTGAGTTCGAGTAAATTGAAGTTGTCATTGATGGCTAAATCATCACATTGAATATTATTGTACGGATGAATAGGCTCCGTGTCTAACTTGTGTTACGAATCCCGTCTTTAAAATATTCTATTATAATTTTTGTTTACTTTGTTTTAACGCTAAACAGGTCTTTTAATGACCTACTTTTTTCTCTGTGCAGTTTGTAGCCTGCGCTGGAATTCAGCCGCATGTTCTCGAGTCTTCTGTGTTTATGAGTTCGTGTCATTCTACATAGAGGGTACATTCTAGAAAGATGTACCCACATTTTAAACATGTTTAAGAATAAATCATCCAGAATTTCCTTTACGGCAGTCTATAAATATGAGCGACAAAGTTGTTAAGCTCGCAGCACTCAAGTCATATTTGCTCTTGTCTACTTAGAAGAATATTTATGGGATTTTCGAGATATTGGCTTACAAACCTTTCGACAGTTTTGTCATTTTGTATTCCAGTTTACGGTACATAGCACTTTGTGAGCTTGTGTTTCGCCACTTGCTATTTGGTGTGAGACGTTCTTTTGGAGCTTGCATCGCTCACTGTCTGGTTGTGTGATTACGTACATTGCACCCCAGTTTGCCCTGAAGGTAACTTTGTGTATATTTCCGAGGAGTGAAACATACATCACCAGCTCGGCATTA
Organism: Acanthopleura granulata; assembly: GCA_016165875.1. Taxonomy (NCBI): domain Eukaryota; kingdom Metazoa; phylum Mollusca; class Polyplacophora; order Chitonida; family Chitonidae; genus Acanthopleura; species Acanthopleura granulata. Next base: position 7,792,142 of record JABBOT010000011.1, on the reverse strand, counting down.
CGGACGCTATTCTCTACCCGTCTGCTCAGGAAACTTGCACCTTGTCGGCAAGTTGGATATCTACCATCGTCGACGTACCGGGCCCTCTGCGGTTCGTCACTACAGGACTTGTCATCCTTCAATTCGAGAATTCCGAAGAGATGTGGATTCTGTATTTACGTGGACTGACTTGTCTTTGGAAGCCGGAATAGTCCATCCGGATTTGGGACACTAACATCCGTAAGAAACTATTTGTATTTTTGTAATTATCTCTATTGGTTTGTTTATAATTAGCTGTACTATTTGTTTATTTTTTTCAAATATATTTATTGAACCTAGTCTAGCCTTTTCGTGTTTCTTTCTTTGATCTTATGTAAGGCCTTTCGCTGTCTGAGGGTAGAACAAGCCTTTTGTTTATCAATTTCCTCTTCAACAGTGATACACTTACATTTGTGGTATAAACTCAGAGCTTTAGTTGTCGGAAGTAGAGGCATATGAGAAGTTATCGGCCAATGCATTGGCTTTATCAATATCAGTGACATGGTTACTAGCTCGATCTACAATAGTAGCTTTGTCCTTGCCGTTAATGGCATTGACTTGGGTCCATACATTTCTAATGCGAGTACGGCACGACATGTTGGAACAGGACTCCTGCAAGTGGTCTTTCTGGGCTTCATTGATTACACGTTGAGCGACAGCTTTAGCTCGTTTAAACAACACCGTTTTCACATAGGCGTGTCCGACGAGGACGATTTTTCCGCCGCTGTCGGTCTTTAATAGCAGCGGTGCGCGAGACATTCCACGAAGGCACGGGCAAATTGTTCTAAATATTCCCGGACGACTTTGACAGCGAGTTATTAGCAGCCAGAAACAAAGCGTTGATTATGTTTTCAGGAAACATATCTACATCATCATTAACAATCCCATCTTTGTTCAAAGACTTTTCACACTCAAGTCAATATAACCCTCAGTCTGCATTTTTGGTCTTCCACCTGGGTGGTCGGGCTGTGCTATTTATATGTGGAGTACATCTCGTATTAACACATTTGGGGAAATGGTCACTCCTACATGGGGATGCCCAATCCACGCACAACTCATATATTAGACGGAGGTCATGGGTACACATAGTGATATTGATACATGATAATTTATCCGTATGGGGTCTAGTCGAGTGCCAGACCCATCATGCAATATCACTAGGCATCATCCTCGATGAGATCATTTACTACTCTTCCATTAGCATTTGTAGTTAACTCACCCCATAATCTATTGTGAGCATTAAAGCCCCAGCATATAATGAATGAACACTCGCAATGAGCCACCAGCATATTATAGTGTACAAAATGAAGGGAATTATAGAAGTTAATTATAGATACAGACTGCCCATTTGAACGGGCTATATCAAATTCCTGGCACCCTACTGAACTGAAGACCGGGAGATCAATCTCAGGGAAAGACAACCCAACCTTTAGTAAACGGCAAACCCACCATTAGCTCCTGTCTGTCGATCCACACTAAAGACTGAGTATCCCGAACAGGTAAAATCAGATATGTTTCTTGAAGGCACACTATGTCAGGAGAAGGAAAAATGTTCGACTATTAAAACTTAAACTCCACGGGAGAAAATGCCATTGATATTGTAATGAAGTAGACTGAAGGGCACTATGAACAATAGAGGGGAAAGCAAGATACAACACATACGGGAGCCGTTCGTTGGTGAGGTAATTAGTTTTCCACAGGCAAGATATTACTGACCAAAACTTCTTATCTTTGAGTCTTTATTCTAACTTGCCCCGACCACGTGGCCATGGATAATATGAACAGTATGGTCGATGTACAATCAGCATACAATGTAGGATTGTGAAGATGTAATTGACCTCCTAACACAGGACAAGCCTCATCCATGCACTGCTATCGAAGTAACTGAAAAACCTAAGGCTGAGCCCTGGGAAGGAGTTATGCGGATAGTAAACTCAACATCGAAAATGGCTGCAGCTATGAATTCAGTGGGTACAGCTTAGCAAAAATGTTCGGCACAAAATGTTTCAGGCGGTCACGCGGGTAGGAAAGGCAAGTCTAGTACAACTCCTGATGCAAAATATAGAAAGTCGTCTAAACTTGCAACGATGTCAAAATCAGATCTCTGTGACTCCGACATAGAATACCTGTTACTCATGACCGATAATATATTTCAAAATACTGTCAACTCAGATAGCGAGGATTTACAGGCTGTAGGACGCTTGCTCAGAGAAATTGAGACAGAGTGTGACGTAAGAGAAAAAAAATGGACCAAGTGTTGGTGACAATCTAACCAACATTTCCAACAAAAGATTTTCGTCAAATTTATCCCCTGACAAACTTCGCGAAAAGTTGGAGAAGAATGACCTGCCCTATAATCGTACAAAGTTACTAGTACCTCGGGTAAATAATGAAATCTGGCTTAAATTCAAGGTAGTCAATAAATCTACTAACCTATGTCCGGTTAATGTTCAGAAAGCTATTGTGAAAGCCGCGGTGGCGGTTGGTACAACTGCTGAGATCTGCAAAGATCTCACAGCAAAATAATTCTGTCGTTCGTAAAGCCACCGATGCTATAACCTTGCTGGGTCATGCAAATTATGCACTTTCGTTCCGACGACGTGAAGTCATGAAGCCCGCTATCGCTATGGTTACGATCATTATGTAACCAGCAGATTAGTCTAAAAACTGTTAGGGATTGTAACAAGCTTGGTATTACAGTATCTAACAAGAGGCAAAGCTACAGACAACAGAAGAGCCAGCCAGATGCCTTTTTAGGTCACACCCGGAAAAATTACCATAATAGTACAGGCCGATACACGAAAAATGGAATGTGAAGAAGACAGAAGCAACCCGAGTCTTCAAGGCGTACTGAAATCTGAAATTTAATTTCTTATACTCTGATATAATATGGTATCATAATTGTTAAGCAGAAAACTTCAAGCATGGCAGACTAAATCTATTTTTACCCACAATGGTAAATATTGACCTCTGATGGCGTGATTTTGGACATGGTGTCTGGCACAAGCCTAGAGTTTGACACACTACCAAATCAATCCGTTCTACCATGTGAAAACCAGTTTTCAAGTTGGAAAAAGTCTGCTACTATCAAGGAAACCGAAGGTTTAATTCACAAAGGTGTGTTGGGAAAGTCTTTATACGAAAGTGGTGAATATATATATCAAATATATATATTTTCCTGATCCCAAAACCAGATGGCTCACGCAGAATGATACTAAATCTGAAGGGGCTCAGTGTGACTTACTGCAACTTTAAAATGGGCACGCTGAATTCTGTGGTAAAATTAATGATGCCAAACTGTTTCCTGGCTTGTACAGACCTACAGGATGCCCATTACTCGGTACCAGTAGCAGAGCGTTGTCAGAAATATCTAAAATTTCACTGGTAGAATGAATCATTTTTTGGTGCTTTCCAAATGATTTGAGCTTTTGCCCCCGAAAGTTCACGAAACTGTTGAAACCAATATTGGCTGTTTTACGTAAACGAGATCATTTGCTAAGTGGTTATGAAGATGCTATGTCCGAGCTCAGGCATATGAGCAGAGTGTGCAAAATGTTGTTGATACAGTTTAAAGCTTGGGTCATCATGGGTTTGCAATACACCTACTGAAGTCTGATCGTAAATGCTACCAATGCTGCCTCAAGGGAAACCAAACAGTTTCCTCAGTTTATGCCCTATAGGCCAGAACCCGGAGCTATGGCCACTGATGCTTTTACGTATAAATGGCATAATATTGACCATTCAGGGCCATCCTATCCGTGTTGCCGAAATTGGTGGGGTGGCACCGGAATAGCAGTGCTACCGAGCTGGCCAACACAGCCTTGGTATTCCCAAGCGATGCGTTTAGATCATCCTGTTCTCCTGATCAAGAGCAGGCAACCCTTCTGCCTGTCAGTTCAACCAAATCAGCTTCTTTCACTCTGGCGGAAACTTCAACTAAAAGTATGCCATTTGTCTCGGAACAGGTATAAATTCTTGGTATTTCACAAGAGGTTTTAGGCATCATCATGGGCTCCAGCAGATATAGCACCAAACGACAGTTACCTTTCAGAAATGGAGACATTTCTGCGTTGACAAAAAGATACATCCACTTTAGCACCTGTTACTCGGGAAATTAACTGCCTCTCTGAATTCCCTCGTGAGGTTTCCGGAAGTGAAAACAATAGGACCCCAGTTCTCTAGGCAAGACTGTCGCACGGGGCCACAAACCTAGGGCTCTCTCGTGTGGTTCCGGTGAATAGAATAGTTCCCCAGCTTCTCCGGGCTTGTCGTGAAAGGCGACTATAAGGGGTAACCTGTTTGCCGTGGGTTGCCACCCGTCATTGGGGAGGTCGGGATCCTGGTGGCTGAGGACGGGTTGGTCTTGCGAGATGCTCGCGCCCAACACTCCATTTCGTCCATTACGTCTGCAAAGACGGGCGGTCAGAGGGCCCGCTCGGATCAATCAGCTTATGTTCAGATATCAACCTTCATACATCTCCCTGTAGTATAAATTAACTACTTTCCGTGCTGGGCACGGTAAGATGATTGGATGTCTTGGTGGTAGCTGTAGGGTTAATAGCGTGGGCCGTTTCTAATTTATTAGATTCGGCCTGCTTGAGTATGAGCGAAAAACCCATCTCATTGAGGATGGCGTGGAACTCTCGTTTCTCTTTCTGCAGGTTACTCCCAGGAGGGGTTTCGACTCCGGGGCGGGTGATACACATGGCGCTATGTATCATGAAATCCCTTCGTTATGTCTTCTTCTAACTCTCTTTCTTCTAATGTTTCTATGTCCTTATCACAGCCTTCGGAGGTTGTGGGGAAAAAAGGAAAAACGAAATAACACTAGATATGGAATCGGGAAAGAATTATTTCTCATCCTTTCTAGTGATATCAAGTAAAAATGAAAATGAGGTGAAGATGAAAATGAATCCCTTTATATAACAAAAATCATTATAAAGTTACGCAGGAACTCTAAAACAGGTTAAACAAATGAAATCTTTTAAAATGTTGATATAGTGTTTCAGAAAACAACAGTACCTTAATTCACTGAAAATTCAAAATATTGGGGAACAGGATGTTTCTGTGGCCCCACATAATACCTTAAACTGCTTTCACGGCATAATCCGTGACAGAGACCAGGATCTGTATCATATGACGGAAGGAAAAAATAGCACAAAAACTTATAGATCACGGAATCATAAATGGCAAACAGGTCATAGTTAAAAGAGGTGGAAATTTGATTGAAAAACAAAGAAGAAAAACAATGTATAACATTAAAATGTGAAAATAATATATCATACCAAGAAGCCAAGTCCCGGTCTCTGTCACGGATGGCATCACTAAACCTACCTATGCAAATGCCGTGAAGAACCCTCGGTTTCAGTGGTGGTTCAAACATCATTTACTTGGCCCATTGGCACAGAACGGCCACAGAACTTGGTAACAAAACCCCTAAATAACACAACCAACTCATCATCACAAACCGACATAAATCTTCATGAAAAACCTGTTACTCTAAACTACCATCATCCGAACAGAAATATGGTCAAAAATTGTCAAACTGTTCTAAACCCGTTGATTTTGATCCAACGGGTGACAAACATAAATCCGGTAACAATCCTAAAAGAGATGAGCCTAGTGGCCCCACACAGCGTCCTTCTAAGGCCATTTGGGATCCTGTCCAAACATTTAATAAGTTTGGATCGCTGGAGGACGTTGATCCTTCAACGTCGGATGCAGAGGTGATGGATACACCTAGTAGATTTCCCAGAAAAAGCCGTCCCCGGTCCAGACATAAAAGCCATATACGCCTTCCTCCATGATGTCTTCCTTACACAAAATTATAAGGTGGAATTGTCCAGGTCTTAAGGTAAAATTTATTGAAATAACACATCTAGTTCAATCTTTAAATTCAATTGCCCAGTGTCTTCAGGAAACTCACCTGAAGACATCTGACAAAGGTAAATGATCTCTTCAAAAGTATACACTTTATACCACTTATTCTGAAGAGGAAGAGCGGTGTATACTTCTCCTCATTCTTCCTTGTCAGTCTCTGAATTACATAATTTGAAAGAACAGCTGCCAACCCCTTTCATAATTATAGGGGATTTTAATGCCCATAACCCTTTATGGGGTAGTAATAATATAAATAATAAAGCCAAAACACTGGAAGGTTTTTTATCGAAAGATGAACTATTTCAATGATTGCTCTAATACCTATTTACATTTAATGGTTCATATTCCGCTATTGATCTCACTATCACGGATCCATCACTTCTCCTGGGTTTTTCTTGGAAGATGCATGATGATCTCTGCGGCAGTGACCATTTTCCTATTATCCTAGAGCATCTCTCTTCTAATCCCTTACAACGTGTAGCTGGGTGGAAGTTTGATAACGGAGATTGGATGGCATTTGAGATGTTCTGTGCGGCTGACATCATTGCAGAGAATCACAATGCTGCTGATGATCCTTTGTTAAAATTTAATGAACTTATATATGAGCTGATAGAACCATCCGTAAGATCTCGACAAATCCAAAATTCACAGGTAAACCCTGGTACGATAATGACTGTCACAAAGTCATTAAGGACCGTAAAAAGGCCTAGTGCAGATTTAATCATTGTCCTATTGATAATAATTTAAATCAGGTTCGTATACTCAGAGCTAAGGCTCGTCGATAAATTAAGTTCAAGAAACAATCTTGTTGGCGAAACATGGCTTCAGGCATTACGCCAAAAACACATATGCGTAAGGTGTGGAAGATATTCAGAAACTTAAAGGCAAAAACCATAAAGCCAACATGGTGATACTTTGTTCATATCTCCATCTGATATAGCCAATAAACTAGCTGAAACAATATTTCTGGAATCTTCATCTGAGAATTGTTCTCCTGAACTTCAGCTTACTAAAGACCAGAAGGAGTAAATTAAATTGCCCTTTTCTTCTACGAATTTATAAGAATACAATCGTCTTTTTTCGATGGAAGAACTTAATTCTTCTAAAAAGAAGGCACACGATACTGCATGTAGCCCGGATAATATATATTATAAGCTTCTGAATCATTTTCCATCTGAGACACTTTAGACTCTCTTTGCCTTACCTGATCATATTTGTATAACTGGTAATTTTCCACTGTCATTCGAGGGCGGCGTGTATTATCCAGGTCCCTAAACCGGGCAAGAATCATACTGATCCAAATAATTACCGCCCCTTAGCTCTTACTGGCTGCATCTGTAAGAATATGGAACGGATGATTAACGATAGACCTGTTCGGTTTCTTGAAACCAACAAGCTTTTATCTAATATACAATACCTCTATTTATATCTCAGTTTTTATCTAATCGTCAGTTTAAGGTAAAGGTTGTGTCCCCTCAGTCTGACTCTCGTGGGTAGGAGATGGGTGTGCCCCAAGGCAGTATTCTTTCACCAACACTGTTCAGCATAGAAATTAATAGCTTGGCTTAAACATTAACATCTGACACAGGGGGTTCTTTATACGTAGATGATTTCCTTATATGCCATCGTGCTAAAAATGTGAATAACATTGAGCGTCAACTGCAGCTTTGTCTCAATAAGATCGAGAAATGGGCAGTAGCCATGGTTTCAGATCTTCTACGCCCAAAGCCGTCGGTATACTTTTCTGTAATAAACAGAAACTTCATCTAGACCCCGAGCTTAAATTTTGTGGTGAACCGGTGAAAATTGTTGGGGGAAAATAAATTCTTAGGGCTTATATTCGGTAGTAAGTTATCTTTTATACCCCACGTTAAAATGCTTAAAGCTAACGGTACAAAGGCTCTCGATATGATTAAGGTCGTGTCTAGCGCTGATTGGAGTGCTGACTTATCACTTTTACTTAATATATATCGTTCTCTGGTGAGGTCTAAATTGGACTATGGATCCATCATTTACGGTTCCGCTAGAACTCCTATCTTAAAATGTTGGATCCGGTCCATCACCAAGCTTTGAGGCTCAGTCTTGGTGCTTTTAGAACTTCACCAGTAAAGAGTTTATACGTCGAGGCTAACGAGCCTTCTTTACATCGCAGACGTGTAAAACTGATGCTACTAAGCTTAAAGTACATCCAACACACCCCGCCTACGGCTGTGTTTTCAATCCATTACATGTTTACAAATATACTAAATGTCCTAACAAAATCCCTTCCTTCGGTGTCCGTGTTCGGGACCATATTATTGAAGCCATCATGAAGCCCGAAGACATAACTCCGGTATCTTTTCCGGACTCTCCTCCATGGCTTCTTAAACCAACTATTCGTCGCATTTGGCATGATAAATGGGACCTGCAGGCCCATGACAAACTGCATGCTATTCATCCTGTCAATAATAATAATTCTGATACTCTTGTATGTCTCGTAGAAACCAAGTCGTTTAACAAGATGCCGTGTTGGGCATTCTCGTCTAACACACAGTTTTATCCTGGATGGGAGCAGTGCTCCTGAGTGTGTTGGATGTGATGCGCAATACCGCATCAAACATATCCTTCTTGACTATGTATACCTTGCTCATATTCGGCAAAGATTCTACACAGTCGATTCTATATTTGACTTCTTTGACAGGGTTGCTGGCGATGCTGTCATTGATTACGTAAAGTATATAGGATTATATCGTAAGATATAATTCCTTTTATATTATACATACATATTTCTAGTTTATATATACGTATTACAGTTTTAAAAATTGTTTTGGTTTGCGAGTTTTAACCGAGGTCATGTTGTTTTGCATGGTTTTTAACACGTCTCTCTTTTTCATTTGTTTTGCATGTTTACATTTTCTTCTCGAAAATCGTACACTGATTCGCGCTTTAAAATATGTTCTCGCCACAATATGGCTGAAAAAATGCCGATGTGGCGTAAATCCATGATCATTCATTCATCCCTCGCTGAAATAGTAAACAATGGGCTAGGCTACAGCCCTATGAACCAGACTGGGTCGGCCATTTCATCGGTCTTAAACATTGAAAACCAACTTGCCTTTGGTGCTCATCATTTGGTTAAACGATTTGTGAAACAGGTGTTTGAGAAGAAACCAAAGTTATCTCGATATTGGTCAACATGGGATGCAAATATTTAAGTTTGTAATCGCCTGCTGAAGATATCAGTTTGAAAGACTTATCAGTTAAGTTCGTAACTCTCCTAGCGTCATTTCCTGGGCAAAGAAGCCAGGCATTACAAGCCCTAAATATTTTACGCATGGACCTACGGAAAAATCAGTGTGTGTTTTCTGTTCAAAGTCTGTTGAAACACAGTAGACAGGGCTATCAGCAAGCTTCTATTACTTTGGAGACATATAAGCAGGACAGAAGACTTTGTGTTGTTAACAATGTTCAATGTTTATTTGAAGCAAACTGCACGTGTGAGGGGGAGAACTCCCAACTGTTGTTAAGTTTTCAAAAACCATTTAAGCCAGTAAGCTAGGACACGGTACCCAGGTGGATAACACTGGCGCTTTAGGAATAGATACTGTCGTTTTTAGACCTCACAGTACAAGAGCAGCCTCAACTGGTGCTTCTTTAAAGAATGGTGTACCCGTAGAGGTTATTATGAAATCTGCCGGATGGTCGCATTGCAAAGTGTTTAGTAAATTTATAATAAGTTTGTTGACCTGTCATGTAATTTTGGTACAGAATTGCTGAAGCTTAAACGCTGATAAATAAATACTAAATAAAAAAAATAAAATAAAAATAAATAAACATACTCAATTATTTCTAAAACTGTAATTTATATCCTTATTTCTTTTTGCTTGTGGCCATATTGGCTTTGAAGTCTCACGTGATTTCGTAGTGACATAGACTGTGATGACGTAGAATTAAAGATCAAACCAGATTTACCTGTAAGTTGAAGTTCGTTGGTAATTCTACGGCGCCTCAGTCAGAAACGGGGGAATTACTTGCTCTCCCTGTCATTGTGTTTTCAGTGATTATATGTTTTTACTCTCTCACATCTGTGAATAAATATGGCCACTCGCCTTTAAAAATTGACCAGATCCCCCTTGGGGGAGCTCACACGTAATTCCTCCGTTCATGACTGAGACGAGGTAGAATTACCGACAAACTTCAACTTTCAGGTAAGTATCGTTTAAGTTTTAAATCAATTTAGTGACCATTGTTAAAGGTGGGCTCTCAGACTGAGTTCTGCTGGACACAGCCTTCTATGTTACCACAGACCGCATAACAAGCTTGACTGGACTGTGTCGGGGCTAGGCCGCTGTGTAACAGGACTGGAGTCTGAAGTGCGGTCTTCGTAAATGAGAAAGTCTTTGGGGCAATCAGAATAAGGTCTCCTCTCGTCTTTGCCTCTGTGCAAACGAAATTTTTGCGTTATTCTGATATATATAGGGTTAGGGCTAGCCGAGCTGTTGCCTCACCCAGTTCTATCTAAATTTTAACATTCATCATATTTGTGTCCCCCACATATCGGACACCGCTGGCGCCCTCTACATTCGAAAGATCTGTGGCAATAGGCCTCCTTCCATAGATTACTCCTCCTCCCATATATTACTTTACGAGATATGTTAACATTTGATTGTAATTTACATACAACATCTGGGCCCATCAGAGAAGATCGATTCAGAGTTTTCTCAACAAGAGGATAAGATAAGATCTTTATAGTTGCATCTCTTGACTTGCTTAACATTACCAATTGCCTGTAGTAAAGCTTGACCAAATTTAAAAGTGTTCCTAGCGGAAACCGGTAATTACCCAACGACGATATTACAACATTATAGTTACTTTCCGAACTTATTTAAGACCTCTGTCTGGACTTTTCCTCCGGGTGTTTACGATCCGCAGAAAAATCTGGTACACGTTTACCCAACCGTCTACCTTTGACAACCTCCATAGAGTCAGTCATCAGGTTCTTCCATTACAGTTTGATGATGTAATTACATAACAGGTGTACAGGACAAGAATGTTATTACAAAACGGTTATGTAAGAGAGAGGAATGCTTAGGGGCTGCTCTTGGCTAGGGGATAGACAAAAGGCGCCCGGTTAGAAGTAATGTGCAAATACGAAGCTAAGCTGCAGTATAATGTTATTCTATCAAGTCTATAGCTAATGTATAAATGTAGATATAGCCCTACATTACCATAGAGTTAAAAAAATACTAGAAACACAGCTTCAGTACGAGCTCTATGTGATCAGTGTTATGTGTTACTCAGTGTGTAAAATCTGTATACATACAAACACAAACACACACCCACACCCAGGGATGTAAAATGGGCAGGCTGTAGTACAGGAGTGAAAAAAATGTCTCCAGAGAACACGTAAACACAGGTCTAAGCCTGGGGAACTTCTAGCCTAAGCCAAGTAACCGTTTTAACAACTGTTCGCTGTTCACAGAATGTACATCCATGTGGCTATACACAGCAGATTTACCAAAACAACCACAAGCTGCTCTCACTCCGACCTAACTCTACTCTCCAAGCAATCCATAGTTTTCCGTCCCAAATCCCACTTGACGTGTTGCTGGCTCAAGCATTAATATAGGCCTGCAGCAATCGTAAAGTGTTACATAACCGACAAAATTAAATCCTTACATATCAGGCATATCAGAACGTTCCACGGGTCCATTAAGCGAAGAACAAAAATGATGGAACCTTACCGCCTGAGTACATATTCTAGGAATAAATTTGTCAGATATTGCCCGCCTAGTGAGCATCATAGAACAATTTATCCTATATAGTTATTTCAGAGAGAGCAGAATATGGATTACTTTTAAGATGAGCGACTACAAACACCTGACGTGCGGCTTTATCGTCGGTCTTGGACACGGTAAAACGTTCATCCAAGTTCAGTTTTCTTTCACCACTCACTAGGGCGTGTTCAAGCCCAGCTCACATTGGCTTCCTTTCCGTTCGGAAATGGGAAGGCCTGCCAACAGCCTGCGGATGGCCGTAAGTTTCCACCGGCTCTGCCCCGTTTCCTCCCACCATAATACTGGCGCCGTCGTATAAGTGAAATGTTCTTGAGTATTGCGTGAAATACCAGTCAAATACATAAATAAGTTAATAATATTTCACTAATACAGCGTGCAAGTCTGCACTTGTTAACAAATTCATAAAAAAATCGTCATTAATTTGACATCGGTTGCTTACTCCGTGTTTTCCGGCTATAAACAAATAGAAATAAATTGTAGTATTAAATCCATATTTTGGACAAGGCGTGACGACAGTTCCTCTATACAGATCGCCCCCTGTGCGGACATGCTCATAACGCAGTCTCTGTAGAACGAGATGACCAAGACACCAGAAATAAGTGGCATTAGCAAATGTGGACGAAGCGTGTTAGAAAATTCCTAACCAGGAAAACCTCAAGTGATAGCAACATGTGATTGCGTTTTTTAAACCTGATTAGGAAAAATGAGAAAAATAAGAACTAAAAAATGATGACTATAAAGCTTACGCCCACAGCCAATTTTATTTTCAAGCAAAGAACATCATTCGTTTAGAATCACCAAAACCTTAATGGTATGTACATGTATGTAGATGTATGTATCTGTCTTTGGGATGAGTTACCTATCTAATAAACACCTGTGGAAGTCATCTGAGAATTCTCGTTGTGATTAAAAAAGAACGGCGCGGAATGCTTGAATGTTTTCTCCAGAGCTGAAGAACATTTTAGGAACTATGCTATATCTTATGAAAGCAGTCCAGTAGAATAACTTTTAGCATTTTTCCTCCGATAGGATGATATAAATCAACCACAGTCTCCCTTCTCAGTTAGCTAATAAGCATCATCGTATTAAGATAAAAGACAGCTACTGCCGCTTTTTCTTAAACATGAAAGAAATAAAGTAATGAAATTTTCAACACGTTTAACAAAGTCATGTATGGCCCATTGCTTACTTCTCAGAACGTGTGCGTTAGATGGCATAATTGCAAATTGGATGATATCGGGTTAAATTGATGTTGAAATCTAGGCCGTCGAAATTGACATTTGTATACCAGCCATCAATCAAAATGGGTGTTCCGGGTCAGTAACCATATACCAATTCCCAAGTCGTTTGTGACAAACAAGGAAAGAACTAAGACAGTATATAAAAAGTAAGAAACCAGTACTGATACATTCAAATGGGAGCACTCAACAGTTTTCAACGATGAAGGATAGACACAAAGCGGGTGAACTAAGTCAAGATCCACACTGTACATGTACATGCATGTGGTCCATTTGGATTGCACAACAGGTAGTAAGGAACCGGTACCACTGCTGATAGACGAATAGTTCCTATCCAGAAGAATATTGGCACATGGGCGCGGCGGAGTTGTTTAGCATAACTAATCTATCAGTGGAAAGTTTTTTTTTAAACGATTTGTTTTCAGTTTGCTCTAATGGATTCATTCAAAGATTTAAATTTTCATTCCTCTGTGGCTTATTTCAGGCAGGTTGAGGCTATTTTCCAGGAAATATGTCAAAGCCATTGGTTTGCGGAGTTAATTAAATGTCACGTAGTCTTTGACTGAAAGTAATCTCCTGAGTGTTGTCTGTGGTTAAGCCTGGCCAGGAACAAAAGTCATTAGTTTCTGTCAGTATTATTATAGGAGGTAAATAATTACCTATTATTTCACCTTACATCCCATTAACTCGAATGATTTGTGTCCTTACGGTCTTTAGTCACTGAAATATAATCCATATCATCTAGGAGTTGCCAGGAATAGACAGACTATGGCCTGCCGTTACTGGATCAAGGTCGAGACCATCACCAGTTACCGCAGAACTCGTCATCGTTTACTAATAAAACTAAAGCTTTCTCCTTTGTTGTGCAAGTGTATCAGTCTTACACGTATATATGTTGTTGACTACCAATATTATGTCTTTCCTTCATTTCATTTACATCTGATAAACATTAAGCCGAGTCCTTACCAGATATGCTCGCCAGTTACTTTGTTTTGTTTGTCAGTAAAATATACTTTCTGATTTAAATGCCGATCTGAATACCTGCCGAGCAATATATCTGTCTTGCACATCCAGCAATGGCAAAAGAAATTGTTACAATGTATTCATATCAGTAAGAAATAAAGTCAAAAGACTTATTAAATGTCAGCAATAAAAATCTGGTTGCTTTCTTGTTGTAATGTGGACCATCTTAAACTTCAAACCATTTCATAAGTATGTACTTAAGAACGATGTTTGAAAGAGGTGATGCGAACGGTACACAATTACATTAAGGGTGGATAGTGACGTGCAGGTGTAGTTGCTATGAGAAACGATGCATTTATCCATTTATTTGACTGGTGTTTTACGCCGTTCTCAGGAATATTTCAATGACACGACAGCGGCCAACATTACTGTGGGAGGAAACCGGACAAAGCCCTGGGGAAACTCAAGACGTCCCGCAGATTGCTGGCAGACCTTCCTTCGTTTGGCCGGAGAGGAAGCCAGCATGAGCCGGAATTGAACTCACAGTTTCTGGGTCATTACGCTTCGCTAGCACGCTAGCCCATTACCTAAACAGATATAATGTCGCTATATAAGTGAAAAAAATTCATTTGATCTCTAGCTCTATCAAACATTTATGCCATTCTTAAATGGTGCTATGAAAAGAATACCAAACATTTTCCACAGCATTTCAATTACCCTGCTTCTGTTGTTTTACCACCATCATTTGTCAGCGTCGTCCGAACGTTTGTAATATGCTCTGATGTAGAAGATCTAAGATAAAAGCCACTGAAACGAATTTATGGGCTGGATGGTAAAAGGAAAGGAAATACATAGTTTGAGAAGTGGAAGGGATGGAATTAAACACTTTAAACGCCATCAAAATGAATGAAGGATTGATTATAGCTTAACGCCATGTCGGCAGTACCTCAGCACATTGTGGCGAGAACATGTACAGACCAGGAAGCAGCTACTGGTCCTCAACGTGATGTGATGACTATTCAAAGCTAAACAAACCAACAGGAACATTTTTATAACCGATTAAAAAACTATTTGTCAGTAGGAAGCTGTTAGCCACAGTTGTTGTGTGTCTGACCTGAAATATTATAGATATAATGGAGAAGATTATATCTGACGGTTTAGCTGACGGCCTTCAGACAATGAATGGCAGCATCGTCAGCGACACTGTCAAACACCAAATCATCTGGACTGCAGGGATAAGGTTGTGTTAATGTAGTAGCGGGGTACACGTAGTTGTAGTGGAATTAGGTTACATATTGTACACTTTACCAACATTTTTTTTTATTCTTGGTACGTGTAATTTACGTTTATTACTCTTGCACAAGGGTGTGCGATTCGATAAAACACACCCTTCCGTCAAAACACGGAGGGCTGCAATAAATCGAGAACGGAAAAACCAGTACCTATCTCCTTTGAAAAAATTGTACCAGCTAAATTGGTTCACTTTAACAGGCTGTCAGCTTTCGATTCAATAATGATGTACGCGTGACACTGAGGAAAATGTGACACCTCGAGACTAGCTACATATATATTGTCTGTCACGATACAGGTCACGAACAGTCCAGTTTTCTTGTTACAGCAGCTATCTGGCCACTTGTTATCGCCTTCAGCACTGACAGTCATGTGATGTAACGGGCGATTGGTCGCCATTTTTACACAGGGTATACTCTCGTGATAGGCGGAGAGAAACTACCATCCATTTTCAAATGTGCTTGTAAGGACGTATAAGCAATCGATTACATTCCACCGACATGTAGTGGAGTGATTTGTTCACATTAAACTTGGTTTTGTTCATAGTCGAAGTTCTTACATGTGTGTCAATAACACCACAACATCCAGCATCGACTATTAATGATAGTGGTATGGCTTTGTGATCAAAGCCATGTCGTTTTCACAGCTTGCAGGCAACTGTGCTTTACCATATCCGGTTTACCACAGCACGTACAGGATTCGAGATACAACAGAAGAGTTACCATGTTAAAATTGTGTGGACATTCAGCCAATTTCCTGACTACAACAACCTAGTACAGTTTTAGTTTTAATTTCAATAGAAATAGAAAAAGTTACTTGTTCTTTTAAAGTGGGACAGTGAGGTGAAAGCCTTTACAGCCTCACCTATTCGGCGAGCTACTGCCTCTTCATAAGACAATACTTGGGAGCAATTTTGTGTTACACGGGCTGAAGGCCAACACGGAATTAACACCTTGTTGACCTTCATTTGGGTAACTACTTCTTCATCAAGGACAATGTGTTGTCACAACATTCTCTTACACGGGGTGAACGATTGAATGGACTTAACACATTAAAGACCCCACATCATTTGATCTGCATTTTAACTGAATTTGAATGTTTTCTACTTATTCATTTATTTAAGCGATTGGTGTTTTCCGCCATACTCAATAACATTTCACTTAAACGACGCCGGGAGGAAACAGGGCAATTTGCTGGGAGACCATCTCACTTAAGGCCAGAGAGGATGAGCCGGACTTGAACTCACAGCGAATGCATTAGTTAGAGGCTACCAGGTCATTGCGACGCGGTAGCGGGCTATCAACCACATTCGCCACGAAGTTCACCAAATTGAACATTTAGTTACCTGCTAAAAGCAGTTCAAATTACGGCGCATGACATGTCTTCTCTCAAAAACTCCCGTTTACAATTCGTGGTGACCGGCACTTCAGTGTTCTCTGGGCATCATAATACGCCGTGTGAAGAAACAGTTAAACCTACAGCTGTGCGACCCAAACCAGACAAGATGCAATAAATCAGGACTGGATAAAAACCAGAATCTTCTGTCTGCTCGACCAGAAGTTTGTCTGATTGTGTTATCGATTGATATTTGTATGCATAAGTTCGTTGATATGGAGCATAAAATCTAACGAGCTACAGACCACCCACATTGCCTGTCGTTGCCAGGGACATGAACAGCTCCCTTCCATTGATATAGGAGGCCTCTGGCTAGTTGTTATCCTGCTCAACACCGACAGTCATGTGGTGAAATAGAAGATTAGTCGTCATTTTTCATGCAAGATTTACTCCTATTACCTATTATCCATGCTCAGACATGCTTATAGGGACGTATAAGCGATTCATCGTATTCCACTGACACACATCGTGCTATGGTTCAATACGAATATATCATCAGACTATCAATTTATTTTCTTGAGGCGTCGAAACCGACATTCATATAACCGACAATCATCCAAAATAGGAGTTTCCGCTCAATAATCAGAGGAGCAGTTTCCAAAACACAGTTTTACACAACCCACTAAAAAAATAAGAAAGTACATCAAGTGAAAAAATAAAAAAACAGGATGGATTGATGCAAAGACAAGCCGACATGAGCTCAAAGCAGTCGTATTGTTGAGAGGCCCCTGGGCCATTGCGCTGCAATAGCGCAGTTATCCCCTCGGTCATGGATCTCACATCATACGTGTATAGTATGGCATGGGTAGGGCCCTTACATACTCGCCCACAGCGTATCATTTTTGTGTGATATAATTTGGACTAGTTTAACACCAGACCTAACAAAAATCACCCAAGCTTTGAGGTTAAGTGGGGAAACATGGGGGTGAACACGGACAGCGTACGGGTTAACGTGAGACGATGTGAAGTCAAGAAAAGACACGGAACCATTATCTGTTATGTTCACTCAAGCAATCCCCTCTCAGACCTTGATCCTTCAACCTTCTACTCATCACTTTGACATATTCAACATACAAATAACCCCTTGAGATTAGAATGAATGACTAGGACTTAACGCCACATCGGCAATGTTTAAACCAAATCAGCGCCATTCCTGAAAATGGAAAATTAAGTCGGACAATTAAATGATATTTCCAAGGACGTCCTAATACCGTTAATAACATATAAAAAAAACCCATAAAGGTAATAAAATTCTGAATAATAGTTTTAATGTAGCAATTTCCCTGGAGTATTGTTTTCTTCACTGTTAAATGTCCCGACGTCCAAAGTCAATGGGAAAAGTAAAGTCACCTTTGGTTTTATTGTAACACTATTCCAGGATTTTTGTTCATGTTTTGACGTCCAAATCTTTGAACAAAAGCATGACAATCTTCGGTGCGAGTTGTGGTTGCAGTGTACATTGGATTAAAAGAAATGGCATATGTCTGTTCTTTTGATACTTGTGCAATATTAGGCGTACAGTGTCGCACAAACTTGTTTTGTACCTTCTGGACTTTACAGTGAAAATCCCCATCCAGGTCTCCGTTCTCATCTACTTGAGAAAAAACTTTGGCAAGAGAGTACACAGGTTGTTTTTGTTTCCCATTTTTTCTCATGTATGTGTGTATCCTTACGTCGCTCTCAATAATTTTCAGCCATATGACGACGAGGAGTCCTACAATGTCTCTTGGAAAGTCAACAGTGTCAGTTAGTTGTTGGTGGTCAACGTTAAATTGATTTTATCCACCCTGGCTTCATAATGCAGAGCCTTGTGTGATTGTTTTTCCCTCGAGCTTGTCATAAATGCGTTTGAGTTCTAGGGTGCATGTGCCACCATTGTTTTGCTCTTTTGCTTCCCCGTTTTGCCGTTGTGCTTCTGTCTGGAGCCTGCAATAAAACACGAAAGCCTGAAATTTGAGGGCCTGGTGATATATTCGCACTAAACCATGGCACGATGCGTGCCAGTGGAGTACGATGGATTGCTTATAGATCCATTTCAGCATGTCTGAACATGGATAACAGGTAACAGAAATATCTTATATAAAAAATGGCAACCAATCTTGCAAGTACACTGTACCAGCTAAAGACTGAATGATCCTATTTATGTACCCGCATTTGACATATGTGATAAATTTTAACGTGATACTTTATGTTTTAAGTACCGTTGTCTGCTAAGGCATACCTTTGGATAGCCATTGATTTCTTTCTCGAGTAATAATTCCACCTTCCTATGCAGGACCTGGTCGTAGTGGCTTGTTTGTACTTTGTGGACAGATGTGTAAGCTGGACGTGTCTGGTGCCAGCACTCCACCTCCCATGAAGATCTGTATTTTGGATTGGATTAGATTGATCCGTGACTGAAGCTGGGAGAAACTTATCAACAGTGAACGTGTGGCGGTAAAATGGCAAACTAAAGCTTTAGAGTCGGCCGGGATACTGTCAGATGGAACTACCTTCAACCAGGGCGCACCATCAGTGGTCCCATCTCATGTATTGTTATGATTTTCCCTGGAGTTTTCATCACCCAACAGCTAGATTCTGCATTGAAGAATGTCTTCAGTACTCCTAAAATAGGGCTCTCTATGGGTGGTGTCTGGAGGCAGTGTTACAATGCCGACATTATGTTCCTTGGCATTGTCCAAAGTTTCCCACTGAGTTGGATCTCATGATCGTCTATTATTAGGACTCCTGGATTTTCCTACGATTTTCATACGTGAAACCGAAGGAGCCTTGTGGAGCACCACTCAGGAAGATGTCTCTATAGCTCTCCCGTGGAAAAGCACACACCAGAGATACAAACCATGTTGCACTTGCTAACTTTATGTCATACACATAACAGCTAAGCCCACAATTTCAACCCATTTTTGCCATTATTTATCCACTGATCGCATTTCCAATCGCCTTCCCATTATCCAGGCGTGAAATAAATAGAGCGGAGAGAATAGCAGCTGAGCTAAAGGTGCTCTGTTACCGCTGTTGCGTCCTCCGGCAGAGGTGTCACAACTGAAACATTTGGGGGGAAGGGAGGGGGTGCAACGGAAGGTTATAATACATGCATTAATATTAATGCATACATATTTAAATCAACACGGAGTGGAGAGCTTCCGCGGAACTCGGATCGTGAATCGCGTGAGGCAAATCCTGAAAGGGAGATCAATGTTTTTAGTTCCAGTCACTTTATACAGACTTTTCGTGACAGCAACGGAAAGAATATATATATATATACAAACAGAATATATGTAATTACCTTACAGATGGCTTAAAGTCTAAAGTGAAATTTATAATACTGTACCATAGTTCACTGAACAAGTCTTTCTTATGGATGTATCAAGTTACTGGTTAATCAAGTCACTTGATAACGATGTTAGTAACTACGTCGAGACGTTGTGTTAATAAAACAATAAGTTGTAGATCCATAAGAAAGACTTGTCCAGTGCATTTCATTCCCAAATTCTAAATGCCACTCAAGCAAGAACCATAGCTGTCTCAAACAATGCATATGAACGCGTTTTATTAGGCATAGTGCCAGTACGATGAAATAGTCTCCAATGGTGGCAGTCCTGTAGCTATTGGTATTTTCGGACAACGATCTGCAGGCTTGATATACAAGATGTATAAGCTGTTCTGTTTGGAGCACTACCCTCTGGTGGCTCGCCACATCATTTTTCAGCTTTCCTCTGCGATCATGAACTCTGAATGAGACAAAAAGTTTACCTTGTGCACATCGATGTAAAAGACCACATCGGTTTCCTGTCACGTCGACTTTACTAAATGAGGGATGGTTTTTAACATGCTAGCGTGAATCATCCCTACTTTGGTAACAGTATCCCAATAGGTCATGCGTATTGCGTATACATAACTCGCATTGTAGCATTTGTTAGATGTTGTCTAGTGTGTGAGGATTTCAATCAAAATCTAAAGTAATTACTGCAAAAACTAGTGTGTCAAGGAAATTCCAACAAACGTCTTCATGCTAAAGTTTACAATATTCACCTTTTGTTATTTGCAGTTTGGGCAGTTTCCAAAAATACAGTTTTCCCAACAGCGACTAGAGGCCTGGAAAGGACATTTTGGTTGTTGATTTATACACGAATGTTGGTTGGATGCCTAAGTTCCCGCCTAAGTTCATTCATTAACATGGTCCCCTTACAAACTCTTAATACGCAGCGTTATGACCAACTGAAATAGCCGCATACACGACTCGTCTCTGTACGTGACTTAAATTGCCAACCACTGAAGTAGAAAAAAAAGAAGGGGGAAAGTCGAAGCAAACGAGTTAGTTTGGCAGAACCGTCGAAGGTTTTAGCAGTGATCTTTTCCATTCATATTTGGGGGAAAACTCTTTTCTTTTCGTTTTTTACGTTTTATTTACTAACTCTATTTTCATTATCGCTAATTGCCTTTGTCATTCTCTGATCAATATCAGCTCTGGTGGTCAGTTTATGTCAGTTTATACCATGATCAGACAGTTGATCCATCAAAAGGAGTTGTTATCTGTTTTCTGGAGCTAAAAAATCCCTTATTGTGGCAAAGTAGATGTGAAGCTAAATCATAATGGCCGAGTTTTGTCAGTAAGTGCTCGCCAGGAATTCACTGATAACCCTTAACTATAACACTAAAAATTAATCTTTGTCTACTGATAATGATCTTTTCATGACAGCTTCATTTACTTCTATGGGCTGAGTAGAAACCAAAAAGTGACATCAAGTTTCTTCTGAAGCACGGTGATGTCATCGTAATAAAAAATAAACAGAACAATATGTTTCCTATGCGCTTGATTCCGCCATTTCTTATGATTGAGACATCTGGTCTTCTAACCTTAAATCTTTTTTTTCATTTTTGGAATGCGATTATTATTTCTTTAAAACTTGTCTAGAATTATGTACACAGTGAGTCTCCATTGAGTGATATTTGTCAGGTGATTTTGTTGTGTCACAGCGCGAAATTCATAGAATTTGGCCAATACTGTAACGACAAAACGGTGAGACAGTACAAGCAACTATCCATCGAATAAAACAAGAGGTTTACCGTTTTGCGAAAGGTGGTACTCGTAAGTTACATTTTTCTTTACAAAATTATGTGTTTATGCACCACATAATTGGGCAGTTCAATGTCCCCTGGCAGTGCAGGTTTGTCGAGGTAGATGTTTCGTTGAAATCAACAACGTAATAAAAATGGCCAAGAAGCTAAAACATAAAAATTAAGACAGGGTCTAGCACATGGAACCAGTTAATACTTACATCGTCTTGTTTCAGTTAATTTCCTTTTGTTGGCAAACATCTGCTCACAGAAAAAAAAATATTCATTATAAACGAGAACATCTACAAAAAAAAATTCATCAGACTCATGATTTCCAACCATCTGTTTTATCATTCCTATTGACGTACCTTATGCCAGAGTCGCACATCGTGCCTTGATACGTGAATGATGTATCGTGGGTCCGTACTGGTTTTGCCACCGAAGTATCTTTGAACCATCCGTCTCCGAGCACCCATACCGCGGAGAAATAGGGAAAATGTCGGATAAACTGAGATGTTTTAATTAGAAATTTCTTGAAAACCAATTCCTTCGTACAACATGCACACAGAGAATCAATTACCAGGTGACATGTCCCCTGAAACTTTCGGCCTTTGAAAACTTTGGATTGCTTGACAGATATGTATGTTGTCGTTGTTCATGGTCACTAATAACATACGATGCTCAGACAGGCCACAATGAAAGGTTGTTTTCTTTGATACTCTACGGACTGAGTCAGTCGTATTGACTTTAAATGACAGTACATTTATCACGGTGTTGGATTAGGTGCTGGCCGCAATAGCTGGATGATTGTACAACTTAAGGGATTTGCCCTTTAAACGTTATCGGCTAGAATCTAAACTTATTGATTTATTTCACTGGTGTTTTACGCCGTTGTCAAGAATATTTTACATATTCGACAGCGGCGAGCATTATGGTGGGAGGAAACCGGGCAGAACCAGGGAGAAACCCACGGCCATCCGCAAGTTGCTGCCACTAGAATCTCCAAAACGTGCACGATAATTATATTACGAAGTTACAGAAACATTGAACATGTAGATCAAATGAAGAATCATGTTAACGCCAGTTTCTACATTCGTACATCCCCTGTAAACCATTAAGAAGCGTCCAAAGTCGACAATATCTGGGCTAAAGTTCATGCAATTTCATTTGGTTTTTCATATTGAAAAAAAATGTCACTTATACAACGACAGTCAGAAAACATTTGCGCTAAAGCCACTGCAAAGCCGGTGTAATGTAACCACTGCACATAATATATTAATTTGCGTGATTATTGTTTAAGACCAAATTCATTTTTGTGGCCTTTGCAATAGCGGAAAATATTATGGTTGGAAGAAACATTTGGCTTTGCAAAGTTACCGATGAACTCTCTGAACTTTGGCGAATAAATATTAAGGTAAAACCAAATAATCGTGATGGTAAAAGACAGATGGTTTCCAACGAACCTGAAACCGTCTCAAGATCTTTCCACGTCCAGAATGATCTCTCCACTTCATATTCGCACAACTTACCACCAAGATACGTTTCACTTTTTTACTTTACAGATAGGTGGAAACCGCTTGACATCGCCAGGTACTGGAATACGAAGACCAGCCAGCGTGAACTGAATTCAAACAAGAGTTGTAATTGGTCAAGTGTCGGTGGCCTCCTGTGAGAAATGCTCTAATGTATTGATCTCGAAATCTCTGAACATAGCAAAACCTCCCTCCCGGGACTTAGCCGGAGCTGCAACATGGCAGGGAAATTAGAGTCAATCACAGTAAGCCTATAAGATATATTTGTGTAATTCTGTTTGGTTATGTAAAATTATAAAACGGACTGGGAATAACTTAAAACTGTAGATAAAAAAATGTCTAGAAGCTTAAGCCAGTTTTCTAATACCGCACCTAAAGGTACGTAAATATATGTAGATACAAGGAATAGGAATGATTGAAAGAGAGAAAGAAACAAGCGGTAACCTGCACGAGAGATGAAAACTGGACGTGTCACCGGTGAAAAAAATGACACTCGCAGGTAGCAATTTTCCGCATGCACACGCTATGAAACATGCATCCCAGAACAGAAGACTCACTAAAACTCATAAAAACATATCAAAAGTCGCATGCGTATATACATGTGCGTACACGTTACTGTACGTTTCTGCATATTTTTCTGGCGTGTATGCATCATCATAGTACCCTTTGGTACTATCCACTGCACGCTTGTAAGAAACACTCCCGCAAACATGGAATTCTGATACGGATGACATGGCAGCTGGGCGTGATCATCTGCTATACAAAAATTCTCTATCCGACAGACTTACCCTCATTTCTGTTGGCCAACAATTGGGAATAGTCGTCCTCTCCCCGCGGCTATGCCCCCCTCTCCCAAATTCCCTTCTCCCCTCAGTCATTAGGAGAAAAAACATGATATAGATTTTTCAAAAATGCATGAAAACGCCATATGTGTAATTAAACCCTTTGGTAACAACACCTCTGCAAATATTTCCTTCCAAGGAGTGAGGCAGTACATTTGGAAATTACGAACACGGCCTCAGTGATAATTTTCGTTGTCAAGATTTTTGCCAACTATGCCAGAATCCCCCAAAGACACGTATCCTTTCTCAACACTGAATATCAACATTAGTAAATGTGGCTGTGACATGTAACATATCTATGTTGGTCGACTTATGCATCTTTACAATTTTTTACTACGGTGTCAGACAGATGTCATTTTTTTTTAAACACTCTTATGAATTATTCAGTTACGTTCTTCCTGAGAAATTTTGAATTTTAACATTGCTTATATTAACTCTGTTGCAAAATTCCAAGAGTTAGTAAATGGTATAACCTAATACAACCTTCTCGGAGTCACTTGTTTAAATGTAGCTTCCGAGAACTCTTTTGTCCTTTATATTACAACATTTTTTTACAATTACTATAGGTATTGGCACCTATCTGCCGAGAACGAGCCTGTCAGCTGACTGCCTAAAACTGTTTGCTCCATTGATTCACTAAGGTAAAGATACAGTCTTGAAATGCAGATTAAAAATGTGGGGTATGTAGGCGTTGGATCAGACATTTCTATGTCAGCTGTCAGCCAAAATGAGCCCACCTGGTCAACAATTACAAGACCAGTTTCCAAAACAGCGCTTAACACAAACCACGACAAGAAGAAAGAAAGCACAGTTAACACCATTATAAACGCAGCGCGTACAGATAATGAGTAAATGCAAAAACAATTGAATAATTTGTAAATTACATGAGCTACAAATTCACGAACGCCTGCTTTCCTCGCTGTTTACCCCGAAAAGCCGCAACAGTTTATTTGGTGGGTCTTTTGTGTTCAGTGCACGCGCTATCCCTACATTTTTAATGACACCAGAAAATAAAACATTATTTGGGACGAAATCATGCAAAAGAAGCAGTCACCAGTTTTCTATGATCACGCGAAGACGTGTGAATAAAATCAATATTCAAATCGTGTATCATGTCACTTTATATGTTGTCGTTAATCAAACATGTATCTCTAAAGCGCTTTGATTGCAACAGTTCATCCAACATGACGATCTTATTCAACATGGTGAAACATACGGTCCTTATTGCCTCCGTGCCACAGGAATAAAATCCTCTGTGGAGAGTGACGATATGCCTTCAATTTTTTCCTGAAGAGTTTTATAGCCCTACGCTTGGGCGTTCTGCTAATATTCTTAAATTTATTTTTCACATTTGGCAGGGTGAATGGGAACTGCAAGTCCATTATAAATGCCTGTGTGATGTTCATCGTGTAACTGGTTGTAATTCTTACGCGCGCGCCTTGCCTCGACAAGACCAGGTAGTTTCGCGTTTTTATACACAGTTTTATCCTGCATGGCAAAAACGCTGCTGATTGCATTGGATGTGATGACCAATACGACATCAAACATTTTCTTTTCGACTGTGGAGACTTGGATCATGTTCGGCACCGGTACACAGTCGAATCATTATTTGGGTTATTTTGACAATTTCTTTTTACCTGGTTTTAAACAGATCTGTTTATTTTGTTTGGTTTTGTATGTTCTCATTATCGTGTCCAAAACCTTGCATTCTTCAATGGTTTAAATATTTTCTCACCACAATCTGTCTTAGATACTGCTGATTTGGCGTTAAAATATAATCATTCATCGCTCATTGAGTTAACATTCCGTAAACGTTATTCCTCTGTGAAAAGAGGCGTGGACAGTGAGAAAACGAGAACGTTCTCTATCCATGATTGGTGAAACTTAAATAAACGATTGAATCCACCATTGTGGTTATAAGCCACTCTTGCAATAAACTAAAAAAGCGTACACGCTATCATTTCATCACCCGTTATAATACCAACCAAAGAAAAGATGTACAAAAACACAAATGTTCAGTTTAAAGAAAATTGTGTTGTTCCGACTGCGGAGAAACGGCAAGCCCTTCCAGAATGTCTTCGGGCGGAAGTGTTCGTCGCTCCGGAGCGACTGCCCTCCTGGCATTACACTCTGCCCACTTTTGAAGGCGAAGACTACCCCTTAGCGCTGAAAGGTTGAATAACGAGTTAGTAGAAACACCCTTCGGTTTCCAATTAAAAGACAAAAAACATTAGTCTTATCCATGTACAACCCCTTACTCCCTCCCATGAAATGACATCAAATGGCCGAGGTCTAGGCAATCACCTGCCCCCGAGAAAATGAAACCCAAGGTTAAACACATAGCCTGCCCTGGAGGAATGAATAATCCCTCCTAACTACTCAGATCCCCTGGCTATCTCATCACACAACCTCCTCACTGGACCACTTCCGGCAGTCTGTAGAACCGACAGGCACTCTACATCAGAGCCCACCCGCATCTAATGAGGCGTGGCGCCAGGTTCAGTGCTGTCCCCAGAGCCTGTACGGTGTGGGCTAGAACTCAAGGGCGTTGTGCTAACACCGTGTTGGGGTGAACAACAAAGCGGGCGATGTCCGGAGATGCGGAAGTGCTTCCGACGGCGCTACCCCGAAGAAGGCATAAGGGTATCTATGCATCCGACGACAGGATTCTGGGCGGATCCCCGCCGAAGGAGAGCAGCAACACCTAATTTTCCCGGGGAAGCACCTCCGACAGTAACTCCCTCAGGTGACTCCAAGAAGAGGGTCCCCCGTCTGCAGTGACAACCGGCTGGCCATGGGCGACCAATTTCTGCAACAACTTTCTACAACAACATTCTGATGACGGCCTCCTGAAGGGCTAGTCCTAGTTTTAGCCATTTCAAATAGCTCACAGAAGGCGACAAACAGATAACAGTCAAAATTTCGCCCCTGATGCGTGTGCCACTGCAGTGGTGTACCCAACCTACACACAAAATCCTCCAAAAAGGCCTACCGCCACTCTGAGAGGGCAACGACGCGATCTTCACCCATTTCGTAAACTGATCTATTATTAGCAGCGTGTACTCATTTCCGCTATCACTACTCTGCAATGGCCCAGAATATCGAGATGTACCCGTTCTAAGGGGATTCTAGTATGGTACTTTCCTTAGGGTGCTTTCGCTGCCCTTCTTGGTTTTTTTTTTTCTTTTTTGTTTTTTTTTTGTTTGGTTTTTTTTCCACTACAGGTAGCACAAGTGCTGACAATCCGCGCTCATTCCTGGCCAAAAGAAGGAAGCACATGGACGGGCCAGCTCTTTTTTTAGCTTGATCTAATGTACCAGCCGCTTCTTCCCAATCCACATACTTTTGCAGGTACTACTAATTTAACCCTCCTATAACTCTCATAGCTCTGCACATACATCAGAACTCCGTCTCTCAATGACGGCTGCGACTTAGACAGTCACAGTTTTAGTCACCTTACCACGCAAATCCAGTCGCTCGGGCTCGATCTCATCTTGCACCCAGCACAAAATGAGTTCCAACTCTGGGTCTCCTCATTGAACGCCAATAACATCACCTAACTCATCACGCTCAGCCCACGACATATCCAGGTAGGAGTGTTCACAAAACCACTCTCATGAGAACTATTCGCTATCGGGATGACTAGGCCATCTTCGCCCGCCGCCCCCCGGGCCCATCTCGCATACATCCTCAGGATTAGATTCCTGAACACCATATCTCCCAACCTACTCTGATCCGGAGCTTTCTTCCTCTTTACCAACCTAGTAACCGGCTGCTTACCCTTCACCCGACCTCCCAATAGCCCCCAAGAGTATAACATCATCCACGTCAACGCTAAACCAACCCCAGGTTTCATGCGATCATACACCCCGCACAGAGCAACCGTGCCACCGTGCTACCAGCCACATAACAGTCACACTCGCCCCAGGCTGAATCTAGACAGCACATTATCCTCACCAGCCTTATGTAATATCCTGAATTCATACCGGCTCAACTCTTCCAAACAGCGAGCCAACTGAGCCTCGGGTTCTTGAACCAAGTCAACCAAACTAATCAGGTATGATCCACCAGGATCACAAAGCTGCTACCCAAAAAGTAATGCTTATGCTATAGAGAACAACACAACCGATAACAACTCCTAACGAGTGGTGCAGTAACGACGTTGAGCAGGAGTCAAAGCATAACTACTGTAGTAAATCGTTCGCTCCGTCTCCTCTTGAACTGGCGACAACTACCCACCGATGGCGACATCGGATGCGTTGGGACGTTCCGAGACGTCAGGTTTAGCTGAATATCCTGAAACCTTTGCTGAACAGCCCTCAGGTTGGCCAAAGTCTCCTCAAATGTCTTCTCTACGTTATCATAACGTTGTACAAATATGCTAAAATTTCTTACCATGTGAGGCCACTCAGGACTTCATTCATGGCGCGCTGGAACATAGCCGCCACATTACAGAGTCCGAAACCCTTCTGGACGTGCCATAGGAAACTTAGTAATAAAAGCAGTCTGGACCCTATCGAGGGGCTTACTAGTGATCTGCCAATATCCTGCGGACAAGTCTAAAGCCGAAAAATACTTCAACCTACTGAAGTTATCTAAGCATTCACCTATACCAAGCAAGACGAAGGCATCCTTAACCTTAGCAGAATTGAACGAGCCATAGTCAATGCAGCACCTCATGGACCCATCTTTTTCCCTAATTAACACGGGCGCTGCTGCCAGTTGCGAATGTGACAGTTGGATCACACTATGATGCCTACTCTCCTCGTGTTTAAACCGGAGGGGTGCCCGAAAGGTTTTATCCCCTTCTACAGACACGTTCCGGTACAGATCGACCACACACCTATGAAATGAAACCCTAACTACAATGGAGTCCCTAATCAGGGCCACTGCCACATTCATCACAAACCGATCACCCCTTAACTCGATTTCAAAATCCTTTACCAACCGTCCCACACAACTGCCCGTAGGGAATGCTCTACCAAGATTAATTTCCCCGACTACCGGGTAAAGGTCGGCCAGGCACTCATACAGAGCGCTATTAAGGACGGTCATCTCTGACGCGGGGTCAACCACGACCCCAATCTTGGTGACCCCTGACACAGTTGGAACCACCATAGCCAGTCCTACACCTTTTCTTACACCTACTTCCCTTACTACTCTCTCACAAATCGCCGCCCCCGAGTACGAAACCATTATTAGGAGACGGAGAAGGGAGCACGGTGTCTGACGCACCAGTTTCGGCCCATCCCTCTGAGTCATGGAATCTGCTTAGGATCTTCATAATTAACGTAATAAAATCACCCTACCCTACTTTCGTTGGTCTTCCTAACCGACCTCCTTGGACTTGGTGACACTTGTCTGTTTTACCATTACCTTATCCTCTGGAAGGTCACCAGCCGGTTAGAGCTCCGACCTAACAAGGTTGGTTAATTCGTTGACTCCATATCCTCATGTTCCTCTGAGTAGCCCTCAGTGGCGAACACGAAAACAACGACCCGCAAAATCGTCTAAACTCTCTCCTCTAGCTCGCTCTACCGTAAGTAATCGTCTACGAACTACTTCTGTGATGTCACGCTTGCCATAACGCCTCTTAAGATCTTTCAACAAACGATGCACATCATACAGCAAATAACGTGGCCTTGTTTTGTGAAACTCCACTGCCTTGAATCGTACACTTTCCTTAAACTGTCTTTATCTGTCCTTACCAGATCACTTGTAAAGTCTAGCCGCAAACTCGAACTGGAAACTAAAGGTTCCCGCTCACTAGCCTCCCCCCAAAATGATGCCAGCTTTGCTGCCAGAGGGCTTCGACGCTGATGGTGACCCCCCCACCATGAGGATGGTGAAGAAGTATTCCTGATGCACTACCCGAGTTACTAACAGAGGAACAAGATGTCGATGATTTGGCCGCCTCGATGTACCCAACTCTCCAGGCAGGCGGTCTTTAACCCTAAGGTCCAATCCCGGCACTACAATTGTCGAGTACTTATTAAGTATCCTATACCAAGCAGACCAACTCGATCGGGGTCCCCCATTAGCCCTGACCACGGGAATTTTGAGATCTAAGTCTCAAGGCCCCTACAGTCACTACCCTACTCTTCTCATGAAATTCACTAATGTCACAGAACACTACACTCCGCTGACATATGCCATCCCTTGGGAAAGAACTGCCCATTGACGCCAACCATGATTGATCATCAGCACGACTGTGATCACTACCGGCCGGGGGGTGCCCCTTTAAGTTCGTCTGGTCAGTGTCTATGGAGGACACACCGCCAGGTCCCAATGACGTGGACGTAGGCGACCGGTTTCTACCTACATAGCCTAACTGTCTAATCTCGTGTGTTATCACCTGACGAAAGGCGACGTAGCTGGACGTAGGCGACCGGTTTTTACCTACATAGCCTAGCTGTCTAATCGCGTGTGTTATCACCTGACGAAACTTAGTAAAATTCCTTTCTAAACGTTCTCTTATTCTATTAGCCAGACACCAAAAAAGTCGTACATCCACACCAGTGGAAGCGTGTCAACAACATTGTCACTACTACCTTCCGGCATAGCCATGCTACAGGCAAGTGACCGATCTCGCCCAATTACTCACCACAACCAAAGTATCACCCATTTACCCGTATTAAAAGCTAAACTGCAACAGCACTGACTAGTATAGTAGGGGTAGATAGACAGCACAAACATGTATAAGACAGCGACACCACAGAGAACAGTATGGATAACAATCGTTCATAAAATGTCTCTGATACTACAAATAACTCCACCAGAAGTAACGTCACCCATATCATTAGCGTAAATTGGGTTTGAAGCAATTAGCATGTAGCAGCGTTTACTTGAAAAGACAAACACAACTGCATTTGTAAGTTGCCAATAATCAACTACAACACCACAAAACAGAAATATTTCTTAAAAGCATACACTACCCAATACCACAAACACCTGTGTGGCAGTACATAGACGCAATTGCCTGAATTTCTCCTCTGTGCCTGCGAAGCACTGCCCTCAGAGCAATGTCACGTTTCAAGTAAAACTCTCCCCACCTTCAGCCAAACACCCCAAAAGGGCATTCAGAAATCCACTACACATCCAGACAAAGGCCCAAAAGAAGCAACCACGTAGAAAACATAGAAATCCTGATAATGTTAAGCGTAACCGTGATTAGTTTCAATTTTTCATAAGTGCCCGAAACCACAACTTACTACCAAATATTTACACAAAAGAACACACATCAAAATAACAATTTTTTCCCGTATTGCCAGCAAGCAAGAATACTATTTTTCAACTTTCCTAAATGCTCAAATCTATAACTTACTTCAAAACAGTTACCGCCGAAAACAACACAAGGTAACGTATATTTACCGGAAGCTAAGTAAACAAAACGGAAAATATTCCACAGTAAATACCAAAAGGAGCATGGAGCAGGAAAAATGGCTAGATCAGGAAAGGCGGGAAAGCCGCGGGGATCCCCCGAGGCCCCCGGGGGGGCAGTGCAACGTGCAAACATTACGCCTCCAAAAATCCAAACACAAAAGCCGAGAAAGAAACGAAAAAAGCACAAGCACAACGCTGGAAGTAACCAATTTGCTCACCAACGGCCACTGAGAATTTTGACAGGGTTACACTACAAGCACATGTCCGACTTCGCTGTCTTTCCCCAATTTGTCAAGTTGTGTTTGTGTACCAAATATCAGATCGCTGCGCCTATTTCTTACGGCGCAATGACGGTTTTCATGTTCAGTGAACAGTTCGGTAAGCAAATCAGTGTGACGTAACCTGACGTCGGACGCCAAAACTTTTGACGCCATTTTGTAGGGCTGGTCAAGTTGTGTTTGTGTAACAAATTAGGTTCGGTTAACAATTTAGTGTGGCTTGACGTCGGACGGCAAGACTGTTAACGTCATTTTGAAGGGCTTGTCCAGTTGTGTTTGTGTGCCAAGTATGACATATCTGCATCTATTTGCTAGGGCGCACTAACGGCTTAAATGTCCTGATACTTGTTCGGTGCACAGTTCAGTATGACGTAACGTGACTCCGGGCGCCAAAATTTATAACCTCATTTTGTAGAGCTTGTCAAGGTGTGTTTGTGCACCAAGTATAAAATCACTGCACCTATTTGTTACGGCGCATTGAGGGCTTGTGTGTCTAGCTAACAGTTCGGTTATTAATTCAGTGTGACGTAACCTGTCGTCGGAAGCCAAAACTTTACAAAAGTTTGTAGGGCTGGTCAAGTTGTGTTGGTGTACCAAGTGTAAGATCTCTGCGCCTATTTGTTAAGGCGTAATCTGTAGTTGTATTAATAAGAAAAGTAACGACCGGCCCCTTTGGAACTGCGAACTGCTAACTGTGAGCTGCTAGCCAAGTGCACA
Organism: Acanthopleura granulata; assembly: GCA_016165875.1. Lineage (NCBI taxonomy): Eukaryota > Metazoa > Mollusca > Polyplacophora > Chitonida > Chitonidae > Acanthopleura > Acanthopleura granulata. The sequence goes on along the minus strand of JABBOT010000011.1, from coordinate 7,759,771 downwards.
CACTCTGTTTAGACCATTCTTGGATTAACTCTTGATAATTGTAATGAACAAATTTAACAATAAATGCCCAGGGCCAGGCGCTTACCCTACCTCCTTTTTTGAACTGATTTTGTGGATTATGTCAAGAGTTCGTACTTGCCAGTTCGTAAATCGCTTGTATCACCATACACTATATACTCTGGGGGGCCATAATGAGATCTCTTAATCTCGTGTCTGTTAAGCCTCCTTTCTCTTCTCTTTCCAACATTTGATGGCCAAATGGACTCCGGAATTCACCGTCTCTACTGATATGGCTGCACTAGCGTGCTAACCCCAGCCGGAGACCACCCCTTTGACCTACCTTACTGTTTTTCTATGTAAGGTTCAAATTTCAAGAAATGAGAAAAAAATCACAGTCCCACTGCCCTTAACTTAAAAACGCATCAGTGGATAATGATATAAGTAAATAAATAGAATGAAACTGCAAAAGTGACTGACACTGACGCATGAAGGAAAAAGGAGAAAAAGAAATGATCTAACATTTTTTGCCATAAAATCAGCTTCTGTTTTCTTTCGAATATTAATTGAAAGTTGAGTGTCAAATCTTAGCTGGCTTGTTTATTTTAGATTGTTTGAATAAATCTTCTGGAAGATTTACTGAAATAACAACATCAAGTTTTCAATAATTTAAATAAAAAAAATCACCACCATACCCCTCTAACGCGAAATTGTGTTTCGTGAACAAAGTGACGCACACACACCGTCTGGAATCTTCGGTGTGAGTACAACACCGCGTCAAAGTCGAGCTGGGTGGCTATTTTTTTCAGGTGGAATTCCAAATGCTACGTATCAAATAAACGTGATCTAAGGCTATAACGTGCCAATTTATTGAGCACTGAGTAGCCAAGGACAAAGACCTTGTCGCATATGTGGCTATTTCGAGACCACTAAATCGAAGGCTGAAATCGGGATTTACCCGATGTAAGATCGTATATCTTGGAAATAAGACCGCCAACTGAGAGCTACTGTTAGTCTACAAAATGTGAAATACTGTGTGAGACCCCAGGTACGTTCCTGCAGACTTCATGAAGACAAAGGGGGGGGGGGAGAGAGACAGTAAAACTGTTCGTCTCCGAGAGCGCAAAACTCCAGCATAGCTAAATGTACAAATGTCTCTACTACAACGTGGAGGCCATTGATCACGTGACTAGGTACAAGCAAATGGGCTTTAATACCTTCTACTAGTAATAAAATTCTATCTAGTTCTAAGTGGGCGGAGATTTGGCGATTGCAAATCATTTAGGTTTTCAGTAAGAGATCGTTGGCGTTTTACTAATTCACACACACAAGTACAACAGCAGGCAAGATCTAACCTTTTCGTCTAAGAACCTGTCGGCTTAAGCTCCTAACGCCACGTGGCCTATATTTTCACTGATTTAGCAGAGTGAAGTTATCACGTCAAACAAACCTTCTGCTTTGCAGGATACCCATGTCCAAGCTATACACGAAATGTCATCCAAATCGGTGCATAACATTTCCCGTAAAGTTGATGACACAAAGACAGGCGGCGAAATAAACGAGGGGGAAAAAAAGCTAGCTTCCTTGGCGAAGATAAAAATGACATTTTGTGTATTGCTTGTCAAACACGGTGTTTCCGTACCGTTAGTTGTAAAGTTCCAGAACTTTTGTCTGGGCTAATGTGTTAAAAATGAATAAATCCGTATTATTTAGAGATGAAATACAAATGAATCCATTGGTTTGGGAGATTCACTGATCATTTGGTCGTGTACTTTATGAGCTGTTCACCAGATGTTTGGTTTGTCAACTTTCCATAGACAAAAACGGAAGGGAAATTTCTTGACTGTTACAGTTTAAAATGGAAATGCAAACAGATTTCATGTCCCCCCTTCCCGAAAGCCCTGCTTATATAAAATGGTGCGGCGGTATGTTGGGAGAGCCCAACAATAAGAGCCACTTTCATTAAGGTATAGTAGACTCTCTCAAGCGCTATGTAAATAGAAAGTTCTTTGTTGCCGTTCTCTGAATCTGTCACTGTTCCGTGTGCCCTCGTGTGCCATCAGTTTGCCAATCGCTGTGAAGTTAATTTGACAGACCTAACTATATATAAACCCGGATAAATCAGCCTTTATCCACTATCCCTTTATTTGCCGCCTAGGAAATGACCACCATGAGCTGTGAAATTAGATGTTACACCACAATACCCTCTAATCAGGATATGTACTTCGTCTGCAAAGTCGACAATACCTTTTAAAGCTGTTCACGATTTCCCAGTGCACTTACTTCACGGTGTCCGAATGACACAGCCTGGATTGTGAACCAGCAAAATACAAGTCTACTGTCTGGGCCTTTCAATCTCCTTTATAGGTACTAAACAGCGTGAAGATCGAGCTCAGCATTAATCCGTTAAGCTTGCATTCTAAACACAGCCTACCGCTTTAGAAGACTGTACCTTAAGATATCAGCTCATATTGATCCTTGTGAAGAAAGCCACTCTGGGTACTGATACGATGGAAGTAATCTAAAGCAATAAGATTCTGACGTATTGAGTTCTAACAGGCCCGGGACAAAAGCCTTGTCACTTGGGCCTTTATTATGAGACTGCAATGGAGTGAAGATTCCAGCCAGAATGTTGCCTTTAGCCGTTATATTCCCCTCCAAATATTTTTCTACAGATTGAATGTAATAGTCCCCCATTTCAGTTCACCAAATTTGAAATATGAAAAAGGCATACTTACTTTTCCACGCGAGTGCAAACGTATATCAATACAGTACCTTTTGAAGGAAATGGCAAACACAAGGTGGCAGCCATCGTCCGCACTGTTAGCTACAACAACGAAGTGCAAAAGATAGAATAGATATGACTTTTGGTTCTGTTTGGCAGTTGTGAAATACAGACGGAATCTCCGATACTCATGCAGAGTGGAATCAGCGGCAAAATGATTGTAATGAATTGTACTTGGCTCAATTTCATGATGTGCATAAAATTCCATTCTAATCGGATAGTCCCAAGACAGCTTTAAGCTGCGTACAAATACAGTCGTGGACAGGCCCTCGTGTACAGCAGATACTAGTCAAAAGTTGATGACCGCCTCGGTGATCTAGTGGTTAGAGCGTCAGCGTCGAAATCGGGAGATCCGGGTTCAATCCGGGTTCAATCCTGGGGCGTGTCGTACCAAAGGCTTTAACAAGGGTACCTTCTTCGCTTGAGATTAGAGCAATGTGACTGGGTGGGAGTGTCATGTCTGGTGTTTTCGGCATGATATTTTATATTCCAGAAAGTAAAACGAGACCAGCGACAACAGTATGATAGCTGGCACATGGTCACCTTAATTCAGCTAAGAGTCGGAGGACAGACTTATTCTGTTGACTGTTTAAGCAATAACAGTTACACCCTTTCCAAGGCAGTAGTTTGAAAAAAATGTACGGATGTCGTGCAGAAAACTGCAATTTGTTAGACTTCGCAGGCCTAGGAGTACTCATAATGCTGTGCGGTCGTCACCTGTAAGAACCAAAGAACAAGTTGCCAAGTGCTGTCTTTTCTACGTGACTTACTTTCAATTGTAAATTGCCAAATATCACTTAGTCTTGTGGAAATAGAAGGAAAGATTTTGGCTTTGCCGCACGCTGGCAATACTGCAGCCAGGACGTGGCAGTGTGGAAACAGAAGACCAGACTGAGCACAAAAAGAATAGATTTAACACAAAATGTAGGAATATATGTGCAATATATCACATCCTTCGTACATTGTTTTTCCACCGCTCTATAAGTGAATTGTTCTTGAGACAGACGTAACACACCAATCAAATAAATAATTAAATATCCTGATTTTAGAATGGAAGTCAGGGTCTCGCATGCAATTGTTGGTTGTCTAGTTGTCGTTAAACACCTCAATGCCCAGGTTTTCATAACTTCGCGCGTACAAGTACTCTAACCATCTCATAAAATAAACAGGAAAGTAACTCTGCAGTTCTGTACATCGGTGCGAAAATTATTAATCAATTCTCTGCTCATTCCTCTGTGCTGCAGTTGTCTAAAGCTGTCAGTATTCTGTGTTTGATTAAATATCAAATGTGCTGCAAAATTCCCACTGGTGTGAAAGTAATTTAACAGACTCGGATGTGTTAATCTTCTCGTAAAGCAATGTTTAATGATTTGTCCTAGTCTGCTGGAAAATTGTTCTTATGAGAAATTACAACATAATATCCTCTGACCCAATGATATGTATTTCGTCTACAAATTCGACAACTCCTTTCAAGCTATTAACAATATCCCTTTAGTCTTGTCTCGGGATCCCTGAATGACACTGACCGTGTTGTGAACCCGAGAAACACAAAGCTACTGTCTGGACCTTTGATACCTGGTCTACTCACCAACCCGCGTCAAGAGTCTTTTTGGTCGGTAGTGATCAGATAGAGGGGTCAGCTTGATTGATTAGTGTAGGTTACTGTCTAGGAGAAACACTTTCTGTCTCCAGACAACTGGGTGAAACTAAGATCACAAAATGACTCGGTTTGTGGTATGGCCGGAAGAAAGTATACACCTGAGCGTGCCTTCTTCTGAGCAGTGTCGTCTGCTTCAGTCGATGATGGCAGCCTTGGCTGAGTGTCACGGAGTTGGTACAAAACGATTTAAAGTGCCAACTGAAGAATATTTAGACAACTGACCTCCCGTAAACATACACACATGCTAAAAAATAAACTGTTGCTTCTCATTGCTTGTAAAGTAGATATTTTGACCGTAACCATTTTTTGGCCAGCTGTGAATTTGATATATCAGTGAAGATTCAATACTGCAAGCCTGTAGTTACATTCAATGAACTGCTCAGTATTAAGTCTTGTGTTGAGCTTTATCGGTATAATAAATAAATAAAAAAAATAAAATAAATCACATAAACCGTGTTAGCACTCACAATATCTGGATATATTAACTCTCGATATATGTATATGTAGATTAAGCATCAAACCACATAATTACTGTTTTACAAAATAATAACGTTCAGTAAACGTATACAACAAAGAACCAAGAAACTAAACAACCACTCTCCCAAGAAACCAATTAATTCCAGTATTCAAAGACTATCCATGAACCGCAAAACTATGTGAAGTCTTCTCTAAAAAAAGAAGATTATTAGGACACACAAGACTGTTATTAGCACACATCCATGAAGCCAGTCTGTTGGACTTAATTCAGCTTATTTTCCGCTATGTTCTTCATTGCACGTTTTACAGGATAACACTGTTCTTTACATGCAAAGTGGGTTTTAATGTCAACAGTTAATCCATTTTATTTTGTCTGTAAATTTGAGTATTGCTTTCAATTTTTGAAACGGAAGATTTTTATGTTCTACAGGAAGCATATTTAACTTGGGACCGGTTTTTTTTCCCAGAAATCAGTGAAGGAGTTTTGCAACTGCTACTCTTCCGTTGGTTCTTGTCTCAAGGTCAATGTATGGCACACCCTGGATTGTAACTGTAAGAACAAATTCATCGGACGGAGCCTTTGAATATTGGCCTTAGCGGCAGACAGAGGCAAGGTCTACCTGAATTATAATTTGTTCAGTCTGTGTCCAGATCATTGGGTATGTAGGTCTGTATGGTACAAGACAGTTTGTCAGCCGCCAGACTGTTGTCGCTTATCGTGTTATGGTCTAACGCCACCTCAGCGTTATGATCGTTCGCGTTAAGCGTACTGATAAACTAGCGTCTGGGGCATAGTGATTTGTGTGTTGTAGCACAATACAATGATCCAGAAGCCTCTAACTAATGCAGCCCCTCATTCCGGTTTCCTCTCCAGCAGTACGTGGAATCGCCTGCCAGCAACATACATGTGGATGGTTGTGGATAGCCACGGGGTTCTTTTCGGCTTCCTCCCACATTAATGGTGGCCGTCATTGTATCATACACCAAATAAATTAATCAAAGTAGCTTGGTACACGATTTGGATGCTGATTTAGTTCATTCGCTTTTAAAATTCTCTTCTGAGGTCAAGCTCATCGTGGGAAGGCCTGCCAGCAACCTGCGGATAGTCGTGGGTTTCGCCCGGGGTCTGTCCGGTTTCCTCCCATCAAAATACTGGCCCCCGCCAAGTAAGTGAAATATTCTGGAGTACACGTAAAACATCAGTCGAATGAATAAATGAACATTCTTTGCGGCTTTCTCTTATTAACTTACATACCCTGGAGCAAACTTTGGGCGGAGAATTCCGAGCGACTGTCAGTGGCATTATTAATAAAAGCGCTCTTTAAAATTATGGTTTTACTTTTGGATAGGTGACACATAAATAGTAAAACATTCAGATTTATTTTCTTTTCTGCTTATGCGATTGTGGTAAGTATAAAGGTGGCGAAAAACGAAATGCCGGCGGTAAACCATCGACCACCGGCAATGCTGCTAGGGAAGTTTTCCACACGTGACGTACAGGCATGCACACCATGTTGGTGGCAGGCAAGTGATCTTCAGCGAATGCTGGACTGTGCAAGTTGGTACAAATTGTCCGCTCATTGTCACGAAGGCCAAACATGCAGTGACAGCTTAGGAGTGTACAAATAAAATACCAAGTACCTTGCTTGGGTTATTCATAACTGTCCGTATTAATGGCAATGGCATGGTGGTTATTGGATAACAGGACACTGGGCAGAGATGAAAACAAAACTACATTGCAAGACTGCCTCGCACGTCGATTAATGCGCCTTATGAACAGACATTTGCGCCTTCGTTATGTGTACAACTTATTGATTATGTTTTAGCTTAGATGCTTCTAGCTTCATACTATGCAAGTCGAATAGAATAGAAACTGCGTGCATTTCTTGTTTTGAGATATATTCATGTTGGCATAAAAATAGATTAAAAGGATATGTTTCAGAAGCGCACTAGACATTTCTTGTACATATAAATTCGCAATATCTCACATATTGATTGCCTCGTTGGCAAATTTACAATGTAAGTCACTGTCTTCACTGTCAGAATCATTGGCAGCGTAGTTTTCAAAGACGGTAAACACTAAATGGCAATTTCCAATCAAATCCTACATAATGCGGATAATCGAATAAACGGGAAAGACAATCGCGATTCTTTGGAACTGGATACAAACATGAGTAGCTAATTTATCGTCTGCTGTGCTTGATCAGTCCTCTGAGTTATAATCATCTAAGTCTGTCCCCGTTCTACGTGTTGTCGTGTATCATTTATGCTGCCAGTTTCTTACCTATGTGACGATAAGCTGATAGTACCGATTCTGTATGTATTTAGCTGCTATACTTCGCTATTTGTGGAACTTTAACATCCAAGCTACTGTCTCCTCTCTCAGAGATCAACAGCAGTCTAATTGTCTATAAACATAAAAATGACAGGTTCCGATAACTTGCGGCACAACATATTACACTGACCACTTCATCAAATAAGGAGATAAGGCAAATCACATGTCCAAAGTGTCGGTAGGAAAAATGATGGGGCAATTTATTTTCTGTTGTCAGTTCGCTTCCATCTCTGCTGGGGGTCTGTGACTCAGTCGGTTAGCGCGCTATCACAGCACAATGACCTGAAGCCGTCCACCAATGCGGTCGCTGTGAGTTCAAGTCCAGCTCATGCTGGCTTCCTCTCCGGCCGCAAGTGGGAAGGTGTGCCAGCAACCTGCGGATGGCCGTGGGTTTCCTCTGGGCTCTGGCCGGTTTCCTCCCACCATAATGCTGGCCGCCGTCGTATAAGTGAAATATTCTTGAGTGCGGCGCAAAACAGCGATCAAATAAATAAATAAATACATCAATCTCTGCTACTATCCGTTCTTCGTTTTTTCCCTGCATAGAAGGTACGGTTAATTTCCAATCGGTGTCAAGTTCATCTAATAGATACAATTGTGTATATCTCTGGATAAACCAGTCTCTAATCATCGCTCTTTTCCTCCCCCAGGAAAGGGGCTCTTATGACATGTAAGATGAACTGTAAAATGAAATGTTAAACCACAATACCCTCTTACTCGTTGATGTTTTCGTCTGCAAATTTGACACTTCCTTTAAACTGCTTGGCTTTTGTTAAAGATTACCAAATGACGCTGAGGGTGTTGTAAGCCACGAAAACACAAATCGGGCGTCTGAACATGTAATAGGCGGCCGAAGTACCAGGCAGCCTCAACATCGAGCTACGCAGTGATTTGTTAAGCCTGCATTCAGATCACAGCGCATCGAAATATGTCCTTTAAGATATCAGCCCGCATTGATTCCTGTGGAGGCAAATACACTCGGTAGCGATCAGATAAGAATAATCTAAAGCTATAAGGTCTCAGCTTGATTGATCATTGTACTTTTGCTGACCGGGAGCCAAAGACCAACTCTTTGACTTTTCCACTCTGGTCTTTTGAAACATTCCAGTGACAATGATCCGCCTTAAGATGTTGTTGCCATTTACAAAACAGTACACTTCAGACTAATGAAGAACAGCCAAATACCCAGACACCTGGAATTTATTATTCAACGTCATCTAGATTAACCACGCTGGCACAAAGTTGGAAGTTATTCCACACATCGTGAAAACATGACGTATTAAGTACATCGTGTCTGTTTTGTATTAGATACCCTACAAAATCATATTTCTTATATCATGTTAAATGCTTTGTAAATACTGAATGCTCATATGTAACAATCTTAGAGTGGTGAAATTATTTTGTCATAGACTCACAACTGCCGTTCCACTCCTAGCTAACGAGATCATATACTGCATGGAATTCATCTTCCGTCTTGAACCACGGGATTTTTCTGGTACGACATAAATGTCGTTAACATTAAAAACGTGGAAATATCGGGTGTTCTTTTCCAGATCAAGGGGACCATGTTTTACGAAGTGGTCACGTACTGCGCCTGATGTACCTTCCAGGACAACTTATAATGAAGAGATACGTTGAATTGGTAAATGCACTTAACTCAGCGTTGAGGCAGTTTTGTAGAACGGGCGCCACATGTGTGGTCTGGTGAAAAACGACTCGTTTCAAAAGCAGGTGTGCAGCTTCATCTCACTGGAAAACAATTAGTTCTTATTTTGACGAAAAAATCGCTTTCCACAAATGTCAAGAGTCAGACACGAGTCTTCGGAAACCAGTGGGAAAACTTTTCCACCTACTAAAGAAAGTCGAGATGAAGCTGTGTAGCCTGCTATTCATTCTACGGGAAAAGATATCACAGATTTTCCACCTTAAACTTATCAGGCGCAAATCTACTGTTGATGTTTTTGGATTCAGGCTCATCACCATGGCCTCGGTGACCTCTGTACCGTTCAACAGTTCTGTAAAATTTTGCTAGTCGTAGGCCTGAAAGCAGAATCGGCTCGGACAGCTTGCAAACTTTCTCAGGCACCATTTAGTATCACGTCACCGAGTTGTTTGGCTGGACGTCTTTTCAACAGTTTATGGGAACTTCTCCTATATAATGTTAAGACAATAATTAAGATGAAAATTGAAGACATTGCTTACATGTATCACGCTGTTAGTGGCTTTATCTATTTGGTGAAAACCAGATGTTAAGCGAATTCGGCCTCTCGTCAATTCACCTCTGTGCGTATTTTATTCCAACCGCTCGTGTAAATAGTTAAATGGTAGCAAGTAAAAGTGCCTATAACACGAATCAAGTAAAAACATCCAGTAATGTTAATCAGAACATGTTACATGTATTTATTTATTTGATTTTGGTTTTACGCCGTACTCAAGAATGTTTCAATTATACGACGGCGGTCGGAGCAACATGTTAGACGTTTCTAGTCTAGAATTTCTCAATGTGCTGTGTTGGAATCACGTTATTAATTTGTAAACAATAGCACTGAAATAAAGCAAAACGGACCAACAGAATCCTGGTTTATATGGAGGAATATTAAATGAAAGACTGAAGCAATGAGACTGTGTGGTAAATGAGAAGAATTCAGATGTAGTGTAAGCGATCTGTGCAACCTCCAGGTTACAGAACGTTACGATACACATCATATTCTGAAAGGACGTCTAGTAAGAATCGAACAGACTTACAGCTAATGTTACACCTGAATATCTAAGGAAGCCCATGCCGGAGTGTTTAGGCTATCCTCATTAGCGGGAACAGACCAGTGCTTAGCTTAATTATCAAAGGAATATTTTCAGTAATGGCCAAAAGATGCTGCATGAGCTTATAGGGCAATTTTGGGATCATAAATATTTTCTAATGATTTACAAACCAGAACGGCCACAACAGACGTGAACGCCTTGACTAGTCTCGACTTCGGTTCTTCTTCAGGCAGATTTTCAGTCGTGATGATTTTCTTTTGTTCCCTTTACTCACACACCTGACCTTACCCGCATTTAAATTTAATATTTTTGGGTGCCCCCTTCGTATAGGCGAAAAATTCTGAATCCCGCTTAAAATATGTAATTTAATAAGTATAAGTCACTTAAAAAATCTATTTCATAACTTAGATTAATGTGGAAACCTTCGCTCAAGCAATTAAATGTTATCACTTTTTTTCCGATTTCATGGCTTTAAAAAACAGAATGGGGATTCTTTCTTTGGCGCGCGTCGTGAGTCGGGAAGCAGATGAGGGTTCCATGTCTTGCCTCTGCCGTGGAACACTCTAAAATTCCATATTTAACCTCATTAGTATGGTTCAGTTTAGCACGCCATATGCAGGATTTCCTGGTTGCACCGAGATGTTAATAGGCCTACGTGGAATTCAGGATCGCTGTCTTTCCCAGGGCACTGACAACCAGATACACGAGGTCTCGCCGTGGAGTCATCTATCTACTTTAAATATCCACTGCATAAGAAAACATATTCATAATTGTTTAGGAGTTTAAGTGAGAAATAATTTGTTATTTCTTCCCTTATATTAACAATCCTGAATATATCTGACTTGTTTGAACGTTCAATGGTAGAAATCCATCCTCGATCACTGAAGGTTCACGCTCAGGAGAAAGAAAGATTACAAAGGAGAGCACCCTAGGGTTGAGATTAGGATCATAAGGGTCTTTACAGCACCCTCGCTGTATTCTAACAATCACATCGTCGCGTCATCCTTAGCTTTTCTCTGTATGGATGCTTTACTGCAGTTTTCTGTATATTCTGTATAGTGGTATCCTGCTTTAAATAAAGTTCATTTAGCAATTTCATTTCAAACCGTCTCCAGAAGGTATAAATGACACCGCCTTATTTCACAAACGTTCAGCTCTTCAATTTTCTCTATCCGTCGTCTTCTTTAAATACCAGCAATTTTTCTCTAATGACACTTGCAATGTTATTGTTAGTGTCATTAGAGAAATATTGCCCAACATTTTTGTCATTTTGCTTACATTTGGTTATAATAGAGCTCGAACTACCCTATTCGTTATAGTATTAGGTATGATATTTTCCCGGGTATTTTCCTGAAAAGAGAACGCAGGAAGAAATTGATAGGATATTTGATATTGAAATTGATATTATGTGCATGCTCATTTACACACACGGACAGCAATAAGTTTTGAAAGTAGGAAGTAACCATTAGCTCAGCCTGAATTAAGAGAAATCCTGGAGTACCGATGACACAGTAAAAAGTTGGCAAGTAACCTGTGAATCCCGGCCTGTTGTCAATTCATCTCATTTCAAGTTTTATTCTAATTGTCCATGCAAAGGCTTAAAAAGTAGCATCTTCCACAAGCCCCAAGCTTGTTCTGTGAAGCCGCGTTTCGGAATAACATACTTAAACTCTTCTCGAAAAGAAGATAAAAAGCAGAGATCGGATGTCGATGTCTACCTCCCTGCCAAAACGGTCTCATCAACGACCCAGTCGAGAAACAGTCGAGTAGAAAATCTTCCGACACATCTATCTTTTCTCTGTGGTACAAATGACTTACGATCACTTGTAATCTCCATGTTTTTGTCACACTGTAACATGTACTTTGGGCAATCTGCTCATTAAGGCAACGGAACATAAAAAGCCTATGTCTTATCGACCCGGCTAGACAAGCCAGCTCTCTGTACACCTTCTACAAACACCTGTATATCAAAATGATATCTGCTGTCATCAAGCTTTTTGGCACAAGATTTTCTGAGCAACGTCCCACTGAATTTCAGAAATGACACATTTTGAAGGTCACAACATATCGGCGTCATTATCGTCTGGAAAACACGCCACTGTCATGCGTGGCCGTAAACTGTTCCTACAAGTGAAGCTATATTGTAATTTTCATTGACTTCATCATTTATTCACAAAACAATTATTTCTAGAGAACAGTGGCACTTATAGCTTGAACGCTAACCTCACGGGGTTGTGAGGAATGAAGTTGAAAGAACTCTTTGGGAACCCTTAAAGCTAATTTAGCTTTTTTTCACTGATGTTTTTTTTCTCCAATAGCTCAACGGGGAAATCACAAATTACGTAAACCCTGGGTTAATGGCTATTCCGAGGTATCTTTGTTCCTCGTATCATCTGGTGTTGTGAGAGGTTATCTTTTTCTTTCTAGTCACCTTTGTGTCCTTTTTTTACAAGATATTGTATCTCTACAGTGTTTTGCTGTGTCCTACCAGTGATGTGTTAAAAAACAAATGTTTAACAGCCATTTTTCTTCCACGACATCTAGCTAAACCCTAATGGACAGAACTGATCGAGAAAAAGAAACAAGGCCTCAGAATTTATTGCATTTCATTAAATTGTTAACAATACACTGTTAACTTTTTCTTATTTTCTTATAATTAATGTGTATCTCTTTCAGCAGGTTATTTTTTGTTTGCAGTGCAGCTATTTGGAATAGCTCTCCTGTCGACATTCGAAAAAAATCCTGAACAGTATTAAACTGAGACATTAATCATGGTTTGCTAAATTTACACGTACTAAATTCCGTTCCCGTCTCCCAGAAGGCACTATGGGAAATTGCTATCTAGCAGGTTATAAGAGCCCAGGAGTCCACAAAGCCATTGCTGACTTCAGTTAAAATTTAAAACTTCACACAATGCTTAGTTTTTGGTACTGGAAGATGCAATTTTGACACCTTTGTGTTAGGATAAGATTAATGGGGTGGGCAGAATTTTAAACTCTACGGCACCAAAGCAAGCTCTAAAACTGTATGTTAAATTCTAACTAAAGTCGTGGAATCAACCATTGGTGATTACAAAACGATGTTTTGAAAACCAATATTTATCACGTGTCCACCGAAGGTAGATGTTGTACATTATGAATCGAATACAGGAGCAATCTGCGTGTTGTTTTAGCAGTTAACAGCAGCTCTTACAATGGGAGCTGTATAGGCTTCTGGCATGATGAGAATAAAGAGCCCAACACTTTTCCCGTTTCCGTCACAAAACCGTTTATGATCACCCATGGTTTGAGAAGAGGGCACGTATTACGCCGAGCCAAAATATTGAATATTGAATATATCACAGAAGGAATGTTCATTTTTTTTTACCTTGTTCAAGACCACGTGGGCAATATTTTTGCCAAATCGTGGAGAAAAATACGTTACGTGCATTAAAGGTCACTTGACCCCTGATCACCCCAGCTACACAGCGTTCGCCATTTTCGACGATAAGCTGTCGCTGTCAGTTAGGATCCGATAGGCTCGCGCAGACACTGGGTGAGTTGATAGAAAGGTGTTTTCATTTGAGAACTTGCCCGCTGACAAGATAACAAACTGTTATTTACGGGAAAAGATTCAGAAGTGATTAGACTGCGCTTGGTTCATAAAATCAGCCTGCAGACTAGAAAAACAGTTGTGTCTCAGATTATTGACATCTGAGATGTAGAGGTGTCCGGAAAATCTCAATTCCCCCAAACTGATACAGGCCACCGTTATTTGGATAAATTGTAAATTCATAAAATGCAAGAGCAAGAAACAAAATCTAGGGCGTATTTTAACTTATATTTCTTATTCTTATATTGACGTAATCTATATTTCTTATCCATAGTCCTAGTTGTTCATTTACAGTAGGCAATGCATGAATTATATAAGCCTGCTCCCCTGCGCATTACTTAATATAGCTTTGGCCTACATATAGTCCTATATTTCAATCCTGTCTTTCCTGTAATGTGGATAAAAAGAAATAAAAACACGTGTATATGTGTGTCTTGGTTATTGCATGTATGTGTGTGATTCTATTTGTCGTTCAAAGGACTTTTTATATATTGAGAGTGAGTGCATCTACAGGCACCTGAGTAGTTATCTGACCCTTTCCACCCTATAGCACGGTGTCAAGAAAGATGTCATTTTGCACAAGTATTATTAAAGTAATACAATCGTTGCAATGTATCAATGTCAATAGCACTATTTATTCCGCATTTATTTGCATTTGAACAGTGAACTTCATAACAGCTTGTATATTGCTATGCGCCCAAGGTGTCAGCCAAATGGCGGCGCCTCGTTTCGATTGAGGCTATGGCGCATATTACACGCAACCTATTGTTTAAACTGGAAAGCGGTAAATTGTTTTTCATGTACCAAATCAAATAAAATAGTCGGACAGAAAAACCAGAAGAAAGACCCAACCCTCCGTTAAAGGTAAAAATTCTTTACCTTACAGCGTTGCTTAATAAACCTTGTTTTCATCAATATAGTGTGCACATTTGTACGCCACACAGGGCGTAAGTTCCTCACTTTTTGCCATCATATATGCAATGTAGTGCAAACGCACAGAATCACAAACGAGTTTGAAGTGTTATTTGTGGGAACATCTTTATCAGTGAAGGTGAAAGGGAAGGCCCACTCAGCCGTACGTCGCCAAATAGGCTGTTTTATGTTATTAATTATCACATGTAAGCAGCACTTTGAGGAATTCTACTCCAGTGACGTCTTATTACATTGGCATTGACATTAATGCATCTCTTTACGCTTAACTTTAAGCAATGAGGTCAGAGATATTATAAGTGTCCATTATTTAGGGATTTATTAATTTTATTAAAGGCAACGTATGAAGTACATGGTGCATGTGGGCGATTTGGATACTGATTTTATTCACCCGCCTAGACCATTCCCTGCATTGTTCCGTCATCATTGAAAACTGTTTACAGCGTCTGTTTGCCTGAATCTGTCCTAGTTTTTACATTATATACTGTCTTAGTTCTCTTTTGGTTTATGTAAAACGTGGATTTGAACGCGTGTCATGCGATTGTTGACCAGGTAAGCCTACTTTGGTTCAAGGCTGATATCCGGAAATCTAAAGTAACGCCTAGATTTGTTTACCAGCCATCAGGTGGTTGTTGAGTTTTACACTCTTTCCCGTTACCCAAACACACTGTGCAGGCCTTTTCCCTTGGAGACGAAAAACAACACTAAAAACTACTCAGAGATATTTAATCTGTCTTCAACTGTAATTCCTCAGATTCCCAACCGGCATTAGGAAAATGAGTGGAAATCGCCAGGATGTAGGAAAAAACGTAATTTCGTCCCAATAACTAATTCCCCGTGGGAACATGAGTTCGTCGCTTCATTCATGAATTTCAACACCGATTAGTCACGTGCGCATTAAAGGAATAAGTGAGATTTGACCTTTCCAGGGGCATTGGACCAAAAGATTTTCTTGTCTTTTTCTTGTCTGTGTTAAGCGGGGAAATTTCTATTGGTTCCTGGTGATTCTTCTGGGATTTTCGACTCCGTCTTGACAGTCTTCAGCGAACCATATTCTAATGTGGGTCAAGTTGTAAGACAAAGTTCCAGTGTTTCCTCACTGGGCTCTTTCACAACCTTATTTAATATTTCATCTACATAAACACAGTAAGTCGGTAATTAGAGGATCCTCCTGGAGGTCGGGAGATCCAGGGACAATCCCGGGTGGGATCACAGCAAACATTTTTAAAATGGTATTTGTTGCTGCCTCGTTTGGTGCTCGGCACTTTAGAGCCCGGAAACAAGACTCTTCGGCCCGGTGTCAGTATAATGTGATTGAGTGGGGTGTCATGTCTGGTGTTTTCGGCATGATTCTTCTGTGGCGCTATCCCTTTGGTGGCGTGAACTCTCCCTGCTACAAGGAGATACACCATATGTACATTCTAAGGACTTTTCGTCCTCATATGACAACAAGATTGTTGAGTACGACGTAAAACCCAGGCATACATACACTAAACACAGTCAGATACGCCTCCTCTTACAATTCAGCTAAGTGTTAATACTGATATTAACATACAAACTATACAAATGATAAAACCTGTCGTCGGATATAATTCTTATTCCTGTGGTATGCCTCGTAGAGACCAAGTAGTTTTAACAAATTCGCTATTCTTGTGTAACGTACGATTTCATCCTGGGTGGGAGCAGTGTTCCGGAGTGTGTTGGATGTTACCTCCAACTCAGTCTACACAGTCGACCAGGATTTGTGCAGACTTTTGCTCAGTGTTTTGGTAAAGATTCTACACAGTCGATTCTATACTAACCTATCCGATGAGATAAAAAAATATATATATATATGTATCTTTACACGTTTCTGTGCAATGTTGTACATTATTAATATATGAAAGACGTTTTGATTTTCGAATTTTAACTGCAATTTAGTTCCTTTAGCAATCTCTTAATCATGTTTGTCTATTTTATTTGGTTTTTGGATGTTTTCGTTAATCATTTCGAAAACCAATCAGTGATTCTAGATTTAAGCCATAAAATACTGTCGATGTGGCGTTAAGCCATAATCATTCATTCATTCTAAACCATTTTGGCATTAACAACACTTTGCTGCCAAGTGCATATGAGAAAATAATAATGAAAGCCAACACAAATCAAATGAAACCACATACTACTCCTCTATGTCAAAATAGAATTAAAAAGGGAAAAGCGCACATGCTGTCTAAAGTAGGGTTTATTTTGAAGCCAATCCTTTTGCTAAGGTCGCCATCTATTTGAGCGCCGCTTGCAGAGAACATATTAAGCATTTCCATCTTCGAAACTTTTTGGTTAATATATTCATCCTCCAACTCTTGCAATATGTATTGGCTGTACTTGGAAAACTTTTGTTGTGAGAGATTAATGGAAACGAATGATGGTTTTAAAGCGGGAATTCCAGGAATATTTGCGTTTTTAAATGTATGTTTTAAATAGTCCAAACTCCATTTACCTGTTTGACTGATTCAAATTTCTGGTGATCATAGGCCGTCCTACATGACGAGTTCGACGGAAAAAGAAATCACATATATCACAGGTCAAAAATTACCCAGAGAAATGTAACAGTAGCTTGGCTTCAAATTAATTAGGAATGCAAACAGCAGCTGTGGCCGATCTAACCGTGTATTAATGTTTGAGATTCTAATGACATTTGTAACGGGAGTCTTCTTGGGTGCTCTGAACATCTCACAGGTGATTTGGGAATCGGCGTAGAAAACGTGAACACAAATAAGCTACTCACAGGTATTCCTGTTACCTGTTACGTGAATTGTTATATTTCGCGATAGAGACGAATCTGCTTCGCAACGGAATGGCGTATTCCCCATAAGAATCGCAACGGCGGTTCTGGAATTGTCTGAAGTGTTGTTTGCCAAAGAACCATGAAAACAAAATACAGTTACCAGTATTGTGATGAATTGGTAAATTTTCATTTGACACATGCATGTAGTTGCATTGTTGAGTAGGTCATTTCTCAGGAGTGAGTTCTATCTGCAATACCATTACTGAAATCTGCTTATTCACTGTGTGACCTTTCCTCCGATTGGACGAAGGCTGTATGCAGTTAACTCCGTATTTCAGTTATGTTGAACGCCGCTGTTCTTGTTTTAATTTTTACCACAAAAGAACACTGATCTGTAAAACATTAACCTTAATGTAAGCTGCATATTTCTTTTATAAAGGACCTAGGCGTCGAAACCGACATTCATACACCAGCCGTCAACGACAATAGGCGTTCCGAACACAATTTGGAAGCTTATTTTATTCATCCGCCTAGAACATTCATTTCGCCGTTTCGTCACAACTGAAAACTGTTGACTGTTTTTCTTTGCACGAATCCGCCGTAATTTTTATATTCTTTTATTTTCCGGGTTCTTTGGTGGTTTGTGTTATCTATGGTTTTTAGAAAGTGGTCTTGCGATTACTGACCCGAGCGCCCATGTTGGTTGAAGGCTGGTATGTCGATATCGACGCCTAGGCTTAAAAAGCTGATGAGTCACATTGTGTTCATTAGGTCGCCAAATAATATAATTTCCCGGGACGTCCCTTGCCCCTGAGCGTGGTCGTCCTTCACGGGGTATTTTACACAGACTTTGAACTCGGTGTGACCGGTTAGGAGTCACTGCTTTGTTATTTGAGTAATTGTTTCTTGGTGTTGCCACGCTTACTTCGCCCGAGAACGTGTAGTCACGCCTTTCTGGCCGAGTATATAAGAGATCAGACCGAGCGATCAAGACAATGGGACGGAAAACGTCCATTTATATGTATAAACCAAAATCACACCCCACAACCAACCACTCCCCTCCCCCCATCCCCCCGATCAAGACACTTTATGCCACTATTTTAAGGGAGTTTTGGTCCTATGTTTGAGTCTTGTTTGTAGGCTTATTTATTTTTCTAATCTCCCTCCCGCGATCACCATGTTTGTTGTAACCGACTTCAGATATTTGTTGGGGACCGATTGTTTCCTGGCTGCTTGAGTGAAATATATACAGAGGATAATCGGCCGCTTGTCTGGCAAATAAAGTAATGTAAATATCGATGTGAATGTGTGTTTGAATTTGAGCGAGGGGAGATGGTAATTTAAACGGAATCACATAGAAATAATGATAGACATTAGCCTCTGTCTGCACTGAGCTTGACCTATTTATTTCAGCGTTGTGTATTAACATTTTAATGAGCACCCATGGAGTGACTAAACGTTACCATAGATCGTTGTCAGGATTCATTTCATTGACGTTTATGGTGACTAAATGTTGTTCGTGGGTTCATATTGTTGTTCATATTTTTGCTCTTTTCGTTAAACAAGCTTTGACAAATTGCCATTATATTAATGAGTATCTCTGAGACAGTTTTGTTTACATAATTTTATGTAGTTGGCTAGACAAATTGGTGCCGTTGTCATATTTGTGACATTTATGTCTGACCGTCTGTGTCAAAGAGGCTAGCAAAAATACGTGACATTTACACGTTCTACTCGACCCTAACACTCAGTTCCAAAGTTTAATACCATTTCCCGTCGTCTGTTTTGGTGACATACTCGGAGTATAGATACTGTTATGTTCTGATAAGAAGAAACAATTTCCCCTCCGATTCCGACAGGTATCCCATTTCGGCACGACCCTGTGACATTCACGTCGTTCGGACAGCAAGGTCAATATGGAATCGCACGGCGTCGATACATCAGATAGCTGATTATTCGGGCAAGCATCGTCCTCATGGCCCGGTAATTTGACAACTCTCTCCTAACTCCGTTTCGTTGTACCAAGGCATACAACAATGTAAACAGAGCAAACCATGGCTTATTTATTCCCATGTAAGCAAATGAATGAGTGACAAATATATCGCTCTTATTTAACCCATTAACCATAGATGTGCATGGTAATAATGGACCCAAGACCAAACCACGAATGTGTATAGAATATGAAAGGTTACGGCAGTGAGATTAAAACCTGAGTAGCGACGACAGCGTGATCTTTGGTAAATGGTCACACGTTATCCGTGACATTAGCCCTTTGGTGAATTTGCGCTTAGTTAGGGACTTTTTGCCTTCTTTCTACGACAGCAGATCAAGATTAGAATGATTAATTAATTTGATTTGGTGTGTTACGTAATACGACAAGAGCCAGCATTATAGTTTATGGAAATCTGGCAGATCTCCGGGGAAAGCTTGAGCACGATTACTTGGTCGTTGCTGGCAGCCTTCCCACGTACGACCGGAAAACTGGACTTGGATTAACAGCGGCTGCATTTGTGACAGGTTCCTGCATCAATGTAGTCCATTGGGCCCCGGAGATACAGTCTACATTACGAAGTGAAGATACTAGAATTAGGAAACAGTTACGCTTTCATCCAAAGTAAAAAAATAAGTTACTCAGAGGATTTCAAAACCAAATAATACAGTTTAAATTCGAAACTCTCATCTGTACGGGAGAAATAACATTGCATGACTAGCTCTCTGTTATGTCGCACAATGGCAAAGATTTGTATCAAAGATGAATGAGTGGATTTTTTCCAATGCAAAAAGTGCCATAGCCTTACGCCTTAGTAGAACCTATAATGAAGGGTTTTGCAAAAGTTCAACTCCCTGCATTTTGCGTAACTGTCTTTGCCAGTCGTTGTCGTTCGATATTAAAAGCGGCATACACGTAACCGGTTTTCAACTCAGCCTTCGTTATGTTCCCGGTGTCGGAATCCAATCAATTGGTGGTTAATTATTACTGATAAGGTTAGCAACTATCGTTTAGAATAGTTATAAGATACTACAGGTCTCTTTTACATTACCCAAGAAGTGGTGTTGGGAGTTTGCAATAAGGTCCAGCCTTTAATTGTATGACTTGGGCAGTACTTTTTGATTTTCAGTATCTTTTCTGATTTTCAGCAATATTTAGCTCTCCACTATACTAAACGTCCGAAGAGTAGTGTTGGATTTGCAACAAGACAAAACCCCTCTTGATATCTTTTATTCATTTATTTATCTGAGCGTTGCCCAACGCATTCAACATATAATCCATGTGGTAGTTTTTTTGCACTTCGTGTTCGCAATCAGTTATATCATGTGGGTACACCATATGATGGACTGGAGAATGGAGTATAACACCAAAGCTGCCATGACAATGTAATGGTTGAGGAATAGTCACACACAACTGTGCAATACGGTCGTTATCAGTTTAACTCAGTCAGTGTTTTATTCTAACGTTGTGTACATGTACACTATGAATAGTAGCAACGTATCTTTCTACATCACCACTATGACTTAAGCAGGAAATTTTAACTCTCCCCTCGTCCAGAACTGTTCCTAAATAATTGCGAGAACGGTCCTGGATTTCGTCGTATACTGTATGAGGTAGCACTCGACGAATAAAACCTTCCAGTACAGGCATATTTATCCTGAGTGAAAGGTTTTTACCTATACGTAGGACACAAACACTGATAAATTGTTGTGTGAGAGCTTCTTACGAAACATTTGGCTGCCAGGGATTGTCTTTGAAGTTGATTTATTCGTCTGTGATATTGACTTATTAGCGGTAATCATGTCAACATGCTCTGGGTTTTCCGCCGTGTCCATAATAACTGGCAAATCAGTTGACAAATGACAGTTTAGAGTATGCGGATAGCAGGCAAACTTTTTAAAGAAAACTTTGTTTTAAACTTAAATTAGGGGCAGAGAATTTTTCTCCCGACACTGAACTCGATAATAGGATTTAGGAAGCCTTTTTATCTCCCTGCTGATGTAGCTGCCTTTGTCACCTGACGTGTAATCGTTCAGAAGTGGAGTTTATTGCTTTATTTACTTGTGCCATGCGGCAGTCTTGATTTATCAAAGCCAATTCCCCATGCCCAGGTAATTTTCCACTGTGTTCATAAACATGGAGCAGTTTTGTTATTACCGCCGCGTTTCTATGAGCAATGAAATGCAATGAAAGGCCAAGGGAGAGGGTAACGAAGATACTTCTAGGCCTCCTCTTACTTTATAACAATATTTAGTGTATAATCAGAGTATGGAATGCAGTGTCAAAAATTGTGGACTACGTGCTGGATTTCACGTATCAGTTATTGTATATCAATGGAAAATGGCATCAATGGAAAATGTGGACTACTTATACTTTCGGGTAACTATCTTTTGTTAAAATTGTGCAAATTTTGTGAAATTACGATGCTAACTTTATTAATTAAACTCCTTTTGAGGAATTTGACTTTGAGTGCTGTATTACTGGCTGACGGCCTGAATGGGGAAACTTTGCAAACTGTAGGCAATAATTCATAAAATCTTAACTTTTGCTGTGGAGTAGAGCGACTGGGGACCTCCCTTTTCGAGGGGAGTGATGACCCCGTGCCTCGCTGTGAGTTCAAGCCCAGCTCCTTCTGGCTTCCTCTCTGGCCGTAAGTGGGAAGGTCAGACAGCAACCTGGGGATGGTCGTGGGTTTCCCCTGGGCTCTGCCTGGTTTCCGCCCACTATAATGCTGGCCGACGTCGTATAAGTGAAATATTCTTGATTACTGCGTAAAACACCAATCAAATAAATAAATTTTCGCTCTTTTCGCAAAACAAGCATTGAATACATATCCAGGAAAGGCCAAATCAATGTCAAGTTTTTAAAGTGCCCTGCAACCTCGTTCATGGCAATTAATGTGTCATTGTTTTTGTTGGAAGGGAAGGCTACTCTAACCAATAATCACCTAAAGCCCGTTTCTTTATTTGCCAGCATATATACCAATGGGATAACCTTTACACCGACATGCTTGTCACTGATAGGATTGTGGGTGTTTTCAGTCAATGATTTATTACCACTTGTAGTTAGCCCTTGGCCTGCCCAGTTGAGATGTAGCAGAATTAGTGGCTAATTCTGCTACATCTCAGCTCTATTTCAGAGATTTGATTTGATTTGAATTGATCTGTGTTTTACACCGTATTCAAGAATATTTCTTTTATACAACGGTGGCCAGCATTGTGGTGGGAGGAAACCGGGCAGAGCCAGGGGAAAACCCACAACCATTCGCAAGTTGCTGGCAGATCTTCCCACGTAAGGCCGGCAAAGAAGCCAGCGTGTATTTCAGACATCCTGCTTATTTATTCATTTGGTGTTTTACGCCGTACTTAAGGTTATTTCACTTCTACATTATCGTGTGAGAAAATCAGGCATAGTCCAGGGGAAACCCACAATCATCCGGAAGCTGCTGGCAGACCTTCCCTCTTATGGTGCCAGAAGAAGCCAGCATGAGCTGGACTTAAACTCACATCGAAGGCATTGGTGAGCGAATCCTGGGTTATTGCTGTAGTACCCAAAGTATCCCTGTCACCTCGGAGACAATCTCTCTTCCCATAATACATGGAGTTGTCATGCTTTATGTGGCGAAATAGTATTGAATTGCGATTCAGATAAGTAGTCAAAAGCAAGTTATCGTTCTTCTTCCAGAAACAGTCATT
The DNA here is from genome assembly GCA_016165875.1 of Acanthopleura granulata. Classification (NCBI taxonomy): domain Eukaryota; kingdom Metazoa; phylum Mollusca; class Polyplacophora; order Chitonida; family Chitonidae; genus Acanthopleura; species Acanthopleura granulata. The sequence goes on along the minus strand of JABBOT010000011.1, from coordinate 7,736,787 downwards.
GATAGAACAATGGTCTTACGTTAATGTACATCGAACGATGGGCAGCAGTGATTTTCTCTGGCATCACTCTAGTGTCCCGTTGCCAATATCATGGTTCTCCGCTGTACATATAAGTCAAACATCCTTGAGCGCGGCTTGAAACTCAGGAAGCTGAGGACCAATTAACCACCTGGAATGAATCTGTCTAAAAATGTTATCGAGACGGTGTCCAGAGCGGGGGAGGCCAACATATCCCTCGTACACTGGAAGGTACGTTGTAATAAAATATCTACATATCTACACAGGAATTTGGCAGTACTTTACGACAGATAACACTTCACAAGGAAAATGGAGAGAAAATTACAGTACGAATGTAGTTTCCTGTACTGGAATACCATCAAAATGCCTCCTCGAAAAGCGCTAAAACATCGCGCCAAAAATATGACTTTCCAGAGGGTTGCCACATGAAGCCGATCCAAATACAAACAGTTCCGACTTTGTCAAAATGGTGATCCGAAATATGCCACGAACACCTGGATGCGTTCTCAAAGGTTTCAACCAAGGTGAACACTACTTCCTTGGTTTACATGAAGGTGAGAGAGTAATGCACTGTGAATAGTAAACGTGAGCAGAGGAAAGTGCCTTGGATGCCCATATCTTCAAGAATTGTTTGTCGTAAACATTTCCGAAAGTTGAACTACATAACTGCAGTCAGATTCGGTATGTTGTTTTATAGTTCCCGAAAGGTAAAATATAGTGGAAATATTTTATATAAGGCTTAACTTTACAGCTTCCAATGAGTGCTTTTCACTTATGTGATGAACCTGTGAAATATTACTTTCTTTTTGACACGTTAGCATTTTGGCAGACTGCATTTTTCAACCGTACTTGTCATAGATGTGTTGACAAGCCGTCCGTCCCTCTGTCTTTCTGGCATCTGTTTACCACTTCTTTCAAAACGTTACTCCTCCTACAATTCATTTTCCGATTTCAACGAAACTTGGTTCAAGTGCAACTACATCAAGATATATAAGTGGTGGTATCAGTTTTTAATTTCGTTAACCTGTTGTCCGTCTGTTCATGCCTCATATGTTAACGTTTCTTTCAAAATGCTACTACTCTTACAGTTTTTGTCTAATTTTAAAAAAAAATTGGTACAAGTGTAGACTGCATCAACATACATCGTCAGTAGTATCGATTTTCACTTTTGATGGTGTCTTATCCGTGTGGATGTAGGTGTGTCCGACGAACAATTTTTTCCCATGGTACACCTCCAACTGTTCTTCTCTCATAATACAAAATAAAGATGAAGATATATAATCAGTAGGACGATTTTCATTTTCGATGAGTTCATTGTCTGTTTGTCCCACATATGTTAACATTTTTTCCAGCTGCTACCTTTACAGTTTTTGTTCAATTTCAACGATACTGATACAAGCGTAGACTACATCAAGGTGCATAAGTCCTATATATTGATTGTCATTTCGTTGACCTCTTGTGTGTGTCTTTGTCCAGCATCTGTTAACAATTGTTTCAAAATACTACTCCTCCCACTGACTTGATCTGATTTAAAAAAAAAACTTGACACAAGGGTATCCTACATTAAGATACATATTTAAATCTACTGATTTTCAATATTGATTGTCTATTGTCTACTATACTGTCTGTCTGCCCAGCTTTGTGTAGAACTTGTTTCAAAATGCTACTTTTCCTGCAGGCTTTTGTCTGATTTCAGCTCAACCAGATATAAATATTGTCATATGGCATAACATACACACTTTTGTAATCAACTCCCTGAAAATTTTGATCCAAGCAGTAGAGATACAGTGCAAGCAGAGATTCCCGTTATGATTATTAATTACCGATATTTTGATGTAAATAAGAGATCAAAAACGAGCACGAGAAATCTTAATGCCCCAATATTTGTTAACCAATTATAGTTTCACATCTTTCTGTCTTTTTTTATGACATAAAGAGAATTAGTGTTTTTTATTGACCTATTATAGTTTTATGTTCTTAGACAAAATAAAACAACTAAAACCGAATACCCTGCTGCTGACAGTCGCCACAAGTGCTCTAAAGAATCGAATTCCATCACAGGTTTAACTCTCATGCTTTTTGCACTGAGCACAATAGCTTAAGGACACACCGCCCCCCGGTGGCAAATGACAAACAATGCAGAATGTACACACTTACTGGACAGAGTTATATCCCTTTAGTCATGTTGTAATAACACCTGCACACCCCCACCCATTGCCCCCGAAAGGATTCAGAGGTACTCAGTGTCAATTTGTCGATGCGCATGTCATGTCAGATGATCCAGAAGACGTTGTGAACCTGAACGTCGAAACCGGCATTCGTATACCAGCCGTCAACCAAAATGGGCGTTCCGGGTCAATAACCGCACGACCAGTTCCCAAACTCCACCATAGAACTAAGACAGGATGCAATGTTGTTACGCTCCGATACAGCTTTGATGTCCTGGCCTGTTAGGTCCCATGAAGGAGGCAGGCCACAAGGATTTGTACTGATTGCTGCTGATGCTGTTGAACGATCTTGTTCTGCGTATTCTACCGGCCTGCTTCACACATGCAGGACTTCTCCTCATGAGCCTATCTGCCATTGACTTCGTCCGTTTACATTGTTTTCACGGTATTCTTTCCTAAATGCGAAGGCAATACAGCATTTGGAGAAATCGTAGGCCAGCGACGTGTAATGAGTTGCAATTGAAATCACTGCATTTTTCTAAGACTAATTCTGCTTATTTAAAGCCTTGGTGCATAGGGCATGTAAACTGATACTATTCATGCATTTACACGCACTGTTTACCTCACTGAGGGCGATACAAGATGATGCACTGCACTGGTTACGTGTGACCATTTAGCAACTGTCTCACTGCCGTATATGCTCTGGCTTTACTCTCTATGCTGTAGCGTTTTATATCATTACAATAGGGGAGTTTTGAGTTCGAACTCTTCTGTCGTTAAAGGTAAAAAGAGTTTTACTGTATCTTGTGACTTGTCCAAAATGTTAGGCAACGTTTGTTGACTCTATTTTATACTGATCACCCATCTCATTGTATTCAGAAGGTACAAGTGACGTTTCTTTAGTAACTTCTCAAGTTCACAAACTTTCAGCTCCTCAGTTTTCATCGTAACTCGTTCAAGTCTAAATAACTGTTTGTCACACTTTTTTTAGACACTCATGTTACAGCAAACGTAATCAGAAATAGTTGCCTAACATTTTTGTCAAGTCACGTGGTACAGTAACACTTTTAGCACCTTTCGCAGTAAAAGACATGACTCGAAACTGTCCTATTCGTATACAGCTGCGGGGCGCAGCAATTTTACGCAAAGACCCGACTTTCAACAGCTTGGTGGCAGGGGTGATATTTCAATGTGGCCGATTACAAGTGGATATTCTTCAGAAGGATTATCGAGCAACAAAACTGTATTACCGGCTCTTCACCTGGCCATAATGCAAGGTAAAGACATCAGCTGAGCGTCAGCTGTAACAGGTCAGTTGGATCAGTCTAGAATTATCGACAATAGCGATAGTGAAACTTTCCAAATTAAGACCCAAGACAGCAGAGCAAGCTTTATAACTCGAGGTGAATTCACAGTTGCATTTACTGATCGTAGACAAGAGCATGCTCTATGTACGTAGTCTTGTGAAATGGCTGCGAAGTTTTTGGTTACTGAGTTGTATGAGAATTACTGAACTTTTTCTGCTAGAGCTGCAGTTATATGTATGCAGGCTTACAGAAATATCTCCATGTGTTTGGCACGATAAACTGTTCACAACACTTCTGGTATAAACGCAGCATCTTGTGATATTTATCGACAGCTATAAAATTATGCCACACACTTCTGTTCCACAATAGCTAGCTAGATTCAGTCTATAGCATTTCAACAGTTGTTATTAAATGGTAATGTAGTAACGTACTTCTAACTACCCTGAGAGGTCTAAGCAGAGGGGTGTCTACTTCCTTGATTCAGTATTAACAATATAACGTTTGCAAAAACTACGACAGATCGTTGTTCACGTCACAATGTAAATATTTGTCTGCATGTAAACGATAACAAAAATACCCCCCTCTCAGTAAATACCCCATCAAATGTTTAAAACAATATTCAAATAAATCAGAGATCTGACAATTTAAAGACAACACTAGGCCAAATGTATATATGTAGCGATAAAGAATTTCATTTAAAGTTCCAGAAACATGTCTTTTAAATTTTCGTGACGTAGGATAACCGAGATATCGCAGATCAAAGTAACCAAAAACGTCCACGCAGAGAAAATAGAACGTATGGCTATGCTCTTAACCAATCTTTTAACCAATCAAGGGCGTTATATTTCCACCACCGGAGAAGGCATCTATTTCCGCTGTGGCGTCACCTGTTCCTAGTTCATTATTTTGCCATGTACTAGGAGTGTTATATCAGCGATTCTCCTTCTGATCACAATTGTACGATTGTAATAATAAAGGGGACCGCACTTTCTACACAAAGGAGTGTCTCACTTCTGACGCGACATCGTGTTTCCGGTTTCTCCAAAATGGCGTATCCCATGGTAAGAATTCCAGACATAAAGGGTGATTTCCACAGTTACCAAGTGCGTCACAAATAAAATGCCTACGCCTGTGTTAGGTCTGTATGGACCCCTCTGCTGAAATAACTTTAGTTATACTTTTTGTTGTCTTTTATTTCAAGCAAACCAGATGAACGATATCGGGTAGTCTACAACGACTATTGACGCGGAACGCCCATTTTGCTTGAGGGTGTCGGTTTCGACGCCTGGATACCGTGAAAGACGCACACAAACCAGTCGCAACCGTTATAAATATGAACACTTTAGAGTGAGATCTGAAGAAACACCGAAAACGCTCTAACTTTCGGACTTGACAACAGTCTTAAGAATTTGATGTCAACAAGAGCGAAACCAGATTGGTTGAGCCAGAAGTCAGGGAAGGGTATGCTATTACAGAACATTCAGTTTAAACTTAAACAATGCTACTGGCAAATATTCCGACAGGAAAAGGCTTCTATGCGATCTACCAACATCAAGGAGTCCCACTCCAGCTATCAACAGCCTTATAACCAAACATTACAGACACTTTAAGAATACTAGAACCCCCCCTGGAGCCAAATTTCTCATTTTGTGTTGTGTAGCCCGAATAATTGATCAAATGTGACAATAGGTATATACTCTCTGAAAGGACTGCTTATTTCAAAAAAGCGTTTAAAATTTACCTAAGTTTATTATTTATTAGAAATAAGGAAAAAATTTTAAAAAATGTTGAGCTGTTTTTCAAACTGCTGTTTTTTTAAATTTTTCATTTTTTGTTAGCCAAAGTGGACAGTTTACTTTTTAAACTAAGGAAAGATCCTACATATTTTCAATATTCATCTGAGTGATCATTTATAGTCAAAACTGTGAAAAAATGAAAATTTGATATTTTTTACCAATATCTTTAAAACTATGAAAGATATCAAAAGCTTAAGTATTTAACTACATGTGCTTCAAGTTTCATAGCATTATGTTAAGAAATAAGCGAGAAATAAAAGTATTTCACCACGCACGCGTCTCAAAAACAGAAATTGAGAAAAAGACAATAAATGTGTGGAGGAACATTACGTGTGAAAACCTACTTAAGTTAAAATTTAAAATTTATTATGCTTCCTGAAAGCGTAAAATGGTGTTTTATCTTGACAATTCTGAGCAAAACCTGCTAGAATCTGGTTACAGACTCCCCTCCGTGGCACCCCGCCTGGATGATTAAGGCTGTTGTTCCAGTTGATAGGTTTGATTGGGTAGCCTGCACCAACGGCTATGCACAGTTTATAACAGGATGCAATACACATTTACCAGAGACGTGTCTATTCACATCAGGTAACCCGTCCCTGTGAGCTAATCCCCCTTATAAGGGGTAATTAAGAAACACATCTGTCTTGGTTCACAACACTTTATACTTTTTGTCAAATTTAGGGTATTTACAATTAGAATTTGGTTTTCATTTTTAACTGAGGGGAGAATGGAGAATGTGAAATAAAAAAAATGACCAAATTTCACCCCTGAGGAGTTCTAGTATCCTTAAGTTAATTCTCTTAGACTCAGTATTGTGGCACTTGTACCCGTAGAAGTGATACAACAAGTATTATTTGTGGGTGAGATTTGCTTTTGAAAGAGATCAAGTCCAAAATTTCGCACTGTCTCAAGCTATTGTACAGGTACCATTATTGGAGAGGAAAAATGATAGACAAATGTCTTGTTCAACTGTCAGACAGCGATAAGATCAAACAAAGAAACACGAAGACGCTTGAATACAATAAGTTCAATACATATATTTGAGCGAAACAGGCAAATAGTATAACTGACAATAATAAACATACAGATAATTACAAAACTATTTAGTTTCTTAGTGAGGGTAGCATCCAAATCCGGAAGGAATGTTAGCCAGTTCATGTAAATACAGACTCCACAGTTCTTGGGAATTCTCCAATCGAAGATGACTGTCCCGAAAGTGACGTAGATTTGTGGGTACGACATGCCGACGATGGTATACACTCAACTCCCAGGCAAGATGCAACTTTCCAGGGTGGACGGATTAGCGTCGGTGATGTTCTGGCGATGTATGTTTCAGTCCTCGGAAATATACACAAAGTCACTTTCAGGGTAAACCTGGATTAAATGGACATAATCGCACAAAGACAATGAGCGATACAAGCTCCAAAACGACGTCTCAGACAAAGTAGCAAGTGGTGAAACACAAGGTGCTATGTACAGAAAACTGGAGTGCAAATTGATGTATGTCGACCAGCGTGAAAACCGTGATACAAATAAACCCCAGAAATCCTGAAGTGGATGCAAATAAAACTGCGACCTTTACAACTTCGTCGCTCATATTTATAGACTGATGTAAAGAAAACTCTGGGTGGTTTGATCGTAAAGATGTTTACAACACAGACAAATATTTCTTGAATGTACGCTCTAAGTACAGTGACACGAAGCGCATAAACACAGAAGCCCCAAGAACGCGCGAATGAAATTCCAGTGCAGGCCATAACGTACACAGAGGGGAAAATGTCGATCAGACAGTGACCCGGTTAAAAAAAAAGTAATACAAAGTTTTAAATACGGGGTTCGTAACACTACCAAATGGAAACCCCCACGCTATCACAAGATAAATTGCATGTTTCACCTCTTACAGGATTTTTTTAACAAATCACAGTCCATTTTAAGAATTTAACGTAATACCAATAGTAACACCAATAAATAAAACTCTAAAATCACAATATAACATAAAATCTAGAAAAATGTATATATATGTAATGTAGAAAAACTACATCTTATGATATAGACCAAACGCCCTCAAAAAATGTACTGCGCATGGTGGTGGGTTTCCCGCGGGTGCGACTTTAAGTTAGTCTTAAAAATTTTTAAGACTTAATTAAATTAAAAGACAAAACTTTTATAATATTTACTACTTTCGATTAAAATCAAATGAATACTTACATCTTTTTTCAACAGAAAATTAAAAGCTCATCAGGTAAATGTCACCGTATGACAGTAAAACGAAAAAAGTTTTTCTTTCCTTTTTACATGAAAATGCGTTAAAGCCTCTCACACATTTCTCACCAGGCAAAGATTGTATTTAATACCAGACATTTTTGACGCGGCACTTTCTTTATACACAATTATTTTCAGAAACTCGGCGCGCTGAATTTTATAAGCTGGCTTTATGAGCAGTGTAGTACTGCCAGACAAGGGCCATAGTGTCGCTTTCTTGACATGATCGTATCGGGTTCCCAGTTGCCTGAAGGGACTGGCTAATCAGTTGAGACATTACAGCTAACAGCAATCTGTGAACAGAAAGACCCCTTTGTAGAGACCAAATAATTTTCCCACACACACCAGAGGTACGATCATAGGAATTACCAAGCGTTTCATAAATCTGATAACCTAAACTGTCACTGCCTCGGAGCGCTTTATTATTGATCACCGGAATTTATGACTTGCAAATAGAATTTCCTGAAGCAAGAAACCGTACCTCTAGTAAATGTCATCGTGACACGGCTTGTCCAGCCACAAGAGCAGACATACATATTAAGCCCCACGCTAAATTGCGTATCAGACATCATTTATTGAATATCTAATATTAATGGTGACAGTGAAACATTTAATCATAAACCTTGCTCATAAACATTTCTTCGAAACTTCGTTGTCAAAAATAACAAAGTTTTTAAGGTTGTAGAGTTGATCTTTTCCATATTATATTTGTTTATTTGATTGGTGTTTTACGCCGTACAGAGGAAAATTTCACTTATACGACGGTGGCCAGCATTATGATGGTAGGAAACCGTGCAGAGCCTGGTTAAAAGACACCAATCACCCGAATGTTTCTCGTAGACCTGTCCACGTACAGCCGGAGAGGAAGCCAGCATGAGCTGGACTTGAACTCACAGCGACGGTGGGAGGGTTCAGGGTCATTTCCTTGCGCCAGCGCGCTAACCAACTGAGCCACGGAGATCCCCTCCATATCATACAAACGCATGTTCAGGACAAAGATGATGGCTTACCAATCATTTGATTTTAATGATTGGTGTTTAACGCCGTGCACAAGTAGCTTTCACGTACATTACTGCGGTCAAGCTTACGGATGGAGCCATAGACACAGAACTGAAACTTTCTTTTTCAAGTATGATTTAAATGGAGAGCTAGAAACCGAAAGGTAACGAAATCGGTGGGTTGAATTACCTGCTTAGACACTGATCTTTGTCCTCTTCCAATCTGAAAAAAACCCTCCAACTGAGACCCACATGTCTTCGTATAGCCTGGCTTTGGATGGGCTACAGCCAACATATGTTTGTAGTCTTGGAAATGTAGCTCTCCGTCTAGAAGAGCTGCATGCAGTTCTGTTTCCATGATGGAGGAAACCAGTATGCCTGCGACATCGGGTTTATCTTAAAGGTCAGGCCAACGTCATGTAAATGAAGAAAGACTCTTGACCATACGGCAGTAAAAACAATTGACTAAAAGAACAGATTTGTATACATGTATGAAAAGCTATGGGAACAATTTTACTGAACACGTCAGAATTCATCAATAAGGAAACTCAATAATAACCCTTATCATTCAAACACCTGCTTCCTGTCTTAGTTCTCAATATCTCTATTACAGCTGATATGATGCGACGGCACATTTTCCACAATGTAACTGAGTATTGGAGAGAATATGTCGTTGGCACGATACCCGCCGATTTGTGATTAAGGTTGATGGCTTCATCTTCGGTAACGAAGAGATTCAGTCACTTATTAGGCAAATAACAAATGTCCACAGTTTAGATGCTACATGTGGCCTGTACCAGTGGTACACTATGATTTGGCCAAGTTACATTTCACAAGGTGTCGACGGTTTGCATATAAAGGCCTACACCATAGTGGTTGATATCAGAACAGGGACGACTGTGTCCTGGATAACAGGTGAAGTAGCGCCTGTTGTGAATTTGCTTTAATTAGGATATTGTTTTAACGGTTCGTATAAATGATTATTAACATAGTATAAACTCGCACCTCCATCAGCATCATGGAGTAAGTTCAAATAAGGGAAAGAATTGAAGGATGTCAGTATAAATCTATGATACTTCAATGCATGAACAATTACTCAGAATGCTATGACATCGCCGATATTCAAAAAAAAAAGAAAAAAAAACAATAACACGCGAAACAGGTTGCAAAAAGACGAGCATTTATTTGAAGTTTACGTTAATATTAAACCACTTGTATTTGCTTTTCGACATTTGTCATCGCACATCCATTGTCGAATTAAATCTACTTGGCCACGCAAAGAGCTTTTTGTTTTGTTTTGTGTGGTTTTGTTTTTTTGTTTTTTTTTTAGATCAATTCATAAATTTGACGTCAAGTATTTGACAGGTGTTGCTAAAGCCTTGTAATAACCGTTCGATAACTGGCGAAAAACAGACATAATTTTACAAAGGTAACGTGATACATGAATTTCTCTAGTCCAGAAGAGATAGAATAACGTCTGACTACATGAAGTCTTGGTTACTCAACATCAACTGATCCGCGTGAAAAACGATTTACTGATTACATGATGGCTCACTGTCTACTTTATATAGTAAACATTATAGCCCAAAGCCTTACGTACAGCTCAACTTCACTCAGCTGCCCACGGGCAATTACATCTACCCTTATAACACCCGTCCTCATATATTATCTTGTATTCACTGATTCAAAGGAAGACGGAAGTTGATTCGACTTAGTCGATTAAAAATTTTGATATATTAGTATCGACCAAAAGTGAAAATGTTCACGTGGTGCTAGATAGATGAGGAGAGGTCAGCTAACTTTGAGTTAAGGACATTACGGCTTTCAGAATGAATGGTAATCAAATCGGACCGGTTACACACACATCAGCCTGGTTAAATGAATGAAAAGGAATTATCGCCCTCTAGCTATATATTTGACTGATGTATAACTCCGTGTTGATGAATATTTGTCGCTTGATATACATTTCCCCGATTGGACGTCTACGCACTAATGTTTCCGCCAAGACCACACTGTCTTCTTCGAAGATGGGCAAGCAAGGACATTCGTCACGTGTTGCAATGTTCTTCACTGACTCGCCAATTGTCTTTTTCTGATTTTAGTAATTACCATCATTTCAAAAATTTGTTGATAATTTAAGCACTCTGGCGTCCAGTGCTATATAGGTGTCTACGTCTATTAATACTGCTGTCTAAGACAGTTAATAAAATCATAGTCATCCCATTTATCAACGTTCTGTCCAGGAAATTTACGATATTCTGTAAATCTAGTCCCCTTAAAGCCACATTCACAAAGAACGCTCAACACATTCGCCACTCAACTTGGCCCTTGAGCTCAAGTCCTGTTTAGAGAAGGTGCTCAGTTTATATGTTTTCGCTTCCATTGGAATGGAAAAACTAAACATTGTTTAGCAAACAATACGTATGCGAAAGTCGGCCTTGGTGCTTGGAGAAAGTAGGACTAACATCACGCTTGCTGCGTTGCGTCCTCTAGGTCTTGTGTTATATGACAGGGAAGCATTATTCATTTTTAGTCAGCCTGTTGAGTCAGCCTTTCCAAACATTGTTGTAGTTGTTCATCTAAACGTCAGTCTCCAAGGCTACGACCTGCCTTCATTGCTTTGGAAATATTTCTCTTACATTAATTCATTTATTGTAATTATTGTCGGATGGCGGAAACCTATAAACGTGTGACAAATGACACATTCATGACATTAGTGGAAAGCAATGTGTTCTGCAGCGAACTTCATCCTCTCCGGTCATACATGGGAAGGTCCCCAAGCAACGCCCGAAGCTGCTCAGACGTCGAAATTTGCATTAGAAATGACACGGGAGCTCAAATTTCAAGCCTGAGACCTGTACCGCTATACTCAACCGTCCCGCTTTGCGGCTTAACTTTCAGACCGGCCCTCCACTCGAGCGAACCAAACCTAACATGGCCCTAAACTGTTATAAAACTCATCCCTGGAAACACATATAACTACATAACACGTTATTTCGCCCATCTATTGTAGATTTATATCTTAAGACTCGGCATCTCCGTGTGATAACTGTTGGCAAACTGTCATTTATCGTTACGCGTTCAAGATGTCGAGAGTGATTTTAATCAAGCGAGAGGTTTTGGATTTGCTCTGGGTGGGCAACGGAGACCGAAACAATGTAGATAGGCTAAATAGCGTGTAGTCCGGCAGTATGTAGTCACCAAGGTTTCCGGAGAGTTGTTTCATTACAGTTTCAGGCTCATATCAAGCACATTTCTTGTGGAAAGCCGATTTAAAAGTCAGTCCGCATTGCCGCAGTGTAGAGTATAATGTGCGTCTCAGAGGTGAAATCTCGCTGGCCACCGCGTCATTTCTGATGCAAATTTCAATGTCTGAGCAATCTTGGACTAAAACATTTCGGAGTACAGAGAAAAAAAACCCGATGAAATAAATAAATTTACTGTAACTAATAGCCAGGTCGTTTCGGCTGTGCTCTGGAGGCTAGTAAATTCTGACTTCGTACAGACCCTGTATGATACAGGTCTCAAATACCTGAACCGTGAAGGTAACTGGCGCATCATGTCGGACGTGCGAGCTGTACCAGCCGCCATTTTAAATCACATGACTGTGAAGGTAAACTAAACGAACAAAATGCAGGCTCTCGCATCATCAAATGAAGACTTCTAAGTATGTCGAATTCCGATTAACCTGGGATTAGGGGCAGTATGTTCATCTTCTGTGTAATTGCCACGTTGGATATATGAACAGCTGCAAACAAAGCGTAACTGAGATGCATATCTGATTAACGAAACCATAGATACTAAAACGGTAGAGGATGTACACGCTGATTTTATTCATGCGCCTGGAACATTCATTGTATCTTTTCGTCATCATTGAAAACTGTTGACTGAAGGGCAACGACTTCAGGCACACATATCCAGAGGTGTAATGTGTGAACAACAATGAGTCATCATCTGTAACTTTCAAGTCATTTAGTTTCAAAGTTTAAAACTCACGAAAGCTGTAGTGTAAACTTGCAACGTACACTCCTGGACAAATGCTTAGAGCAATAGGCCAATTCAACAGGATTTCAGGCATATCGTTGCAACTATGTGAAAAGTAACAAAAAATCTAAGATAATATATGTTGGAAATGAAGGCCCATTTATTGCAACAAGTGTCGTTTCATCGATATCTTCTTGGGAAACTACGTACACACCCTCAAGGATAGCAAAGCACCCAAAGGCTTATGTCTCTTCACGAAAATATATAATTGAAGACCAGAAAATATTACCTCTGAAGTGCTTGGGTTGTAAGCAGCTGAAAATGGTGACCTCCTAAGTATTATGGATCATGCTAAATAATTGCGATGAAAAGCTTACTTTTGCTTGTATAGACAGACCCAACATAACCTATGCGGGCTCATTTCCCACCCAATAAATATGCTATCACCTGATAGAGAGCTCGTCACGGACACAATGATCTATCGGGGACTTACTTATTGTGTCTCGAATTCCCGGGGCTGTACTGATAGTGCTTAATGACAGCTCTGTAACTTTGTAATAGCTTGCTTGTCTGTCTGCCTTGTCGGGCATATAATTTCAGTCATTGCGCAAAAGTAACCTTTAATTGTGAATTGAATAATTTATTAATTTTTTTCCGACTACAGGCAGTTTGTTTTCTTTTCATTTAACTGTCTGATATGTTTCCCTTGAAGCAAGCTTGTGCAACGGGAAATGCATTGCAAATCACATATGAAAATATTACCAGCACCCAGTAAGTTTGCCCTCCCTATCACAGTGTGCATTAGAAAATAAAATACGCGTTTGTATCGCTTTGTCGTCAGTAATGGCTCGTGATATATAACGTGGAATAAAACGCCCTTGGGCCATTGAGATAGCACTATGTTAGCATTAATAATTGATATCCCAATATACCCGCACGCGATAACAAAATGATTTAACGATGAGGTAGAACAATAATTAAGAATAACATTCCCCAACGGTAACAAGGTAGACAATAATCATGTATTAAACAGGGATCATTCCCAATGCACCCCACAATCGGATCTCTAGGTTGAAAGTGAAATGTTTTCCAATGAAATTATTATCACAATCTCTTACAAATATGGTACAAACAGTGGTACAAACAAGCTCATGGGATATCAACACTGTCTTAGACCAGTTACACTATAGATACATGGAGTTAAATTTTTAAAAATGACCTAAGAAGGTCCCCTCATTTTGTCTCCTTACTGGAAAATATTGTGGGAGATAATATCAAGCTTGTGGGGATAGCTTCGGTGTCTTTTTCGGAGTTCTCTCTGTGGCTTCTTAGACAACGGAAAATACAAAATCTACTCAGGATGAAAGGGCCAGACACAAAGCCTCATGTAATTCAACAGAGATCTGGCGTTTATTCGGATTATAAATTTATGTATACTAATGAACGCAAAGTTGGACAGATTTGCGTGCCTGGCTGTTTTAGAGCAGGTCGCTTCTCGTCGTTTCCCAACATCATCGTCAATCATTTCGGTCGTAGCCAGGGGTATTGGTCTTACTGAATAATTCTGTTTGAGCCATGCTGGTAAGGGGTGCCTGAGTAGCCCTAACGTCGCTAGATCCACTCTATATATTAGATACTCTTTATATAGGGTTGGCGGAGTACCATAGCCACAACGGCAACAGATGGTAACGGAGACACCGTTTTACGCCAAGTCCGAGACGTCCATTCTAGGTCATGTTTGCCGCCCAAAACATATATCAACTGTTTCTTTTAACCCCGTAAATCTGTTTAACACGTACATTTAGCACACCAGGTGATGGCAACACAGCATTTTGAGTTATTCTAAACCAACAACATCTAATGCATCGTCTTTTCACCTCTTTGTTCGTGGGGGAGCATAAGTGCTATTGTTTCAACTTGTACAAGAACAGTCTCACACTGCCCTTCTTCGTCATCGGGTGTAGCCACCAGCGTTCGATTTTATCCGGTTAAAGCGTCTTCACAACAAGATGCCTAGGGCACACGATGTCTCATATGGTTCAGACTTGCTTCATGTAGTGGTCCGTCTCTGGCACGGAGAGACCTAAAGTATGCTCCAGATCGATGCGGTAAATCAGTATCCAAATCCTTGCTACTTTATATGTTGTCGTTCATCAAGAATATATCTTTTCGAACGGGGAGATCTGGGTTCAAACCTTGGTCGGGTCATACCAAAGACTTTAAAAAATGGTACATCCTGCTTCCTCCCTGGGCGCTCAGTAATAAGAGGATAGAGGGTGGACTGGTCGGCCCGGTGTCAGTATAATGTGACTGGTTAAGGGGGCTTATTGGGTGTCTTCGGCAAGTCGTCTCGGTGAGGAAGTACCAGATAAAAGATACGGTGGAAATCCGTCCTGCACCAAGGAGACACCGCCTTCGTATAAGTGAAATATTCTTGAGTAGGGCGTTAAACAATAAGCACTCATTCATTCGTTCATTCAAATATGTATCTCAGTTCCTCTTTAATTACAAATGCTCATATATTCAGTATTATTCCACAAGACGAACATACGTCCCTTAGCCCCGGGCTAAGGGCTTTATACTTGCTTAATGTCTTGAAAGAAACCAAATAGTTTTACGTTGTTGTCGTATTGGGCATCCTCGTTCAGCATTTACTCTTGAGGGGAATATTGCCCGCGAACGTGTTATATGTAATGCCCTATATGGCATTAAGCATTCACGGCTCACTGTATACTCTGATCATTTCCGGCAAATGATCTCCACGTTCAGCTTTATATTAGAATGTTTCGAATTTTTACTCGTGTTATTGGACAACATTGCCAGCTGACCTTTAATATCAAAAATAACATTTCTACTTTCCAGCTTTTTTATTTAAGAAATGAACTGCTTTCTCCAGTCTGGGTTTTAACAAATGTTTGTAGTACTTAGCTTGTTTCTGAAATGTTCGCCAATTTTTATTACATACTAATTGAATGTTCTTATTACCGGATCAAAAAAACATATACCGTTTCAAGATTCAGATGTTATGTCGCTGCGATAAAGCAATAATGTTGCCGATATGCCGGTGAGCATAATCAGTCATTCACATATAATGGTGGACGTTGGTTGGATTTTTGTTTATTTTGTGAAATTTCATCGGAGGAATTTAACATTAAAAAACAAAGAGGATGACGAGATTATACAAGAGACTGCAGCATAGAGGTTTGTAATATAAAGGTATATGTACAGCGTAGAGAGCTCAACCGGAACAGCGAAGACAATGTGATAGCTGGCAAATGGTGCCACGTAACCAGCGAAATCCAGCCTCTTGTCAGTCAAATCATAGGTGCGGAAATTTGAACAAGCGTGGGCATCATTATTCTTACAAAGTTTGACATATATTATAAGACCATTTTAATTGTGTTTCATGCCTTAACCTCAACAGTACATCACGCGAGAAAAAAATCTATATATAGTGTTTAAAGTTGACGGGCCGGCTTTGACCGCCCTTGGATCCAAGGAAAAAGGCCGTATTGTTAGCTAGTTCATTTCCTGTGTTCTGTTAACAATTGCAGATGTCAAACGAAGTGAAAATGAATTTGGGTTGATTGATGCACAATTTGATTAAACGAGTTAAATAACTTCATAAAGACAGTTCGAAAACAACAATTAACTACGTTCATGGAGACATTTGCCTTGGATATCAAAGTTAAAACACAACTAACAGTAAAATCAAGACCTATGTTTAGCCTATTTGTACATCGTACACTAAGTGTTGCCTGTGTTTCAGCATTTCTATCTGACTATTACCACGAAGCTAATGTATCGTTCGGTACATAATAAAGGCTTGTGTTGTCAACTCACCACCAGTGTAGACATACAGGGACAGCGAGCGTGTCGGATAGGCACAAGTGCGTGCAAAATACAGTGGTCCTGCAGGTGGCATACGCTAGCCCTAGCCGTAATCGCTTAACATATCCTGCACACATTAACGAGTTCCAATCTGTGAAAGATCACATCATTCTCCGTTGTTAACCTCTCCGTCATTAGAGCACACAAGGCGTAAGTTCAAAATGGGCCGTGAACATAAGCCACCGACAACACTCGTGTAATTGTAGGCAACATATAACGTTTGTTGAAGACCCCATCTTCAGCCAATATGGTTTGCATGTCTATAGGTATAGTACTGCAGCCCTCCTGCTCCATACCTCGACAGAATGTGAACTACACAGTCAAAGTTAGCGAAATTGGACGGCTAACTTCGTTACCGAGATACGGATCAGTCACAAAACACTATATCAAAAAAAAGACCTATCTGCCACCTCTCAAGGTGGTGCTTTAATACATGGTCGCAGACCCCTTTCTTAATTTTCATATGAGACAGTGAAACTGTTGCTGCCTGCCTTGTCTAGCCTGTGAGAATGCAGTCATAAAAATGTTGTCTGGAGTTGACCATTAAAATCTGGACCTCATGCCATAAAGGGTACCGTTATCACTGTCGGAGACCGTCTACCTTCTCACAAAGAATCTAAAATTTTTGTCAGTATAATTCATACCTGCTCAAAGATCAGACAATTTACAATGTTCTTTTTACAGGTACAAAGCACGTACATGTAAAACAGAAATGACCGGCTAGCATAGCAAAAAGATTTCGTAAAATACACAAAATAACTTTTGTAATTGCACTTCCAAAGAATCGGAAGTAGTATCGAGACGGTCCTGGTTCATACAGCTAATGTTTATTTCTCGCATGTCTGCAGCTTTCAACCTGCAGTGCCATCATCATGTGAAGTGGGAGATAGAGTAATTTATGGAAAAAGAGGAAAATGCATTAGTACGACGTGATGCAAACTACAATCAAATAAATAATTGCCTATTTTTTATACATAATTTATCACGAAGACAATGTACTGATAGTTTTTTAATGACAAATAATGTGTAAAGGAATACACCAGCTTTAGTACGTATATGTAGCATCGCCGCTCTCATCGCTTTGCAGGGAAGAAACAGTTGTACCGACATTCCGTGTTTAAAACTGAAGCTTTATTGGCGAGATGGAAAGGTCCGTGACACTGAAAGTAACAAAGACGCTTTCGTTAACTATTCAATTACATAAAACGAGAATTAGACACAGATTGACGATTATAACATTATCATATCATATTTATGTCGATTTACTGGAAATAAAACTTCTGTGTGAAATGTTAATTAGTTGTTCAGATGAATCACAACTATGTGTATGACCACTAACACTCATGAAAAACAGACGCCTATACTAAGCACCGTATATAGCTCAGTGAACTTTGGATTTGCATTAGGTCTTTACAAAATGGCAGTGTACAGGCACAAAAAAATCAACTCACGAACAAGGGGTATAACTCTGGTAAGCTATTAAAGAAGAACTACCCTTTACCTAATCAGTCCCATGCCTAGAACAGGCCAGTACATATAATGCATCGCCTGCCATCATCTGGGTACAGTGTATTTAGATACACACAATTCACACATCTGTGTATTGCAATTCTACAGAGGTGTGCCGAAGTACAATCCAAGACCAAGATTTTCAATTTTCATGCCCGACCACTTAATGGATGTGAGGGAGCGGAACGTTGATCAGCAGTGGCGAGGTACACGACTCACAACTGCTGGAACACTAGGAGTGGCTCCGGTGTCGACAGGGAACTGAAGGTTTCGATATTACACTCAAATCATGGTTCAGGTTGTCTTGGTGACAATAAGTGTTCGGTGTGGTTATTGGTGCAGTCTTACTTTATTAGGAGACCACGTGTCTTCACGCCAACATGGTGTGCATATTCGCACGTCGTAAAGGCAGGGCGATACCCCGTGCACACCGTTTTCATAACATTGTCACCATATCATAAAACAACACTGTGAGTACAACTAACAGCAAACAAATTATTTAATATTTCTTCTTTGATACAATGCGAAATAGACTGCTCGCGCCAAAAATATTAGTACACAAGCCTCTGTCGGGAAGTTAGCAATAAGCATCTGTTGTAAGTCAGGTTTAACAAAACTTTTTAGCAATCGAATTTGACGCTCTATTATTAAGATAAAACCATTGTAACAGGATTATCTCTCATCATCTATCGACAATTCTGGAATCATGTGCTTTGGTGCGATGAGTTTATGCAAGGCAAAAAACGGACAAAAGATATTCAAACCGATTGTGAGTCTTTCTAGAGTCATTTTCAAAAGTGAAATATCGTAGACACTATAAAACACTGTACATGGTATTTTGAAATTCGCCAGCTTTATTGCGAACATGCTCCAGGCGTAGCCCCATGCCATGATACCTAACACTGGACATAGCTTAAAGATCAGAAGCTGTCACAGGAAGCACTTTTTTTAGCTTTTATCTGGTGCCTGTTTGTAATGATGAACGCTATTTCTAATGATGAACGCTGTTTGCGTATTATCATCGATCAATTCGCCGGACATGACTTGCGGAAAAAGTCACAGTTCAGGCCTAATTACTTATTTAAACGCAGAAGATCAACAGATAAAAATGTCTGTAAGGCATATTTACGGGGGAACTTGATGTCCCTGAATTTCGGTATTCACAAGAAACACATAACCCGACAGAAAAGATTATAGCCGCAGAACACGGAGTTAAAGCATAAAAACAAACACGCAAAATGGTTACTATTTTAAGATCAAATCTTTGATTCATTTGTTTCCTTTGACGGTTTGGGTTTAAGATTTCTAACACAGAGAAAGTAATACAATAGACAGTGATTTAAGAACGACCTATTTACAAATTATACACCACACTGAATGCTTTACATCCCATTCTGTAATGGACAAACTTTATATCGTGCAACACGCGTGGGTTTGTTTAATTCTGTATTTATTTTTGAGTAATGTTTTATGCCGTACTCAAGAACATTTCACTCACACGAAGGCGGGCATCCATATGGTACACCGGGTGAAAGAATACGTAGGTATTGCACGGGCTCTGTTGATACCACATTTAGACTATTCTGTACAGGTAAAATGTAAAGTAGATGCTACATGTGACCGCCCCTGCTAGGGAGGATGTAGGTTGTTACTTCTTAAACACTCTACACGAACGGTTTAAGTAAAACCCTAACTGAGTTAAACTGACAGGAATCCGGATTTCCGTGGTAATGTGTGTCTATTTGCCAACTATCACACTGTCGTTGCTGCTCTAGTTTTGTTCTGGATGCCCTGGTCTTTTATATGACTACCTAATTCCGCTTAAACCAGATCCTAGGAGTTGTTTAAACATCGATGTGATGATTTTATGAACAGCTAGAACGAAAGCACCCATGATGTGAAAAGCTTTAGCATTGAAATTATTGACGGATTGCGAGTTTGAATTTTGGTTTGAATTTCATACCTGCAAAATCGACGGTTTCCCTGCTGTTCATAAAAGCATCACGTCGAAGTGGTAAACATGAATGCGTATACACCCTTTTACCCCATGTTTAACAGAAATAGACATAATAGTGACATTTATTCATTTATTTATTTGACTGGTGTTTTACGCCGTACTGAAAAATCACAAGGGACCTAAACTCAAAGGGATTTAAAATGAGTTTTAAAGAATCTCACATAGTAACACCAGAGCAGCAACGGCAATGAGATATCTGGCAAATGGTCATGCATAGCCGGAGAAATCCGACGTCCTGGTGTTGCGGTTATTCACCATTGTAGTTAAATTTGTTAATTTACCTCATTCAAAATTTTATTTTAACTATTCACTTAAATACTTAAAAGGTAGAAACTTAAACACCCCAGGGGACCATCGTGCCTCTTTCGCAACATATACGCAGATTACTTAGTGTCATCCTCAACAACGTTCAATACACAAGAAAACGTGCAGCGTCGAGAAAAATTATATATACAAAACTAAGAGTGATAAACAAGAGTCCAGTTTATCTCAGTTCAACAGCTATTTATGTGGTCAACGTTGACGCTGTAATACTTCCTTTGGTGTGGCGACAGCTGTGTTTAGTTGAGGTACAGCTTCGTTATTTTATATACTTTCTTAGTTCTTCGATGGATGAAGTTATTTGTCTTGTTTTCCTGTGTGATGATACACACGTTACTCACTTCACATGATATGGAGAATCGAACCACAACATGAACACGCCAGCGATGAAATTTCACGACCTCAAATGGGTGCCTTAAGTCAAAGATAATTCTTCGATCGAAGTCAGTTGTAACCTGAGTCCTGTATCATGACCTAAGTGTTTTATCTTATTGGTATTTCGAAAATGAAGCATTCCGTACCTACGGTAATATAACTGAAAAATTTTTGAAAACAGCAATGAATACCAATAGCGCATGTCTTCCATGACCGTCCTATAGTAATTGTATTTGCAAATTTCTTGCTTACGTGGAATAAATGGTCGACTTACCGTCATAGGTAACTTTTCTTGATAACACCCCCTCTATACGTCATGCAGCTTTGTCTTCACTTCACAGCTATGGTGACAAAATTTCATAGCAATGGCGAACATGTAGGTCTGAAAGGGATATGTTCATGCTATGTTAAAGCTGTACTTCCGGTTTCCACGCTCGTCTGGAAATGCTGGTTGATGTTGCCAGAACGCCCTCTTTATGAATTACTATGTAGTGTTTCGAATTTCTTTAGCGCTCGACAATTTCGACGTGCTGCGTTTTAGTTAAACTTTGCTTGTTACTACTTATGTAATCGTTGCAGGGTTTGCATGCTGTACACGGCTTTAATTGAAAACCATTGAATCTCAAATGCTTCCGATCCAACCTGTCAATGGAAGACCTGTATGAGGCCTATGCAAAACAGTGTAGGAGCCTTAAGTTGATGCTTATACAATCGCAGTCTAAAATCTATTTACGACAATCTCATGCTACTTGGAAATCGTAAAAGGGTCCTCCATGTAGACAGTCGCGTCACCCATGTCCAAAATAGTTATGTAATTTGTATGAATGATAAATAAGATAAATGGCGATCGTGCATTTTTTTCCATGTCTACAAATCTGACGAGTATCGTACTGCATGTTTAGCCTTGAAATAATCGATGTTTTGAGGAAACTGACACAAAATCTGAGGTTTCTCAAGCCGAACGCAATAGATATTCTTACGGCTTTATTCATGTATTTGATTAGTGATTTACGCACACTCATTATTGATTTACTAACACGACAGCGGTCGGTATTACTAGTATTACGCCCGGAGAGAAAACCAATTAAGTAGAGCCAAATTTGAACTCACAAGGATCAATTGCTTAGACCCTCCTGTGTCAGTCTGCTGCAGTAGCACGCTAACCACTTTGCCACTGAGGCCTACATATAATTACGATCAAATCACATCAATCGTCAAATGCATCATCAAAACACGAAACAGGTACGCAGCCAGAAAACTGTACTAACTTTTCCCGGTTTACGAAGGGTGATATCGGGATCTGAGATCTGTTTAATTCTTCCCAGCCCACCTTTCAGAAATACAGACCTCTCCCATTTTCTAACCTCGAACTATGACTTCTCTAGCACGTTGTCCTCAAATGTCGACACGAAAACATGTTTCATTTAATCATAATGAAAATTTTGCGGGGTAAGCGCGCTAGTGCAGCGTGATGACCTCGGTGCCTCTAAGCAATGCGGCTGATGTGAGCTCAAGTCCAGCCTAGGCTGGTTTCCACTCCGGCCTTACGTGTTTCGGTCTACCAGCAACCTGCGGATGGTCGTGGATTTCCCGCGGGTGTTGTCCTGTTTCATCTCACCTTACTGCTGGCCCCCGTCGTATAAGTGAAATATTCTTGAGTACGGCGTAAAACACCAATGACACAAAGAAACAATAATTCAAACATCCAATCACCTGGTCATGAGTGAGCAATAAAGACCATAACGTCACAATTAACACAAAAATACCTTGCGCATCGACAAAAATTGATACTATAACACCAGACAAGGTTTGGTGATATGGCAACATCATATTTCTCATAGCTCAACGTTACAACAAATATTTACTGCAGAGCAGTTTTGTCTGATAAAAAGAGAAGGGCAGTACATTTGTAATGAAGAACAGTTCTGTTAGATGGTTAGTCAGTTATTTGAGATTGAAATTAAAATCTACAACACATGTGGTGAGAGTTGGTTTAATGCGAAAAATTCCTGGAAATAATGCACATTCTTTAAGATTGAGCCCTCGTCCTGTTAATCATGTGTAAGATTTCGAGCAACCGCAGCAACAGCTGGTGCTGAGACAGATATATCCTTAGTACCACGTTAGGCTGTTAAATGGACAAGATACCATTCCCTTCAGCAGAGATGTCCGACCCTGTGTCACTCTGATCCTCCAACTGAACACCAACCCATCGTCGCGCGGTTTTACTCAGCCGGTTGGATCCTGTTCTTCTTGGGCATCGTTTCTGAGAGGATGACCAAAATTGTCTGCGCTGAATTGAAGAGTGCTGGAGCATTGGTCGGATGATACTGCCACACAGACAGTCTAGGTTGTTGATACACTATGAACTTCTATACCGCATTTTGGGTGTAGAACTTGAGAAATTTACTATGTAAATAGAGGGGAAAATCAATGCGCTCTCGTAACCTATATGCTAAGCCTGGAAGTTGTGGGCATCAAGAGTTGACACCATGGTTGCTCAAATGGAATGGTTGGTGTGGGATTTGGACAGATGGGCCTTCTGGGACAGCTGCTTCATCATATTCCCAAGTGTGTTCACACCTACAAGCGAATCCATGTACCAGGTATTACTGCTTTACCATTCCAACATCTTTGGTCTCTGCCACAGATGGGTCGTATCATGCAGGGTCAACTTGAAAATATGCTTTTCGAAGCTGCATATGGATGGGATATCAGAAATTATCAGCTCGAGACAAATGATGTTCACCGGAGAGTGGAGCTTTCGATGAACATCACTTGTCGACAGCTGACAACTCTCCTTACCCCATCCCACTGCATACACTTTTCTTACACCGAACAATTGGGGAAATAAAAAAAACAACCGTCCGGCTGTTTGCTTTAGAAACAAACGGACGATAAAGAGAAGAAAAATAGGGTAGCTGTTTAGAATAAGCGCACGAGATCGTCGTATATTGCTTCTTGAACGAGGAATATCACTCTTTGAGCACGTTATCATTGTACATCATGCATTCTGGAATTTCATGTGACCGTATTTGCAGATACACGGTACCTTCCTCCTTGACATAGAGGGATACCTGTGCCTACAGGTATTTACCAACTGTCACATGGTTGTCACAGCTCTGGTTTGCTTTTTTTTGTACTACTGTCTGTGGTATATATCGTAGATTCAATTCCAGATCTCCTTCGAGTTATGAATTGGCTTCATTGGTGTTTTATGCTGTGCTTAGGTTTTGAGTAGGGTATAACACTGAAGTCCGATCTTCGTATGTGTGTATACTTGGGATTTATGTCGTACTCGACAATATTTAAGTCATATGATGGCGAGGAGTCGTTAGAATATTTATATGCTGTGCCTTCTGATGGGGGTAGTCTATGCCGCCGAAGTTCTGACGCCACTGGAACATCTGGTGGAGACACCAGACACGACTGCTTTCCCTGTCCAACACCGGTCCAACCAGTCCTGTTTCCTTGATGTATTCTCTCAGTACAATTTTTGAAGACTCGTATGATTCGACCCGGTCCGACATTTGTATACCGCTGATAAATCATAGAGGGTCCTTCGATCGTGATCGCCAAAAGACTCATTTCCTGAAGAAACTATAACGCCACCACCAGGGACTATAGGTAAGAAAAGAACAAATAAAAATATAAGTATTAAGAACTAATACGAACAATCGTATTTTTTCACTTGTTGCAGGGAAAACAGTCGATTTTCAAGGCATAAATTCCAATTACAAATTGACACCCGTATTCTGAGTGAATAACTGCCAGATCAGTCTAAAGTAGGTTTTCACGTATTTCACGTTCCCTCGGGACTAAGCCTTGGTTTCTCCAGGCACGAACAGGAACAACCCTGTGAAAAAAATGCTTAATACTTGACCTAGGAAAGGGGTCCAGAGTGCTTTGAAAGGATACAAGACTGTCACAGGTCTAAGTCTTCCTACACCTCATTTTATGTTGTCCCAAGGCAAAGATACTAAAGCTATAGACAACGCTTACGTCATTCTCACAAATAACTTCAAAGAACGTTACAAAATCTGGAAATCACGCAGGTCCTTGATGTCCCTAAGATGGATCAGAACACTGCCTGCGAGTTGTCTGTTTACAAATCATTAAATTCCTTCCGTCAAGCAGATTAAACCCAGACTTTTGGTGTTTTAATGACAACGAATCCTCTTTACCTAATTTATTATTCCCAGACTTGAAACCATACAAGTTCAAACGGAACTAAGCCAGATATATTGGGCGGTTTTTCTTGACATTCAAGCCCTGGGAATGTAGACGTTTTACGTGTGGCCATGTAGGCTACTAACGGCAAATGTGCTTTTCTTGCCTCCTAAAGTTCATGTATATACATCGTAAGAAGAAAATGGTTTAATTACGCAGCAAACGACACCTGTATCCGATTTGCCAATGTTTTTATTGTATATATTTATATATGACACTAGCCAATGGGCATTTGATTTTGGATAATGTTTTACCGGTCTACGGCCAGCTTTTTTTTATTTATGTTTTATTTTGATTTTTGGTAGGTTTTTTAACAAACAAAGACACATACAAAAACAACACAATTTTCATTTTGACATAAAGCAGAAAGAACATGGGTTTTAACATACGGAACAGAGTTCAAAGTGCAATGTACAAACAAAATACCGTTTTCGTCTACATGTACTCCCTACAAATCCCGGAGCATAGTGCAGTGCGACCACTTTTTTCTTGGAATAAATCTGTCTTAGTTCTGTTATATGCTATATGTTTTGCAGCTCTGTATTCCATGACAATAGTATTGAGTAGGCCTTTGAAGCTTGGGTCTCTTGCCTTTATCTACAATCATATATACATTGCTTGCCTACTATAATAGCAAAAGAGTTAGGACCTTAAACTTTACTGACGTTCCAAATAAAATTGTTCAGCTATTAAATATCACCATTTGGTTGCAATCATTAAGAATCCTACTTGATAAGTCTGGATAAACTGAATGAGAAAAGGGAGAATGTACCAGCAAATGACCCATAGATTCCTCATCCACACCTCAAAAGCTACAGATTGGAGATTTTAAACTTTTTTATTTTTACCAGTAGATTGCTAGTAACAAGTTGTTTGTGCAAAGTATGTATTAAAATTGCCAGCAAATTAAAGTTTTGAATCCAATGTGCACGACTTTGTCATTACATAGTTCTTTTCCCATCCCAAATAATACAAACCTAATACATTTTCCCATTTTCGCTAACTTTCTGAGGCTAGGCTATTGGATACGAGTCTCTCGAATATGGTCTCTCTACATTCTTTCTTGTGTTTTGCCATATGTTGGATGCTTGGTGGGAAGGAGGGGGTAATAATATTATTTTTGCCTGTCTTTCCTGAATGTCTGCCTGAATGTAAATAATCCTACCATACTTTAGCTGCACGATGTAGTAAACCGCCATAGTCTTATTAAGTACCACGTATTTTGAACTCTTCTTTCAGTGTGTCAAAAGTGAGCAATTTTCCATTCTCGTCTAAAATGTATTTATTTATTTATTTGATTGGTGTTTAACGCCGTACTGAAGAATATTTGACTTAAACCGTGCAGACCCGGGTGGAAACCCACGACCATCAGCATCCTGCTAGCAGACCTTCCTACGTAAGGCCGGAGAAGAAGCCAGTATGAATTGGACTTGAACTCACCGCAACTGCATTGGTGGGAGGCTTCTGGGCCATTACGCTGCGTTAGCGTACTCACCGGCTGTGTCACGGAGGCCCCCAAATTTTCTCTTTGTATCATTTAGTTCTTTCTTAGATCTTCCTCTATTTTATGTTCTATCGTATTGAATTTCATTTCCAATTCCTTTTTCCTTACATTTTCATTTTTCTTCTTCCAAGGTGAAAATGATATAGATTTACCCCTGAACACCGTCAGAAAAGTATCTAAAAATATCTGATGTGGAACTGAAAATTGTATATCTGGATGATACATATATAAAACGTTATTGCTATTGCAGGGTAGCTACGCCTATTCTTTAAGACAGTCATCGAAAGTGTCTTTCACTAATTTAATAACTAACATAAACCCTGTCATAGAGAAGGTTAGAGGTAAATTTCCTATATCCCTTTTGCATTTTCGTTTTTTGAAATACTCAGAGTTATTGCTGAATGATCTGTTCTGCTACCAGAGAGTATGTTCGTTTTTAAGGTAATATTCGCAATATCATTACAAACCAGAAAATTATCAAGTATGGTTTGTTTACGAATTTTTTTGTCTATGTCACTATGTATTATGCTTATTAATATGCTTATCAGTTTTACAATCAACTTCTGGATCGTGAAACATATGCCAATCTCCGCCAAAAATTTAAAAATCTTGTCAGTTTCTTTCGGTTCTTTCAAACAGATCCTTTATTTAGACCATAAACATTAATCAGTAGAACCTTCTTCCCATTTACATCTATTTCTGCAATTATAAAATTTCATTGTGGATCTTTTTCTATTTCGAACCCAAAATTATTTCCGAAAAGAATTGCTACTCCGCTAGAGTTTGACCTAAATTGTGCCACCACTGCTTTTAGGCTCCAATCCGTAATAAGTTTGTTTTCGTCTTGTTTGCTTATACATGTATATAAGTCTTGTAAAAATATTATACATGGCTTCTTTTTCCATATGTAGTTGAAACATCTCAATGATCAGCGAGCCCTTGGTAATTCATAGATAAGATATCTATATTACTCATAGAATTAATCAGAGAATGCCGGCTGAGAACATAACCGACATCTGTACATCACAACCCTAATTTCTCCCCTCTCTATTTCTGCACTTTTTTTATAGTATAGTAACATATATGTACGGGATAAAAGCTAAAAATTACAATTAAAGGTTTAAAACGTTAACTTGCTTCCGTGTGAGGCTTGCAGACATTCATTTTTTTCACATCTGGATTCGCCTACGGGTGTGTCCAAGCTAGGGATGACTTGATTACCCATACGGAGAGGACTTTGAACATGGTTCGGTTGTCTTAAGGCTTATCATACGACCACGTGCAGACATTTTCCATCATTCCTTGTGAATAAATTTATCGATTATTATTTCAATGTACTTGATAGCAATATCCTCATCGGTTTGGACACACAGATATAAAACAACTCCCTTCACAATCCATTTCACAGTTCATGTCATATGACATAGAATGCCCCAAAAATATTTTGCGCATTTGAACTTATTTTTCAGAATAAAGCCAATACAAATGGTAGTCCTCTTTTATTATGAACTGATTTGGTAGGTATATAGAAGTATTATTGTTTACACAAACACTTAGCGCACTGAGTTTATGAGACATTGCATGAAGGACTGACCATCCTTATTCCGATGTCCTCATTACAAAACCAAACGAAAGGTTACCCACAAGAAAGGTGACGTAACTATCACTCATTCCAATGTTGGACGTCATGTAGGTCAACCTCCGGCAGTTTTCCCGGCATGCTTTAAAGTGAACGTACAACAGAAGTCCACAGTTTGGACAAGAAAAAAAGGGAAGGTTCAAGAAATGACCTAAATTCTATCCTCAACACAGCTGGAAGTCTTTACCGCCAAATCAAGCTGACCGCTAAAAGAAGACAAGCATGGAGGTGTGGCCTTGGGTGTACCATCGTCTCAAATCAATATGGTAACATTACATTTGTGCAGTTCACCTTCCACGGAGTCACACAGTCAACTAGAGATCCAGCTGAATGCCGAAGATATATACCCTGGGTCAGTTAAGCATACGTCATTATGGTCCCTACCAGACGAATGCATGTTTTGTGTTGTAATTCCTCTCGGATCTGGTAGGCTTGTTTCGCTAAGTTGCTTCGAGCCGCTTTCTGTTTATTCGGTAAGTCAATCTGTATACTTATTTTGGATCCTTTAAGATTAGGAGCGGCACATAATATTGCTTCTCGGTCGGATATTTTCACCAAAGAAACAATGACAAAAGGTGCCCAATTTGATGCCCCAAGGAGCTCGTCTAGGTATTTTATGCCATTCAGAGATTTGTCCTCAGCCAAATGTGGTTTTGTAACGAAAATGTTTCTTACCTTAGGGTATGCAGATAAAGTTTAAGTATGAATACTCTGCCTCCACAATGTACCTACAGTGCTAAAATGTTCCAACCAAGGGTCACAAATGCGGTTGAGGTTGCTGGGCGTGTCGCTTATTTATGACGTCATTATTTTCCCACAATCATGTGCTTGTGCTGTGTTTTCATTGGTTAAAAAATGAAAGTTGAGATTCTACGAAAAAGAAAAATACTGAACATAACGTATGTTTTGTTCAGTCTGGGAAGCGTTGCATGATATTGTCACGTGTTTATCGCTTCGATGACACATAGCTGTATGTAGAGTTACACTGAAAAAAGACGGTTTATGTCAACGGTGTTGAGAACTTCATCTCGCGAAACAATGCGATGGAAAGGAGCAAATTATGGCCTGATAAAGTATGGCAACAGCTCTAACAGTAGCCATTATCACATCATCGTTAGTGTCGGCTTGAACAGACCTCACAAGATGTCATGATGAGTGTTGGACAAAAATTCAAGGCGGTCATTCCGGTGATGTATAAGGGTAAGTCAAACCGATTGGGGTCTTCTTAGAGTACATAAAAACGTTGTCGCTTTAATGGCTTCTGCGGTGCAAGACAGGTCTCTTTTACGAGGTTCATACTTCAGTCGCCCCTGATAAATTTGGCGATGATTAGTAACAATATCCTCGTGCTCCTTAATGGGCAATTCACAAGCTTCATCCAACCCAAGTAGTACGTGGAGAAGGCAAAGCCATTTGTTGAGATGTAGAGCTTTGTCCTGCTCAACCTCTGACAAACTCGACCACCCATCACTGGTTGACTGCAGGAGTGCGAGTCGGACCTGTTCAAGCCCTTCCTTGAACTTCTTGTTCAACACATGCTGGCCAATCATGGATGGACATATAAACGTTCGATTTTACTTCGTTACATTCTGTATCTTTGCCGAGAACTCCAACATAGCGCTTAACAAGCTCATCTAACTGTGTATCCAACAGAAACTGTACTATCACACAAAGACACTCGGTATCTAAGGTAGTGGTGCTGATGATCTGTTGTCCCATTGTAATGGAGAGTGTTGTTTTCACTATCCATCAAAGCTGTCGTCACATGAATCTTTCCTAAAATGTTAGCTTCTACTAGAAAATGTCTTATCGTAGTGTGGCCTGGAAGCTGTGGAACATCCACTTGAAATAGCCGCTGTGCAACAATTCTAATGCATTTAGCAATATTTCTTATATCAAGACCTAGGCTGTGTAATTCCATACGTGTTGACATTATGTCATCTGTATACCGTCGATCATTTATCAGAGGAACAATTAACTTATCTGCCAGAACATCCTTGATCTCATGCTGAAGATCCTTATTTTCGGCCTCTAAGCTAACCATCAGATGATTTCCCGGGGGATTGAATTTAGACATCAGAAAGGTATTTACTTTTTTACACTTTCCTCGTTTTGACAGGTTACTTTTCTTTTCAAAAAAGCGAAACACAGTGTGTCAGATTCTCTGAGCACGTATTTTCGGAACCAACACACAGGCTCCTTAAACATGCCCTTAAGAGTGACCAAGTAGCCTTGGTTTTCACCATGTGTTTTCTAAGCTCTAACACGACTGCATTGTTGACTTCATACAGTTGGCTACCACTCCATTTGTTGGGCTAATCTACAGATAGTTAAGTTGTCGTTTTCTGATGCTCAGTACAAGCTGGAACCGTTATGTCATCCAAATTATATGTTGCCATGGCACTACGTTTTTAGGGTGACCAATGTTTTTTTTTCCTCTTAAGCTGGGTATTGATGTTGCTGATGGAGGAAAGTGTGAAACAGTCCAGATTCGACTTCAAGTGAGTTACTAAAATGGGGAGAGTATGGCTGAGGAACTTACTTGAACTATTTCAGGCAGTCTACGATTAACCCTAGCAACCAATGTGTCACATCCATATGTGGTTCCCAGAAACATAAAAAGAACTTTGCATCCTAATAAACGAACTTTTTAAGTGTGTTTATGTACAGTATATATCGTGTATATGTCAGTTAGATGATGTCTATTGTATATTTCAGTGTTTGAAATATGTATGGACATACCAAGAATAAGCCCATTGTGAACAAGCCCATCTTGTGTCCACAGAAAGGATGCCTCTCTACTCGGTGTTGCAATCACCTGCACGATATCACAAGACTGTCCCATTAGTACATAAACGTCACGTTGTAGTCATGTAACGATGTACAGGTCTTGCCCACGGTATGTAGGTGGTATTCTTCCACAGCCTAGATTGCTGTGGTGTATTAAGAAAAAACCAAAAAGACAGATAGATAGATACATATAACTGTGTTATCCAATATTTAAATTATAGTTCTCTATTTCATCCCACAAGTTTAATATTGTTTCTTTCCAGTTATTTTAGTAATATACCTGTTTTGTTCACGACAACTGTTACTTACGTCATTAAGGAATGAAAACTTCGCCAATGTAACAAGATACCATCTGTTTACGTGCACGGTACACTTTTCCAGATCTGTGAAGGTAGAAAAGTCGAATCAGAACATTACGAGCAATGGTGTATAAAACAATGTCCCACTAAATCACTAGTTTCGACATTTATTGCATGTTACTGAATTATTACTTATGCCTTTCAGAATTATTGAAGAATTGTTCTTTGTTCTTTATGTTAGTTCTTAATTTATGAATAAATTATTGAGGGATGCACATGTACTGTTTTAAAGTTACAATTAAACCATCACAATTTGTGTTATGCCTACTTTTGCATAAACTAGGCATGAAATTGTATCCAGTCAGTTGGGGCTATTGCCTTGTGTTTACAAATCGATTTTGACATATATGTTTCCAAATACACATGTATGGCTGTTAGTGTTATCAAATAGAGGAAATTATGTCCTTTGATATCGAAGGCTCGTGAAAGTCCTTAAGTACCACTCCTGCGAAGCCTGTGTTTGTGTATCTCAGCACATGTGTTGCATTCTAGCACCATGATTATTATCTACAGTTTACAATTTCACGTACACATTGCTTGGATGTACTCAGGTTCTTTCCATCTTCTCGTACAAACACGCATGTCCCTTCTCGTCAACAATTGGCAAGTACAAAGCTTCCTAAGATACGACAAAAATCTCGAGCAAAATGCTCTTTTCCACGAGTATCCGCAGTTTCGTATGAGAGAGTGCGTTCATGCAATTATGCAACAGAATGTGAAAAGAAATGCAAATCAAACTTACCACAAGTATGTAGCGATACATACTAAATGAGGCCAGGATATTTTTTTCAGAATATACCGCTGTAGACAAGAGAGACGGTTGTAGTAACATCGCAGACATCTGTGTCAAAGTGTGTAGCGAATTTTAGGGAAAAAATAGCTTACATTCTTTGTTTTAGACAAAACGCTTATTTTAATACTTCAATTTACTTTATTAATAATGGCATTTTATGGCATATTTTCATTTAAACTCTGACACAAGCATTCTGCCTGTGCCATGGCTAACTCCGTGTGCTTGGTCACGTGGTATTTCAACTGGTTGCACTTTTATCGGACGACGCCGTGTCGTGATTTTTCTAGTGGTGTTACCGCCAATTTTGAATGGGACGGATTCGTTTTTAGCCTCACGGTCAATAAGTATGCTGTTCCTTGTTGACTTTTCGGGTCATACTGGAAATATTTGATTTTATTTTTATTATATGATAAGGTTTCTATTCGTTGTTACGCACAAAATTTGGTAAGAGGCAGTTACCCGGGTGTAGGAACCAGATTAGACTGCTGGCAAGACGTCATCCCTGCTTACCGCCTTTTCTGTGTTCTCCTCACTGATAGAACCGGTAATTGCCAACCCGTAAAATAACAGATAGCGTTTACGGTGGTGAATCTCGAGAGCCGTAAGTTGTTCTTTCAAACCTTTTATTTTGCTTAGCATCTGTTTTTTCACAGAGGAGATCTCAGGGTTTCGGATTTCATTGAGGTTATCCTGTTGAAAATCTATAGACTTGGCTTGTTCTGCTGGTTTGATGTTTATATATTTAAAAGTTTGTTCCAGAGGCTCAAATTTTTTACTCCAGCCATTGATCTTGCTCAACACTTTATCCTCAGAGAACCGGAAAGACTGAATCATTTCTCCTCTCTCCATTTTTAAATCCCTCGCTTGTGTTAGCTGCTGGTCGTCCACGTGCTTCTCGGTCTCGCTTAGAGTCACCAGGTGGCTTTAGGCCATTATTATTCACTCAATCACTCATTCTATTCCTTTGTGTGTGTGAAGTGGGTTGCAAGATAATATATTGGTTAAAAGCGCCCGTAGCATGGTAATATGACACGCCTTGATGTATAATGTCAATTGACACGCAGACAGATTACGCAACGTTTCCGAACTCAATTTATTTTATGCCAGATGATATGAATCGCCTGATGACTTGTCCTGTCATATATAATGATACTAATGCATCATGTAATACGAATATAAAACGGACAATTCACAGGCTGTTAACGTGAGGCACCTGCGCACTCCTGAACAGTCGTGTTTTCTTAATTCGCATGACTCCGAAACCCGCAAGTGCCATTCAACAGGCCCCCTACTTGCGTTATTGTAATCGATAAGTAGTTATTATATTACATTTCTAAATCATTTTGTTTCCGAAAGTTTGACAAAACAAGAAACCAGGTTCAGAGTTTAGAGAAATTCTAATACTCTGTAAGAACGACTGTGTACAAAAGGTGTACGGCATTGTGTCATAAATGTGTATCCATGTGACTGTGCACACAAGCGGTATATTGCAGGCGCGTGTATCACGGATAGGCCTACACATGTCCTTTAGGATATGTAAATTTGCAATAGTCGTTTTTAGAGTGAATCTGCTGTTCTAAAATGAATTTTCTATTTTTATTTCTTGCATTGTTCTTTTACGTGGTACTCAGGAATTTTTCACTGACATGACGGTAGCCAAAATTATGGCATGAAAACGGGCACTCCGCGCCTTCCAATATGCGACCAGAGTGGAAGTCAGCGTGAGCTCACAGCGATAGTATTTATGAATGAGACCTGGGTCATTACGTTGCACTGGTGGGCTAAATACCCTCAGCCACAGAGGTCCCCGTGATCTTCCTACAATCAGAGGTAATATACTTCGGGTGTAATGATATCGGCAGTGAATGTACAAATAGTTACAATCAAGGCTCCACCAAGGTACGTGTTATGGTTCACCACAACGTCTATACTATAGCATTATACACGATTTGAATATACAGATTAGTTTTATATGTACTTAATACATGGCTTACGTTCTGCAGGCCTCATTGAACACTGTTGACCGTTACAATAATCCATCCTATTTTATTGCTTATCGTATACTTTCTGACATTTTAATATGTCTTTATTTACTATTTACTAAATTCACGATGTTTGTGTGGAAACTTGCATTCTAGCTTGTTCTTTCTGTGTCCCCCTACGATTACCTTCCCCCCCCCCCCCGCCTTACGAGTGGACTGCGAGTATCAGGATAAATACTGAGATTGAAGGTTTTGTGGTGGCTTCTCTTCAACGTTTGTTTTGGAAAATTGTCGTGCCATTCTTCACCTGGAACATCCATTTAATAAGGCTATCGATTGGTATATGAATGTCTGATGCTGATTCAGTTTGTCTAACTGATTTATTTGTATATTTATTTATCTATTTATTTGATTGGTGTTTCACGCCTTACTCAGCATTACTCGAGTTACACGACGGTTGCCAGCGTTGTTTTGGGAGAAAACCGGACAGAACCCGGAAGAAATCTTTATTATGTATTTATTTGTTTATCTGATTGTTGCTGGAACACCATATTCGAGAATGTTTTTACTCTTTTACCAATCTGTGTTTGGGGAACTGGATTGCCTGGAGAAACGACAACCGACCTAGTTACCGATAGGCAAGTTTTAGCAGATTTTCTCCCATATGACGTGCACATCATATGAACGCCCGTGTCGACGACAAGTGCTCTCAAGATCCTCGTGCACGGCTTTTTGTCACTAAAGCCCCACGTTTAGTGAGAGCCATGGATTGTACAAAAATATCCATGTCCAAGGGCATTATTTGAGTGTTGACAGTTTTTGTCGGATATTCATTTTCAAAATGATGGGCACGCTTTTTTAATAATGATACACGATGCATTGTGAGCTAGGTATCATACCGCTTTTTTCTGGAAACCAATTACAATATCAGACCCGTAATTCCCACTAAAGAGACCTGCAGTGTCGTACAAGTCCACTTTTTATACACTTCACTTGTTAGCTGCCTGTTTACTAGATTGCTTGAAATTGTTGAATTATAACCGAAATTTAAAACTCCCATGTAGAGCTTCTTTTCTTATTTCCTCATTTCCTCCCTCTCCACGCTATGCTTTCTGTTTTTTGTTTCATTTTTTTTTTCATTTCATTTTTTTTTTCATTTCCTTTTTTATGAAGTTGTGTAATGGGTCTAATTTAATATAATTAAGATGACAAAAAATGTCTTAAAACACCGCAGGCAAATTCATGCCCTGTAGGAAGCGGGAGCTATCGACGAAATTTCGCCTTCGCTCCCAACCAGTTTCGTCAATATTTGTTTAATATTAGCACGCAAGCTTCCGGCGGCCGGAGAGATAGCTTTAGCAATGTCCTATTTTCACAATTTTAACGTAAGCATCCACAAGGGAAAATGGCGATGTACTTTTTTGGTGGATATGATAGGCCCTATAGCAGCATTTTGTACATCATCTAATCCTTCCACCCGCCCGGATGGCGACCGACCGCTTTCGGACGGGGAGATCTGGGTTCAAACCTCGAAAGGCGCTCAGCAATAAGAGGATAGAGGGTGGACTGGTCGGCCCGGTGTCAGTATAATGTGACTGGGTGAGGGGGGTTGTTGGGTGCCTTCGACAAGTCGTCTCGGTGAGGCAGCACCAGATAAAAGATACGGTGGAAATCCGTCCGGCACCAAGGAGACACCGCCTTCGTTTAAGTGAAATATTCTTGAGTAGGACGTTAAACAATAAGCATTTATTCATTCATTCATTCTAATCCTTCCAAACGACTAGTTTCTAACAAGCAGCAGTTGCAGGACATAAATTTGCGATTTGGCTTAATGATATCTTTACGGAGACAACTGGTCGCGTTCATTCATCTATTATTGTATATAACTGGCGTTTTTCTGCTGCAATCTCCATTACACAATGGCTGTAAGCAAGATGAATAGGTGACAAGGAACATAACAATAGCTCGGACGACTCTACCGCACTGCACCATGCAGTAGGGTAACATTCTCCTGGCGTCAGACCACATCCGGTTACTTGCGAAAGTAGACGCCAGTTGTCTACTGAATAAACTCATCATACTAACCGGTGATGGAGGGTCCCAATTGACCGATCGACAGCTAAGTGTTAACCGCGCCCACAAACCAGTGATTGACACCCGCACAAAACCAGGGAGCTAACATTTTTACGGGCCTACTCTTGAGTCAGTTTGCTAAAACAGCATATCATGTCTCTCTCTATGGCAACGAGCCTCAATGCGTTCTCTTTCAAGTACGCCAGATTATCAAGGCTGTCAGAAAAAAATGTCATTCATGTTTCGATCACCACACCGACGCCACTGGCATGTCGGACGTGAAAAAGTTTTCTTTTGCTATATAGTATATGTAATCAAAACACATAGTATCTATTCACAGCATACAGTAGAGCCACTTACTGGATGTAGTCCTGTGCATTCAGTCACGAATTTTATTTATTTATTTTTACAAAAAGTTTTTTATTTAATTGACTATTACATAGTTCTGTTGCAATTATTTTCTGATTGTGCAAGTGAGTTTTGCTTTTCTTGTAAAGTTGTAGTTTTAATTCACTTTATCGACTTGTAGAAATAAAATTTGACAATGTATCTCTGCCAAACGCTTAATTATTATTTCTTACAACCCTACAAGGACATTGTTAAAAAAAACTGACACCCCTGAATATTTATTTCCAGTTTATTGAAATATTGATTTCAATATCTTGACATGGTAGTTCGGGATGATAGCGATTTTCCGCGTTTGTATTGATCACTGCCAATACGATAGCACCAACTTTGCAATGCAGTCTGCCCGACAGGCTCACTGATCCGAGAGATGTTTTTATCTCGCAGCCCCATTGGTTAGGGAAAAGTTGGGAGGAGTAGTCATCCATCGGTCATTTGCGTCAGTAGTTGCATTCAGTGCCACATCGCCTCTCCGACTCAAGAAATTCACATGAATTGTAAAGGTGGCAGGGTGGCAAGGGTTGCATGGCAGGGCGGTTGTGAAATTCCATTTACCGATGACACGATACATTCATATACACGATACAAGGTGGGATGACGGGATTGAATAGTGGATGGTCTTATGGTAAATGGGCAGATATCGGAACAATAAATCGGAATTTTATGTTATGTTAAGTTTCAGATTGAAGTATTTAGTGGTCCAACTGGACAGCCATAGATTTACGTGGAATTTACAACGATTAGCTGTGTTACAATGCTTACGTGCTGGACAGGAGGCTGCAGTAATTAGCCGGAGGGAGTTGGTAAGAAAAAGCGCTTCGGGACAGCCATTGAATGGGAGAATGAGAAGATTTTCGTAGCACAGTTTCTCTTTTCCCAATAGCGAAGCAAGATTTATAAATAAAATTTGTTCGACATATCTGCAGAAAGAATCTGTATCAAATACCCTGCTGTGTTCCGAATATTCGCTGATGTCTGTAGGAAGCTAATGCTCACTCTTTACTAATGCATGCATGCGCAGGCGAAGCTACCAGAACCCGGGAAGAAAGCCGGTAAGGCTGTGCCAGTAACCACGATCGGTCTGACAAACTTCCAAACCCGACCGTTTGACACAATTGGTTAACACGCTAGAGCCAACATCGTTGCTCTGAGTTCGCCCAGCTCATGCTGGTTTCTTCTCCGGCCGTACGTGGGAAGGTTCGCCAGCAACCCGCTGGCGGTCGTGGGTTTCCCTCGGATATGCCCTGTTTCCTCTCACCATAATGCTGGCCGCCGTCCTATAAGTGAAATATTCAAATCAAATCAAACTAAATCAAATCGGCCGTTTGAAAACCAAGCAAAGGTGAAACTCTTAAATTGGTGTTTTTGTTTTTATCTGTATTTTTTTTTAATTTTTGCCTGGTTACGCTCACTTGCCTGTAAGTTTGAAACATTTTAAACATTACCGATGGAACACGGGAGCTCCCAGGCTTTGTGACGTCAATTCAGATGGCTAGCAAAAGTAGTGACGATCACACACAGTTAATTCCGTTAATAAGCGTTGTAGAATATTTAAAATATTTTTACAACACCACTAGAAAACTTCGTTGGGAATTAATAGAGGTTTAGTGGCAGGTTTTATTTTCGCTTTAAAATGTACGTGGGAAGATCTATCAGCAATCTGCGGACGGTCGTGGATTTTTTCGCGATCTGCCGAATTTCCTCCCATCATAATGCCGATAAAAATGAAATATTCTTGAGTACAGCGTTATACCCCAATCAAATAACTAAATAATACTTAAAGACCCACACTATAAGAAGCCTTAAAACGGTAAGCCCTGACACTAGATGACCATATTCGCAGCTGTGGACATGGGAGACAACTCCCAATTCTTGTCCCAGCTCTGATGACCAATGACAGTAGTATTTCCCCTTGAATCGTCCAAACTGGAGCCAGGCGCCCAATTATTCTTTTTTTTTCCAGCTTTCTTTTCAACAACTGATACCTTTACGCCATCCCTTGCCCTTGCTCATGTGGTTTAAAAGTTTTAGATAACGTCGTATGACTTAAGTAGTGTTTTATATCAGTGCACGTAAGTTTTTCAAACGGTAAATTTATTTGTCTAAATATATAGATCCACTACTAGTATCGAGTTCAAACCTTTTCCCGCCGACGTTCTCCTTTTTGGACAACTTTTGCAATATTCAAATGTTAATTTTTCACGTCCAGATGCTGCTGACAGCTAGATTCATTGGAAAGCAACATTAGTCTTGTACATTTCAAAGCACAGTGACGGACTCTACATAGCCGTTTCCGACTCAAGTCGAAATTTAAAACCTCGTCACAATCATTAGTTTTGGCACAGGTAGTTGAAACTTTAAGATGACATTTATGTGGCGGTCAGCGTTTTGACTTCTAGAGCCTTAGATTAAAGTCTAATGTCTGCATTTAGATTTGGATGTACTCGGTGTTAGCCAGCAATGGCTTCTATGCTGATACCTTTTATATCTTGGAGTTATATCCTCTGGCCAATTCGACAAAGCGATTTTTAATTTTAATAAATTAAATTTAAAATTAATAATTTTCAAATTTTGACACATTTATCCTGGCGGCACTTACTAAAAACAAGTGAATCCTCTGAATGGCTTGGCATGATACAGGAGAATCATGGAACGGCGCCAACATAGGGATTAAAACTAGAACAGCGAGGACCGCGTCATGGTTAGCAAACGGTCACACGTAACCGCGTGAAATGCGGCCTTTTTCAATTTACGGATGCTTTAACAACACCAACACCTTGCGCCTTTTCCCACCACTTGTCAAATAGTACGATGTGGTCACTGCGCTTGTCCTGCTTTCTATACTGTAAACCTTTGTATTACAGAACAAGGTCAAAAGTTAGCAACATATGCTATTTGAGCTGATTAACTGCGTAAATATAGTAAAGTCATTTCACTGGTGTAACATCCAATGAGTGAGTGAGTGAATTTGAACAGTTGGTGTTTTTCAAGCTCGAATAGTGTTACACCCAGACCAAGACCTAAACATGTTAAATGATAACTCGACTTTCCAGTCAAATGTGAATACGCATTTCCTTTGGTTAAACAGACGGGTGATTTTTAAACAACCTATAAAACCGGACACAGGCGGCATTGCTCTGAGCGGACTTCGGGTGTGGTCAGGTGATGGTGTAAACACTCAAATGCCAGTCTCAGCCCGGCTAAGCCCTGGAAAGGACTATATTATTTTCAACACTCCACTACAAAGACTGATATACACTAGGCTTAATAGACCCACATAAGCATGGCCTATACCTACACCCTTTACATATTTCTTTACATGCATTAACATGAAACTGAACTTCCAAGTCAAAACATTCATGTAGTACATGTACTGGTGATGAGACCAGCCAAACTACACAGGGTGTATCTGTGTGTATTCCGTCTTTGTATTTCACATAGAGGTCAAAGGGTCACCTGTATTCTTAATAGTGACTGTCGCATTGGTGCTAAGTCGTGGGTGTACAGTAGGGAATACAAAATAAGCTCACTGAAAAGCACCTAATTCGCTCTGACTTTTGCATACTGGCGCATAGCACGTGCATGTATCGTCGGTCGTGCTGCTGATCAAGGTATTTTCATTAATGGCTTGTCTAAGTGCCTATCTGAAGTGTAGCATTTAGCCAGCTTCTTGAGACATGATGGAGCTCTATAGTTACATCAGTACGTCAGTAGAGTGGGGTCTCACTGCAAACTGGCATCCCGGTTTTACGGCATGATAGTGCTACATATACTTACCTATCTCTTAACACGGCAGTATTTAGATTTTGATATAACTACTTTCCCTGGGCTCCGCCCGGTTTTTTTTCTCACCACAATGTTGGCCGCCGTCGTATAATTGAAACATTTTTGAGTACGGCTTAAAACACTAATCAAATAAATAAATAAATAAAAAGTAAATAAATAATAATTAATAAATACATTAATAAATAAATAAATATATCTACTAGTACGATAACATTACTTGCTCAATAACTGATACGGAAAGCCACCAAGAACACAACTCAGAAGATTAATCTCAGCCTGTCCTGTGAATTAGTTTTTTGTTTTCCGGATCTCAACCCTTTTTAAAACTGACAGACTGACATCACCCTGTTGTATTAAAAGCGACGCTTAACTTAACGCAAAGGGACGTCACACTGTTTTCTTAACGTATTTCGAACTTTGCGTATTGCGATAAATTAAAGTTTTATACATACAATGAAGAAAATTGGTCTGAAATTAATACTGTTTGTTTTTTATATATTGTTTAATGAATGGACACGGACACAAGCAGTTGACCAAAATTTAGATGAAAGGACAATGCAAAAATACACCGTTATGACTGTGTAAATAAATTCCGTATAAGATGCTCTCCATAAACCCTGGCCTTCGGTATCAAATCACCCAATTGTATGTAATATATACGTTACAGCATTCCACACTCACGGGTCACTTAGGCTGGTCTTTCTACGATAAAGTTGAAATCATACAAAAATTGTCTGTCAGCGAACAATTTTCACAAGAAGTTATGAAGCTGATGTGATCAGATAATGACATACTATTTAAATTTGATCATGTCTAGTTGAACTACATTGTACTTGTGTCTAGTTGTACACTTGAACTACTTTGGGATCAGTTTTTATAACAACTGCTTTGAGTAGCGTATATGTAAAAACAAAATTGCCATTGAAAATTACGACATTTACGCCAGTGCCATTTAATTTTATAAATGTGCCCTGTGCATTTCACTAATCCATCAAACGTATGTTATATTTTAGATCTACAGGAGATTCACTTAGTCAAGGCTCAGGCAGTGTTTAAGTTGAAGATGTCGTATTTCAGCAACAGCTCGCCTCCAATCCTTTTCCATACAAACACGTACCTGAAAAAAAATTTTATATACAGATCATCATCACTCTTAGACACTTAGCCTGGCATCGAAGCTTTCTTGTAACGTCACGGGACTGCTTGCCTCCATTTTAAAAGTCATATTTGTCATTCCAGCGAAACAATGCATACCACTGTCTAAAGCACTACTGATATAAATATTTCTTCATCTGATTGCCTTTCATTGCTCGCTAAGTTTCCACTTTACTGTAGGACACAGCGCATTGCCCCTGGTAAAACCACGGACCTTCGGCAGGTTACTGACGAACCATGCACAAGTGACCTAAGCAGATGCACCTCGGATTGGTGGAAGATAAGTGGTTACACTGCGATCCACGAACTCCTCGTTGAGTTCACATCAACAAAAAAATGAATTATAGGTTCGTGTATAATATATTAATCTAATAATAATAAGTAAAAGTAATATATTATTATATATAAAAAAATTACAGTATGTTATTTTATAAACTTGCAGTACAATGACCAGGAGCCTCACACAAATGCAGTCACTGTGAGTTCAAGTCCAGCTCTAGCTGGTTTCCTCTCAGGTCACACATGGGAAGGTCAGCCAGCAACCTGCGAATGGTCGTGGGTTCCACTCGGGTTCTGCCGGGATTCCTCACACCGTAATGTTAGCCGCCGTGGTATAAGAGAGATATTCTCCAGTAAGGAGTTAAACTCCTTTCAAATAAATAAATAAATTAAAAAAGCAATATTTTGTTAACGCAACATTACATCATTAAGGCTTACTTTCCATCCGCGGCTTGTGATCCGTCCGCTTTTCGGATTATAAAGCTCCCACTGGTCACGACCAGATCTCCCGCCGCTTCTACATCTCTCGCGCAAATGTTTATGTTGTCCCATTCCTTCTCTTCTATAAGTGTCTTGAACACAGCAGACATGCCTGTGTGTTATACAGTTAGAAATCGTTATTTTGGGTTATCTTTTCTTTTATAATACTATTGAGCACGTGAGAAATACCCGACTGTTATACAGTTATACACTGTGTGCTATCCTGTCTCCTGTAATGGTGTTGAACATGGCATATATATCTGTGGATTATACAGTTGCACACTGTGTGCTGTCCTGCCTCCTGTAATGGTGTTGAACATGGCAGATATATCTCTGGGATACACAGTTGTACACTGTGTGCTATCCTGTCTCCTGTAATGGCGTTGAACATGAGAGATATATCCCTGGGTTATACAGTTATGCACTATGTGCTATCCTGCCTAGCAGCAGGGAGGGTGATTGGGTTGTTTATTGAAAGCCTCCTCGTCCCCCCTCCTCAGGGAGCCCCCAAACCCTGCTCCGGCTAATTTCTGCTGCACATCAAGCCTATGGTGTTTTGCCAATTGTCTATGTAGACAGACGGGTGTTCACATTCAGCGATAATTGCACCAGCCCCGTGTCTGCCTAATTTATGCGGCACAACATACCATATAGCGTCCGCGTACATAAACTTTTGTCAATTATCCAAGTAGACAGACACCTGTTCACAGCATATCAGAGAGCAATAAGGGACGGCGCACCAGCCTTACCCGTTCGGGGCTCTCCTTTCAGACATACCCAAGCTATTGCTGATATACCAGTACAATTCCACATGCCCAAGGGACACAACACATGCAAGTGGCTCACCTTAAGCTCAACAGATCTCTGAGGTAAAAGCTGCCCTAGGGATTTCTGTAAGGTTCACCTGGCAAGACTCCGTAAGGTCTTATCTACACAACCTTGCCGAATTTGAGGGGTTGGCGTTACTAACAAACAAAGGCTTTGTATCGCGTGGGATATCGAAATGCGCGGCGGCGTGATCAGAGGGCATGGCAGAAAGAGTTGGCACGTCTAGCCGTTATTGAAATTCCCATTTAGAAGCGAGGTCCCATTTGATATACCCATCCAGGCGGTGTGATAAGAGGACATGGAAATTCCCATTTAAAGACAAGACCCCATATGGGCTATACCCACCCAACAAACATGACTACTATGGACGACTTGATCGAAAAGATTCTTGCAGAGTATGAGCCTGGGTATATTCTCCATGAACCTATTCCCGAATACGCTGAAAACCGCCTCCATCGGCCGTTGAGGCCACAATGGCCATTCATCGACATAGATGATCAGGTCCCTCCCCCAGTCCAGCACCAGGATTGAGACTGGGTTGAGATTCTGAACGATGCCAAAGACGAGTTTGAAGTCGATGGCGCCACTGTGGTCATCTCCACGTGGCGGGTGGAAGCGGAGGACCCACTCAACATCGGTGATATTGAAATCGCCGATGGTATACATCCCAGAGCTAGCCGACTGGCTTTTCAGCTTTCTCACTGGAATCGACAGCGTGTTCTAACAGAACGCCTACCCTATCACCGCGGTTGTGTATGGGATTTACCCCATCAGAAACACAGGCCCTGCCAACTTAGCCCAACTTGGCGACCCTAACTGTGTGGCTCAAAGAGTTGTGGAGCAATTCGAGC
Organism: Acanthopleura granulata; assembly: GCA_016165875.1. Lineage (NCBI taxonomy): Eukaryota > Metazoa > Mollusca > Polyplacophora > Chitonida > Chitonidae > Acanthopleura > Acanthopleura granulata. The sequence goes on along the minus strand of JABBOT010000011.1, from coordinate 7,692,987 downwards.
GCGCCTTGGGGGGTCAGGGCCTCACTCCCGCAATGCGATATAGAGGGTGCATCAAACGAGCGTTAAGGTCGATGAAGTGGCTGAACTGGAAAGGGTCGTTAAAAGGGCCATCATCGTGCGGGACATTGCAGGCGAGGACATCTACAACAGTGGGAAGTACAAGGGTTAGCATAGACCAGTTGAGCTCATCTGCCACACTGGCCACGCTTTTTCCAAAGATCTCTACTTCTCCAACATCTATGAGGTCCACATCTATTAGGGCGTCGTCTGGCAGGCCATACGGCAAGCTACCTATGGTCAGCCCTTAGCTCTCTGGCTGTTGGGTGGGCAACACAGTCAACTCGGTGTCAACCAGTTCGTGCTACAGGACGGCCGCACCTACAGGACACAGGCGGCTCACGAGAGGCTCCAACCTATCTGCACCAAGCTAAGTAACCCCGAACTGGCCCAGGGAGCCTTGGGTGAGAATCACGCGACAAGCTTTATGGCCAAAGAAAAGAATGGCTGGATGTCAACCCCAGCCAATCTGCTCGACGAGATCCAGAAGGTCTGCGTCGAGCATGACTACAGCGGCCTTTGGAACATGATACACAACGACACCCGAGGCATAGTCAGCATCGACATGAAAGACTGCTTCCCGGCCTCCTTTCAGGGAGAAGGCGAAGCGAAGCCTTTATTTACATTTAAAGTTTCGGACTCCTAACCCACCGCATGACCCATGTAGCCATCAATGGTCCCCTCCTCAAAGATGTTGACACAGGCTTCGCCGAGGTCCACGAGTGGGAACTCATAGACTGCCATCCTCTCATCCGCACATGGTTTGGGAGGCATTTCACAGAGAATGAACGGGCTCCAAAACAGCTTCTTGCCTTCCTGACAGAATTTGGCCTGCTGAAGTACCTCAAGATGCGTGAAGCAGTCATCACCTTTAAGAAACAGACCAAGGTTTGACTCCCTGACGACCGTAATCAGAGGTGCAGCATCATCGGCAAATTCACGCAGGGCAGCAAGGATGACGGAAAAAGACTGAGACGACCACTGGTGAAAGACCAGGGTGAACTGGACTTCCTTGTGCCAGACACCAGCCCCCGCAGCCATATTCTCACATAATACGGTGGTTCACAACCCCAGTTGGCTTATGCCCACATTAACCTCCTCTCTATGCTTTCGAGGTTCGAACCCGAGGAAGCAGTCCGGGTGGGAACCAATTCCATCTATGTGAAGAAAGCAGCACTGCACAAGCTCGAAGGGATTGAGCCGTATGTGACCCCCAAGACCTGCAGCTGCAATGAAGCCTGTTGTGTCCATTGTTTCATAGGGATAACGCGTCTTGCTCCAGTGGCCCCAGCCAAGGGGTGTGACAAGGGAGAAACGCTATACGTGCCCATGGAATATGCAGCCTAACTCGCCAAGCCCGAATACCGAAGACAGTAAAAAGACATGCCAGACTCTTCTGCACCACGTCATGATGACCCACTGACCAGACACCAACTGAACTATCTGAACGGCGGTGGGGGGAGAAGCAATTGAGCTCTTCCACGGTAAAAACCTCCTGATCTTCACCCCGACCCACCGTCTGACCGAAGAAATGCGTGCCAGGGGGGGTCAAGGCCCAAACCTACCACAGGAGTGGTCAGACGGAGTGGACCCCGGAAAGGACGGGTCCGAAGTTCATCCCCCGCGTAATCATCTGGGCCGAGGTATACACCGTGCCGCGGCGTATTCTGGAGACCTTCCTCGATTGGCTCGAACATAGGGGTGTCCAAGTCATCTGCTGCGGCGATCAGTTTCAACCACACCTGATTGCTGGCGAGATGCCACTACGAGTGGTTCGAGCAGTACCATAGGGCAAAAGGCCCGGCCCTCAAAACCCTCAAAAAAGCTATCCCCCTGCAGCCAGACAAGAATCAGTGTCAGGAGATGAGAAAAGCGTTCGCCGGCTGCCTTGGTCGTGGTAAGTTCGCTGAAAACCAAGAAGCCAGGCGAAGACATCTTTACCTCGAGACAGAAAGTCCGCGAACGAGCACAGTAGCTGATATTCCAGCGCCACAAGTTCCACTTCCCAGAGGCCCCAGTGCCCCCGCTGTACCACCAAAAAAACAGCAGGAAACAAAATATACAAGTCCCCGTCCCGGGCACGGACCGCAGGGAAGAGCTGGTATTCAACGACATCGTCGATGTCAGCATAGAGGCAGCAGAGACGGCTATTCAAACTGATGACTGGCGCCCTGGTTATGGCCTTACAGTTCACTTGTGCCAGGGTCTCACTATCAAAGACCCCCCCCCCCTCCCAAGGCCTGGATCATTGACGATTACCTCGAGCGGTCAAACCTTGCCTGTATTGCCGTATTAAGAGTATCTCAGCCAGCTCGAAAGGGTAGTCTGCTTCCCCGGAGGAGGGTTCCGAGGAAAGACAACTCACCGAGCAGCAAAACTATCCCGAGGAAGCTGGTGGGCTACAAGCGCCAGGACAAACCCAAGGGGCTCAAGTTTAACCTCAAGAACGATCACATCCTGTATCTCAAGGAGCAGCAAAATAACCGCTGTGCCGCGTGCAGTATTAAGCTTCTAAGAGCTTACCAACCAAAGGATACCGAGCAGTTCAGTTTTGACTGGTTTGGACACTTCCAGGGGTCACAGTAATGATAACATTAGGTTGACCTGTCTCGAGTGCAAAGAAAAAAGGGGATGTGCAATTCTCAACCCTTTAGGACCCCATCCGGCGGAAGCTGAGTGTCACGGGACACCACGAGAGGTTCTTCGCGGACAAACCCCCGCAGCGGATCATCTAGCAGATAGTATAAGACAGACTCGTCAGGTTTAGTTACCGAGCGTCCGAGCTGATACACGTCTAGGGACCACACTGGATCAGTCGCTCGACGGTGACCACCCTCCAGCTCGCCGGGCTGGTACAGATAGCGAACACCAACCCCAGAAGGAAGCTTTGGCTCATAAAGGCCAACAGGATGGCCTGCAACAGTGGAGGAGCGCCTTTGTGCCATCGTTTTTGTATTGATGGCCTCAGACGCGCTTGAAAGTGAGTCGGGTCAGTGCTCCGTTGAAAGCCGCCATGACTGCTGGTAACCGCTTCACCCACTCAGGAGAGCTCCCAGAAGGAACTGCATCTCTTGTGGTCTGGTCGTCCATCGTGGGGCGGAGGTCAAGTATTGCAATGTACCCGACGTACTGGTTACGGATCATCCGGGCGAGCAAGGGCTGGTTGACCCTGGCGTACTCCAGGCTGATATCAGTGGTGTCACTGGCTGCTGTCAGGCCATCAGCGTCCCCTGTGGCCCGCATTACGCGGCTGTAGTCGTTAAAATTTAGCTCATATCCGAACCTGTCCCCCAGGGCTGACTGATAGAATGGCATATGGCTCTCCACGAACTCGAATTCGAGGGGGATGTAGGGATATAGGCAGTGTCAGCGGCAGTTGGTGAGTCAGTTACTACACGGAGGCGGATTTTGATAACACTTTTGCCGACCGAAGTGTCGTGATTAGCGTGATGGTGAAGGACAGTCTCGCGGTGCCAGGAGGAATGACGTCATGGGGACCGAGGTTTGGGAACTGTTGAACAAGAAGCTGTTGTTTCTGATCGATCGTACTCGGGTTATTTGTGATGACGACCAACTGCAGCACCGCTTTAACTTCCTACTGTTCACGAAGCTGGCGATGCGGATTGAGTTTGCGTCCGTATTGTTTATTAAATAACGAATTGTTCCTAGAGATATTATGAATTATAACGCACGACTATATCATTTCTTCAATACAATGGCGGATTTTAGGTTGTACTCTCTAGATGATTTTGATATCGACGAGCCAGATGATGAGTGGATGCATAACACAGCCAAAGAGAGAGAAACACACAATGACTTGCGCGTGAGCTCAGACGGACAGCCGTAGATGACTATTATAAGGCCATTGATGAACAATATGGGGTGACCCCGGCTACCGGGAGACAATATTCTGATTTGGAGCTGGTCAGTAATCGACTACGTCTTGTGGCTTATCCCAGCCTTGGTATTATCAGCAAAAGTACAGGATGAACTTGGGTTTGTTGACTGGGAAGCGGAGCACACCGCCACCAAAAGTCGTGATCGTTCTTCATAAAGATAAGGATGGCCTAGGTAAAGCTGCGGCTACAGAGGATGTGGAACAAGCTGTGAAGGAAACATGTTAAGCGGTCGCAACCATCGAAACCATGTTGACTGAATCTGAGATTAAGTGGACTCTCAGCACACTCGGTGATGCTCCGCTTAACTTCCGTGAGGTGCAGGGGCTCGATAAGGCAATGCAGATAGAGGGGAGCTCACAAACAACCTTGCTAAACTGACTGCACTGGACAAGCACATTGCTTTGGAGAAAAGAAAACTTGTTGAGGCCACCGATGAGTCCTTCAAGCCCTGCATTGCAGAACGATTGCGAGACATTGGAGATGAAAGCGTGGATCGCCTCGATGCCACCTCTGCGACCCATGCAGCTCTACCCTCGGAAATTAATCTGATCAGAGAAACTATCAGCCGCGTTCTTCATGAAGACACAACTCTTGCCGAGCGCCTTCGGACTTTGTTCCGCGAACAGGGGGGTCATCATAGCCAGCTTCCTCACTGCGTTGGGTTTTATCGCGTCGACCCTGGTGCATGCGCTAACCGGGGGCTTTTTAGCGTCATCGCCTCCAAGATCATCTCGTGAGCCAACCGACAAGGAGTGGGTAAAAAAGCACCTACGCCCCCTGAGCAGGCTTCTAGCTAAGCTCGCTGGTACAGTCGCAGTGGCTCTCTCAGGCTTTATAGGGAGTATCTTCTCTTGGCTCCTAGGCGCATTAGGTAAGGCCGTGAACTTGGTTCGCGAGAACACTTGGGCCATGGTTGTCGCTACAGAGGGAATCATTTACACGACCGTTCGGACACATCTAGAGTGACCAGATTAGTGCAGATCCGAGAGCGACGCTAAGTATTACTAACGCCACTTTTTCTTCATCGTGCTCTCTCGCTGACCTGGGTGAAACGGGCAGGCGCTGCTGGCACGGATCTCGGTACCATTGGATTCGGCATGGATACTGAAGCTGGCTGCGGCTTAGCGATGCTTTTTTCCCCAGTCGAAGGCGCATGAACTGCGGAAGGCAGGTTTACGTCTCCGTTGACCCAGATTTTCTGGTCTGTTGTGGGTATGACGATCTCGTTGTTATAATTACTGATTTTTCCGACTGACAGGTTCATATTGCTTGGCGCCATGTACAGACCCTCGCCAAACGCATAATCCACCCTGGAGCCGGCGTACCTCAGGACGTTCTGATTCCCCTCTATGGCCGAGGGAAGGTCAACAGGTCATTCTTTGGCATCTTCGACATTTGCTAAGGACTGCTTCTGCGCGTCAAATGCCGTTCCTACCGTGCCTAAAATACTGCTGCGCGTCTGTGACTGTGCTCCTAGGATTGCCCAAGCATAAGCACGAATGGTGTCTTTCACGCGTTCAACGCCTGCCTGGGTAAACCCTTCAGATTTGTCGAGGATGAAGATGATGCTTGATCGACCTAGCTACCTTGCGAGATTAAATCAATGTGAAATTTGTGCGGTGTTCGCTGGAATGACATGCGGCCAGGATCGTAGTCGCAGTCGTAGTCACGTATCCTGTCCTCGTGACACAATAATGAGCCACGCCTAACCCGTCGTTTCCACTTCTTTTTTGCCGCCAGTGTGTCTCTATGGAGACACGAAACTCGGTGCAAATTTGCTCGGATTGCTGTGGTCGAAGGGGTTGTCGGTCGGACTCCATACATCGTCTTGTGGGAGTGGTGCCTTAATCTCTTCCAGAATACTGCACACTTGATAGTAAACGTGGAAATGGAATACAGAGTTGCTTAGTTGTGTGTCGGCTATGAGGTGATTTTCCTTTGACACTCTACAACCGGTCGCGGCGCACCGTACGGCGAAATGGAGTTGGTTCTGCCGCAACGCCATCGTTTGCGTGTGCCATTGCTCCAGTAATGTTTCGCTGTTGATTTTCGATACACCTTTTGGAAAGTCACGTCCAAAGCAATTCACGAGGTATTTAGGCTGGGTTCTATCACCAGGATTTCACTCGGATCCTCAGTCTCTTTACTGGAATATACTTCACCGACAAGGTAATGGGTTACATTCCTTTGAATGAAAACGCTTTATCAAACATATTGCTGAAGATGTTTGTCACGCTGAGCGATGTTCAGCAGGGAGCAGTGACCTCTTCCCAACATGACTGGACAATCTAAATGGTCAGTGCGAGGTCGCCCTACTCGATATGACCTTGCACCCACAGGCGAATATTGGCTCCGACGCACGTTTCAGGTTGAACGAAAAGTCGATAGTCATGCCATCTCTACCCTTAACAAAGAAGTGTTCCGAAGCTACTGGTCGTTTGCGGCTGGGACTCAAAAAGGATAATGTTATCAGTGTGTTCGGTCTAGCTGATATCCTGGGATTCTCAAACGCAAGAGAAGCCATGAGCGGAATAAATGAAGGGGACCAACTATCCAAACTGGCGCCTCACAAAGAAATATTTGTCCACCTAGATAAGGTGAGCTCGAGCTCATACGAAAACATCGCCGCAATGTCTACCAGTAATGCAAGTGCCTTTAATCTTCTGAGGGCAGTCGGGGTATACCACGAAGGCATAAACTCCGAAAGGACGGTGGCATTTGCCAATCCACAGTACAAAAGACTGTTGGCTGATTTCGTGGCGGGCCTTACTATAAAGCTATTAAATATTTACGGCCAACCTATAGATACAGCATACCTAAGCGTAACTTTACACATTCGCCGACGTGATGGACCCAGTGGGCCTTAGCCTTATCAGATCTGGCAGATCTCGAGGGTTTTGAACGACAACGGGTGGATGTACGGATTTACGCCTTCCAACTCCGGCGGGGTATTTATGCACGAAAGAAGGTGCTGTTGGGAGAATCCGAAGAACCACCGAGGTTGAATGAGCTCGTCGATGTGGATATCGAAGCCCCGAATGCGCTCCAAAGACTCACCCTGGTTCTATCTGATGATCCTGAGAATAGGGTATGGGGCCTCGTTAAATCAGATGATCCCAAATGGGACGTTGATCTGGTTGTGACCTCGGTCCTGGTGCACACAACAAAGGGTGGTGTTGTTCAAAGGGTGTTTAATGGCGGTACGGCTTACTTCTCGTACACGGCCATGGGAGATTCATGAAAGGATACTGCCGGAAGGTTGCCATATGATCGGAGGAGGTCCAGATACAACATCGTACCTCGATATCAACACACAAATTGCCCATTGGCGAGGTTCCCACCGATACCATAATCATTCTGGATATTATGTTGGGTCATAATCCAGACATCCATCCTGACTTGAAGATCGCGTGGCTGAAATCGGATCCTGGCCGCATGTCATTCCATGTCGGTAAAAGCGTAACTATTGTCGTAAAAAGACTTCTGAGAGCTAATAGGATTGAAACGACGTTAGACGACGTTATGTCATGAACGCTGCGCCGCAAACGGTACGGTTTAACCGCATAAATCTAGAGCACGGCGTTCAGTTGAAACGGTTAAGATTAATTTCAAGACCCTTATCGGATTTAGAATTAAACATTCTAACGGCGTCTACATAAATACGGCTCAACTCTATCCAGCATTAGATCCATCTGCTCCCCCACCTTCCGCCCGACTGAAGATCCGCACGAGTATAGGTTGCAACATATCAGCACTCTGAAAAAAGAGGTAGAAGACGAGAGAGCTGCCAGAGGCGCTCTACACAAAAAAAAATCCACAGGGGAATCAACGCAGCTAATGGAATTGATACCGCGCTACTCACGGCAAGTAGGGGTCTGGGCGTCGCAGGGGTAGGGGTGTTGCCATAATTGCGATGCCTGTAGCTATAAGCATGGAAGGTACGGCCTTAGCCCGCGGCCTTCTAAGTGGGGGTGTAAGTTTCTAAGCTGGCGCCTGTCCGTGAAAGCCAAAAAACACAATGAAATTCACTTACTGACTGAGAGTAAGCTTAATTCCATCAACGACCGCGTCTCTACCGCGCTGATTGACGGTAAGATTTCGGATACCGAGTTTCGGTTAATACTCGGTGAAGTCGAAAAATACCAAGAAATGAAACAACAGATTCGAGTCGGTACAGCACATAACTCGATTTCATTAGATAAGAAAACGAGGGACCGGTTAATGCAAAAGTGGTGGGACGAGGCTCGCGCAGCACTCATTATAATACTCTCCGCCGATTGAACTTCTCGACAGAGAGGTGGGATACCGGAGTTCGATATACTTGTAGTATTACTTGCAAATCGGCTATAAGATGTGTCCATCACGCTTATCCAATATACTCTCTGTGACCGCTATTGGGGCCAAGTGGGGTTTAACTACATATACTATGTACAAACTTTACAACGCCAGATGAAATCACCAGACTCAGCGATAAAATAAATGGCCTATCGGCGTCTGGTAACCCAGGCCTAGGTTGAAAAGGTTGATTCATTGAAGTGAACAAAATTCAAATCCTACAGGACTCCGGCGAGGGAGTTCTATAGGGTTTGAATTTTTGTGTGCTTTGCCGCGCCTCACCAGACTTGTCCCGCTACACAAAACTTGTCATGCCACACAAAACTTGTCACGCCTAAGAAAACATGTCCCGCTCGATCCGGCGGGATGGTTATCGCTGTGTAATACACATGCTGCATTCAGTTAGCTTCACAGGATATACTGGGGATATACACTGGCAAACCTGCTTATGCAACGTAAATAGCTCGATTGAGAGCCAGTTGACCTGCATAGCTGGCGAGACCAGACGCCTTATATTTATCTATCTAGATAAATAAAGTTTACACAGTGTGTTATATCCTTTGTTGCATACCAGAGCTGTGTAAAGCACTGGGCAAAGCGCATCGTCACAAAGTCCGAGCTCAAACTGGCCTGTCCGGAGCTGTTGTGATAAATCTTAATCTCTCGATTGTGTTTTTTTCGGAATGTGAACGGGTGTCTGTCTACATAAATGATTGGCAATGTTTATGTACGTGGACACCATATGGCTTGATGTGCAGCAGAAATTAGAAGGAGCAGGGGTTGGGGGGCGGGGAAAATCCCAATAAAAAGTCCAATCACCCTCCCAGCTACTTGTCTCCTGTAATGGTGTTGAACATGGCAGATACACCTGTGAGTTATACACTGTGTGCTATCCTGTCTCCTATAAAGGATTAGCTGTCGTGCAATTTATATATTGTGTAAATAGTAGGGAAAGTCCTTAATATAAATGTACAGAGTTTTCGCGAATCCGCGTTTGCCATTCGATTGTATATAAAAACATTGTTTAAGCCAGATCTGGAAGTTTTACAGGGTCTTGGATGTGGTGGACACTGGTTGGAAATGGACAAAGGGGACTGACAGGGGCATTGATTTGATTAATTGATAGCTGTTTATAGCAATACTCAATGCACTAGTGGCCAGTCTCACACATGCGTGGACACAAGAGGGAAGTGGAGGACATGGGCTACATGACCAACCTTTGGCCAGTTACTGATGAACATTCATCCTGTGACGTACACACTTGCCCTTTATATACATGTTAACTGGTCTTCTACTAATGTCAGAATGCCTTACACCGTTACAATCAAATTAGTAAGTAAAATAAAATATTCATCTCTGTATGACTTTCATCTCAGCTGACGCCGATGGAAAATGGAATAGGTTATAGTCTGACAAAATACGTTGCTGTAAGATATCTGTCTTACACATTGTGTACATAGGCATAGCCTGCCGGACCCATTTTTGAAAAAAAACAAGTCAGTTTTGAAATGAACACCACTTTTGAAATAAAAACTCACCTGTTTGAACTAAAAACTCACCGGTTTGGAAATACGAAGTCACCAGTTTTGAAACAATTTCCTATTATGAAATAAAAACTGACCAGTTTTGCATTAATCCTGCTGACAACTTTTGAAATGAAATTGACCATATCTTAAATACGTTCCACTTTGAAACTATTACCAGATGTGAAAAGTCTGTTTAGTTTTTATTTCAAAATTGGTGCATTTTCATTTCAATCTGCTCAGACTGGTTAGGTCAAAACTGATCAGTTCTTGTTTATTTCTAAAATGGCTTCTAAATATTATACCCTTTCTTCCCTCATGTTGCTTCATTCCAGCTGGTAAAAACACGCAGTTCTCCGCATATCTGTTCTCCAAGCCGTTGAAATCTTTCTTATTAAACAGTTGTTCAAACTCTCTCAGTTTGCCGTCAACCTGTGCCTGTAATTCTGGAACAGCAAATTAACAAATCAGTTTTCACAATTAAAGCGCGAGTTTCCCTGCGAATGTCTCACACCTGACGAAATGGGTCGTGTGTTCCTATCCAACTATCGCTTCCTCGGCTACGCCTTTCAGCCCTGAGTTTTGTCACGTATCACCATTCCTGAGTATTGCATTGATGAGTGCTTATGGCTTAAGACTGCTTGGCCAACATTTTAGCCACAATGGGGCCTTCGTGGTTCAGTTGGTTTGCGCGCCAGCGCTAGGTAATGACCCAGAAGCCTCCTACTAATGTGATCGCTGTGAGTTCAAGTCCAGTGTGGGAAGGTCCGCCAGCATCCTGCGGTTGGTCCTGGGTTTCCCCCGTGCTCTGCCCGGCTTCCTCGAATCATTATGTTGGCCGCCGTCGTATAAGTGAAATATTCTTGAGGACAGCGTAAACACCAAGCAAATAAATAAATAAATTAATAAATTCAGCCATATTTGTGACGATGACTATGGCATTAAATACCAGTCAAATACATAAAATTAGGAACTGTCAAAAAAACATTTTTGCCTACATAAAAGCATATGCATACATGAAATGACACTTGTTAAGGGCATGATAAAACCGGGCTTCAACCTACTGGTATATATTTTAGCCACGAATTCCAAACACTTTTTTTTATTTCAAGGTCATACAAGTGCGGAAAATTGGACTCTTTTTAAGTTTAAAAAATAGACCTGCGCCGCAACCTTCTATAAAAAGTATTCCTATAGTAGGTTATATGTTTCCAAATGGCCTTTTCAAAAGTATGTTAAGGTTTGTACCCTGTTGTGGACTGCAAACAGAAGAGACACAGGTTGAAATGATTGGGCAAGTTATTGTAACCTTATTTTTAATATTTTTAGCTCACTCAACGAAAGGGGGTTCGAATTCAACTAAGGTTCAAAAACTGTTGAGATCAATGTAAGAAGGAGCCCTTGAAGAAATAGTTTTGGTTCATATTGTTTGGAGTATGACGAATCAGTGTTTGGTTCATTGTATTTACACGCTATATGTCCACTGATTATTGACATTTAACAAAAGGCGAATCATCCCTCTACGGAAAGGGCGTTTACATAACTCGGGATTGTTCGACATCTAGGTTAGAGTGTGCATGATTTTTCATACAAACCGATAATTTGGTAAGTTGGAGCATTGTACTGAATTAAGTCTCACAAGATTTACACATCTTATCACATGGAATACTTTGCGCAAAAATACCGTTTGTCGTAACAGTACTAACTACGATGTACACTGGATTCAATAATACAAGCATTATTTGCCGCAAGGTTTCGGTCGGAGACTGCGTGTGGTTTGATCGAGGGCATTGAATTCGTCACGGACTATGGACTTTTCGTACTTGTAGTAGGTCTGCTTTTTTGCTCGGTTGGCTTTTCTCACGACCAAAAAGTGAAAGCTGTGTTGAATGTCATTGTAACCGTTAAGCCCCGTGTTCTTGGCGGGAAAATCCCAGACAAACAAGATGGATTAACTCCTAGTTCAAAGGTTTTGCCGGATCCAAAGCGTCTCGGTGTTTGCTAAGCATCACGGAGTGAATGATCTGCCCAAAAGACTTTCCCAATACAGTGTCTCTTTAAGTACTACTTTAAGTCTAGAATAGACGTGACAATGCCTCAGACGCAATGCACGGAAATTCGATATGATGTATTGATGGATCAAGTCGTACAACTAAATACGATGGATCGGCTGTGTTTATGACATGATTATTTTAATAAATTGACGTTCAGATATAGAGGATGTTATGCTCATATTTGGGAGGTATTTATTATTCGCAATTATGTGTTTTCAAGGTGTGTTATGATCTACCTTGAAATGTGTTGTCTCGGAAGCAAAAATAGGTCTTCAAAAACATTTGATGATCGTTTTAAAATCATAAATCCATATTCTTTAACCAAAAATTATTTATTTATTTATTTATTATTAATTTATTTATTTGTCGCTTAACGCCTTAAGATAGCTGTCATTTTTATGGGTGAAGGAAACCGGATTCCCTGGCGAAAACCTATAACCTTTAGCAAGTTACTGACGAACTTTCCCACATGTGATTAATAGATATCCACACCATATCGGTGGATGACAGTGATCTTCAGTGGACGTTAAGGCGCAAACAACAACACGAGCGTCCATCTTATGTCATAGGAATTGAGAAGCGAAACAAGAATTATTGGCGTCCTGGCAATAAAGGTGCAATAAAATATGTGAAATAGCACCCTTATTTGTGAACATGTGTTATCCGTGAACATAGCTTGACTCAGATGGAGGCCTCGCTGCTTTTTGGACGAGATTCCGCACAGGTTTTGATTGATCAGCCACAATTTCACTAAAAACAACATTAACAATCCATTTCAATGAATGAGTTGGACCTCCATGGCTGGCTAAGATGGTGAAAGCGTTGACACAGTGCAACTCCCACATCCTTGACCAATGATGCTGGCTGTCGTTGTATAAGTGAAATATTCTTGAGAGCGGTGTAAAACATCAATCAAGGAAATAGAGCCAGTTGCAGCCGACCCATCGAGTGGTGGACTCGAGTCCTTGATTTATCTGAATTGATTTGATTGGTGTTTTACGTCGAACTCAAGAACATGTCACTTATACAACGGCGGCCAGCATTATGCTGGGAGGAAACCAGCCAGAGCCAGCAGGAAACCCACGACCATTCGCAGTTTGCTGGCAGATCTTCCCACGTACGGCTGGAGAGGAAGCTAGCATAAGCTGCACTTGAACTCACAGTGACCGCATTGGTGGGAGGCTTCTGAGTCATTACGCTGTCCTAGCGCGCGAACCAACTGAGGCACGGAAGCCTCCTCGAGCCCTAGAACTCACTGGTCAAGGACCTCACACACGCTGCGTGTCAGTGCTCATATCGCCTGATGCCAGTGTGGGCCTGCTTGTGTTAGACGTTTTATGACTTCATAGCGGTTATGAAACTGGGGCACAACATCTACATTTAGTCCCTGCTTTGCACCCTCATGTATACAGCAATGGTCCTATACTTTTCGCGAGGCCACCTATGCATTTCAAATGTTGTAAAAATGGGAACACAGCAATTAAAACTATAAACCCACGTAATGGCCTCGTTGTTGTCGTGGTCTTAAATTGAAGTGCAAGGTATACATTGTCCATCACATTTCTAAACTAAGCGATGTATTACTTACCCAAGAGCTCTATTGCAGTAGTTAGTGAAAGTCACATTTCCCTATTTACCTGCCAATCCAGTGCTCAGACACGATGAATTCAGCCGCAAACTCCAAACTCGTTTTTGTGCTTTTGACAAATCCGATGATAGGTCAGTAGTAAAATATTGGACAGGATATGTTGTTAGCTATTATGTCAAGTTATATCCCATCAAACATGTCAGGGTTTGGGCACCCCGACGGAAGCGACCATACTCCTTCAGCCTCTATTATAAAGGCGTGTCCCTTCGCATATGACTAATAAAACCTCAACAAATTATGTATACTGGTGGGCTGTTTGAGAACCCTACGGCTGTCCGATAGAATCATAGACCCACTGAAGTGCGGGATAGTGACAAAAAAAAATAGAAAAAAATTACGAAGATCGTAATTTTAATCGTAACCTACGAACAAGGCACTGTAGCAATGCCGTACGTCTGAGCGACATGTACGATCGTCGTTAGTTGTAACCAGGTTTTGCTGATCAATTCCTTTGCGCAAGCGCCGTAACTTGTTTTGTCCATCGGTTGTAAAATGAACTATAGGGTTTATAGTCACTTGTGGCTAAGCTCTTTGCGAGATCGACACAAGGGCCGTGCTAATTTGACGACTCCTTGTGGCAGGCCGGACGTGTTTCAGACATACACACTCATAAAACACATATTATTAAAATGTTAACATTTTCTAACTTTTAAAATGAAACGGCATTCTAAACGCTGTAAAATGTGAGCGCCAACATTTTAAAACGCTACGCCCGGTAATGAACTTTACCTGTAACATGATGTTAGATTACGTGATTTTTAACTATTATGATGAAGAACACAATATCATGTTAAGAGTGGTAATTTGACATGAACCAATGTCATTTTATAACATTTTCTAAGCATTTCGTAACAAATTATATTTCTCAGACTCATCTTAAAGTTATAAATGTTTTCCCTGTACTCTGCGACTAAAATTACCACTACAAAGATATAACTTTTCACTTTTAAGAGCGTAAATAAAAAGAAACTCTCAAAGCTACATGAATATAACAAAAGTGGTGAAAGAGATACATCAGGGAAAATAGAGAGCGCGAGTATTTGAAAGAGTGAAGTGCACCACTGCTAACTTGCAGGAAGATCGACGAGGTGCAGGTTCAATCCCGACCTTGGGCAGATTCATATAACTTATATGACTTATAAGTTGAGGCTTCAAACCTGGCCAGTGAACAGAGAGTTTGTATATTTTCCCGCTCTCACGTTTGCTACATTTTGGTAACAATACATGTGCATTGTCGCCTTTGGCACAAGGTTACCACACAACTGTATTCCTGCAGAGACCAGGATTCTGCAGGTGGAGTACTATAGCACCCCCGAGAGCTGGTCTCTTTGCATTGTTTTCATTGTTATATGTGATGACAACACAGCATTTTGAGTAATTCCATATCAGCGACGTCTTGTATATTCCATTAAACCAATTCTGCTTAAGCCATAGTGTTAGGGGACGTGTAAACTAGCACGTCATCGCGGCTCAGGTTTTACTCCCTGCGCTGCAGTCTTTTTTTTATTACGTTTGTTCAAGGTCACTTAATTTCCACTAACACGGCGTTCAAGTCTCACGATGAAGGGTCCGTCTGTAACATGCCAGAGCTCGTTTATCCCGGGCACCCCTACTGAAATTTGTCGCCACTGCTAATCTATGAGTAAATTCATCAGTAAAATCCAAACCTCAGCATCAGCAAACTTTAGTGACGGGTTGAGGTCTTTGAAGTTTTTGGTATAAAAACCAGTGCTTTTATAAAGGATCAGCATGTGTTTGATACAGGCTTGAGCACTTGTAACCCGGATAACCTACATGTGGTATATATTCGGTGTGTAATATTAGATTCAGTGCCCGCAAATACTATGTGACTGTGAGTGCCCGAGCTTGTCAAAAGAATTTTAATCCAACTTAACGTACTCGATGTATATGTAACAAAAATTTCTCATATTCGAATGACACAAGCACCCTGCGAAACGAAAAAGACGGCCCTGGGCATGATCCTAGCATTTGATCCATTGTTTTGTTGGGGGTTTTTTTGGGTGCGGTGGGAAGGCTGTCTACCACATGACGGTTGTGAATACAATTTAGCTGTGGAACTGATACCATGAACCGATCTTCATACATGTGCGAATAAGAAGTTTGTTCACCACAGTACAAGTTTAAAATCCAGATGAAGTGTCCCGAATACAATGGGAAATGCTTTAGAGCGTTGGCCCCATAAGCGGCAGCCTGATGTTAAATATACTCCTCACAGGGCACGCGCAGTTCTCCAGGGTCAGTCAGACCTCTCCACCCTTCGCGATCCTGTTATCACCAGGTAATCCGTATCAATACTGTAGCTGTCCGTTTAAAGCAGGTGTTAAATAGTTTGGATAAAGGCGATTTATATATATCAAGTATTAACAGATACTGGTGTCTCAATCGTACCCATCCCACCCCCCCACCCCCCCACCCCCCGACCTCTGCGTTTTTTAGGATTTCTGTGCAAATAGTGACAGCATTGGTTTCAAGCGAGGATTCAGAGCGACGCAAGCGCTGTGGGGATTATTTGGTCAAACCTGGCGTCGGGGTCAATAAAGTTGATAACTCCCGACCTAGAGGTCGACCTATAATATAAGGTCTGGTATGTTAATGTTCGGCCCTGAGTCAGTGTACTGCGCTGAAGCAAGGTGCACCGGCGATTGGAGCGATCAAATGGAAGAAATAAGTCATATAAGAAAGTTGGTGTTATAAGTGACGTGAAAACCCAAGCAGAAAATATCGACATCTAAATACAAACTACACATGTATATTAAAGCTAAAAAATACGTCCAGCGGCGGATTGCGCATGGACATTGGTTTTGAGCAAGACTGACTTTCCCACGTGCTGCATGAAGTTTATGATTATATTTTTAACATCTTATTTACAAAATAAATCCTTTATTTTTTGGCTGCGGCTTTGAGTAAGCTGATTTGTCAGGTATCCAGCGAAGGTAGGCGGTTTCATCTACTTATAAACCTGACGCCCTTGTGCAAAGCGTTCAGCACAAAAGGAAATAAATAAGTAAAATAAGTAAACTTGTATTTTTAACGCACGTACAAAGCATCGTGTTTTATCCCGTTATTCGCATGGACTTTTTTAGCAAGCAAGAACAAAGTCACAGTAGTTGGCCAGCATGCCCAGGGCGGTCTTTGGTTTACGCCGGAATCTATCCGGTTTCCTCCCAAACATAACGCAGGTTCCCTTCGCACATGTGAAATATTCTTGAGTACTGCGTAATCAAATAAATAAATAAAAGTCACAGTAGCTGCAATATCCTAGTAAAACCATGTCGTCTTACAATGAAGCTCTCGTTAAGTGAAAAGATTTACTTGCCTCAGCTCATATAGTTGCTGACAGTCTGTTATTAGTTAGTCAACGAAACATTAATTTTTTTTTGATTCCTGTGCTGAATTAGTTATCGATGAAAATGAAAAAGTGTAGATCTATCTATCAACAGGCCTGCTAAAAGTTTGAATCAAGTGTACATGTCAGCTGTATTAGGTTTCCCGGGTCCTGCCCGATCTTTTCCTGCCCTATATATACGTGGCTCTAAGGGAATTATATTATTTATTTATTTATTTGATTGATTGATGTTTTACGTCGTATTCAAAAATATTTATGGCATAATGGTGGGAGGAAACCGGGCAAAGCCAGCCGCAGGTTTGAGATATATTAGCACAGCGTTATGGAAATCCTAAGGCCAACTCAGTGTTGCTCTTCTTCAGAAAGCTCTGAAGAAACATTTTTATATGGGTCAAAGTACTTTATCTGATTCTCAAAAACATTTAGTCTTACAAAAACAAAAACAGGCATGAAACTTGGAAATGGCTTAAACAGAAATTGTTTAAATCATACAGCAAGGGCTATAAATAGTGTGTGCGTGCACAGATCACTGGTGCGGCTATCATTTAAGCTTAATGTTATAGATATATATTAACATACACTATCAGCCATACAAATATACAAGATCAAGACAAAACTGACCTGCCATGTCTTTTTGTAGCTCTGCGATCTACACGGCTGACGTTTCAACGCGGAACACTAAGTTAACGTGTGTTCATAGCCTCTTTACTCGGGGTATTTTTTTAGCGCATGCGTACTATTCATACCTAACGGCCGTGTGCAAATATACCCTGGTCAGATGCTCCCGACCCTGCGATTGTTTTTCTGGTAAGCCTGGACGAAGGGTCGAACTATTTTCTAACAGGTAAAAAGGGTACATCGAAGACGTGCTAAAACTTCCGTGTCTTGATTGATTTTAGGGTATACGTGTACAAGGCTGTGAGTAAGGCACTTGTGGGTTTAACTTGAATGTTATATGAAAGCCGTGCACGATATACGTCGACATAACTGTGTCATTTGCAGCCCACAGCCTCGGCCCCAGTGTGGGTAACGAATGAAGACTTTAACATTAAAAGTAGTTCAAAAACAGAGTAATCTTTCTGGGTCCTTCATTGAATTTATGTTGAATTTACCTATGGCAATTCCGGCTATGTTTTTATAGTCACGACTCGAATGACTAGAATACGAAGGTATTTTTCACAACACAAATGTTTCATTTAACATCTAAGTTTCAGTATAAAGGGAGAATGGTCATCACTCTGCTCCCTGGATTCCTGTATTGCAATATTTCTGATAGTAAATGTTGAAAGTCCTTTTTACAGGACTGATAAGGCATCGTGTCTGACGTATCTACCTTTTCTGACAATGGCACTAAATTTTGTTAGAAACAGCCTAGAAGTATCACCGCTGATGTATCAGAATATGTCTCTAACCATACTTTTCTGCCACCGAAACTAACTCCCATTATACGTAAGAAATATTAACTAAGATTGCACAAAACATCTATCAAATCGATAATAAATGTGTATGTGCTCACATGACAGTAGTTTAATGCAGTGCTTAAGATTTTGCGGCTTAGGCGGTGGCGAGTAGGGGAAGCCAGAGTGTCATAGTTAAACCGCCAACGTTTGACAAGTTGCTGACAAACATTCGTACATGTGGCGTGCAGATATGGTCACCACAGTGTTGGAGGACGTGTGGTTGTCAATTAACGTTGCACGGATTCACACGAGTGTCGTCGCCAAGTTTCTTGTCTCCAAGGCCCCAGGACAATGGTAATCTATTTCATTTTATTTTATTTTAATTTTATTTTGGAAAATACAGATAATCAAAGGTTTTATAATGGCCCATGTTAATCGAAGTGCATCGTTGTACAGTAACAGTATAAGCAGATCTTCTACTGTCAGGAAGATACTTCATGTCAATTATCAATCCGTGCCGTTCTGTTCTGGAATCATGCCCAATTCTTTGAACTCGTGTTAGAACATGCTAACCAAAGAGGGCTGCGTTCAGCTTTTGTCTTGATCTGGTTTGTCAATAAAGCTTAAACACACTTCCGCAAACAATGGGTTTGGATCTGAAAAAGGCACAAATACAGCTACATGTATATGGCTGTTATGCGGTAATGTGAATACGACGCATTTTTAAGCAGCTCGATTCTTAAACGGCAAAAATCGTAAGCGTGAACCGACTCTTATCAATCGAAAGGCCTCTGATAACTGAGTCTAAGAAATCCTAAACGTGTTTTGCTGGATTTTGTTTTCACTATTTCAAATATAGTCGAATGCGTACATTGTATGGTGGGTTTTATGGATTTTATGTCATGAGGTAACGGATCATTTTTTACACCTTTACATTCACTCATACAATACATGTGTGTTTGTAAAAAACGAAAATCGGACATTATTTATTCATTAATTATTTAATTTATTTGCTTGGCGCTTTACGCCGTAAATAAGAATGTTTCACTTATACGCCGGTGGCCAGCAACGTGGTGAGAGGAAACTGCTCACAGCTCGGAGGAAACCCACGAACATTCGCCGGTTGCTGGCAGGCCTTCTCAGCGAGGGAGTGGGAGAGAGAGGGGCAGGTTAATGTTACTGTTACGTCTTTGGTGACATATATTATAAACATGATCCATGAAAATATTTTCATATTATGTTTTCATTAGAATGGATATACGTCACGATGGTTCTTTATTTTCATGGCTTAATGAAATTGTTAAAATTAACTTACGACAAGCGTCAGACGTGTGAGGATGGTCATTTTTGAAACATTTTTTGCATACATACAGAAACATACGATATCATATTCATATATTACATGGTTTTCGAGTTTTAACGGACGTTTGAGTTTTACCTTGTTTTTAAAAATGTTCGTTTAATCTCTTTGCAATTTTGGATGTTCTGTTCTTCACATCGTAAACTATTCTATTGACTCCTTGTTTAAACGTGTACTCGCCACAGTATGGCTGAACTATTCCCGAAGAGGTGTTAAGCCATAATCATTCATTCATTTATTCACTGGCGCGTCATGGTTTGTGCGACTCCGTCGTCACAGTTGCCGCTTCGCATGGAGTCCATTCCTTCTGCCTGCGTGGCCGGAAATTCTATGTTTCCTTCCGTGTTCCGAGGCACGACAGATTCTTTTTTTTCCCGCTTTTCACCGTTTTGTGGAGTTTATCTGAACATCACTTGTGGGAAAGTTCGTCAGCAGCTCGCCGAAGATCGGTGGTTTACACACAACAGCTTCCTCCACCCCATAATAATGACCACCTTCCTATAAGTGGATTTTTTTTTCAGTATGGCGTTAATTCACCATCAATTAAATCAATAAATAAAATGACCCGGTTTGCTGCTGATATGTTTCTGACATTTTACAAATCCACTACCAGATTGTTAACCGACGAGATATCGGGAAAGAGCAGCACCTCCTGGTGGTCACTCCGGGCACTATAGTTGTGCCGATCCTGTCGGCTGTGAGAGTGTGGTAGTGTTAATTTTGTGCTAACATAATTCTACCGTCAATGTGTTATACATCGGAGAATAAATAACCGCCCCTGGCCACCACAGTTTATCTTACAACACGTGGTCTTACTTTTGAAACCTGTACGCCGCTCATTTCATCGAGAGCTTGAGCCCCTTTGACTCTACTGTAACACACATCATGCGGTCTGCAGGACAAGAAGTGATATCTCTGGTATGCAGTCGAGGGAGTCAGGCAATTACAAACAAATAAAAAAAAAACTAATTTGTCAGATGTTATCTTACCAGAGGTGCGTAGGTCGGGATTCGGGTTTCGCCTGTGGTAAATAAATCTGGAATCAATGACTCGAAATAAAATTACAGAGGCATGAGGAAAAATAACAACAGTTGTAAACATATACTTCCCGTTAAGAACAAGCAAGCGTAAAACGAGTGAGGATGTGGGATGTTATATATAATTTATTCTGCTTCTTAAATCATTTATTTTTTGCCCAGCTATGTGGAAAATCAATCAAAACTGCATGGCTCACGTAATGACTTACATGACGGTTATACGATTATATATGTTCGGAGGAAACTTGGGACAGTTCTAGCAGCTCTAAAAGTCCTAACATTTTATGATATGACATATATTTCTATATTACATCATGTAATCATTACATGAAAGGCTAAATGTGTAAATATAACAGGCTGGCAGCATATTTTATAACCGCTGACAGGAAACCTAGAAATACATGGAAATGTATGGAAATGTATCAAGACACGTGTAATTTTCAACTCAGACACAACATAGGTATGTGTGGCGTGTTTCATCCGTTACGCGTGACCATTGGCCAACTATCACACTGCTCTGGTTTTACCCTCCATTCTGTTGTCTTTAGTACTGTTATTGGTTCCAGTTAAATTAGCATCAGGCGGATCTTGGTTGCAATATAATATGCCATTACACAGCTATGTCCACAAACAATGCAAGTATATATATAACATGGGTAGTTTGATCATTCGTTCAGTTCATTTGTCAAGATGCTTCTATGCATATAGAGGGCAACTTACATCCATGAAAACTATGCAGGCACAATAATAATCTACAAAGTGTTACCCACCAGAAAAGTAATTGTTTTACCCATTATTTTATCTGACGTCAGATTAAAATAAAAACAGGAAGACACAGTTATGGTGGACAAAGTGAAATGACAGTGTTGTTTTAATTACACATATTAAACTTGAACATATTTGTGATGATCTGTACTCTATGTGATGACGTACATTATGTGTCGTGACCTATCATTTACGTGATGACGTTATTAAAATGTGAGTGTTTAACAATAGGTTAAAATCAAGCTCTCACCATTCACAAAAACAAAAGTTTATTGACGATCGTACAATTTCCAAGTTCTTTATGAAAGCTACTGATAGTATCCATCAGCCCATAGCTCACAGATTTTTCAATTATGCTGCAGATATAGTCTTTTATAATTTTTACTTGGTTGATTCCAGCATGCCCCTCACTGTCAACAGATGCCACACGTTTTCGGACAGTGCGTATACATGGGCCCGGGCGTCATCAAGCAGTAACCATACTTGCCCCAGACCGTGCATAAGGAGTTGGTATCCACACAGGCATCTGTCAAGAATGTACACAACAAATAACTATAAAAATTTTTGAACAACAGTTTAAAATGGAGGTAAAGGAGCCACTTTGCTCCAGAAACCAGTCGATTACATTTCCACGATTCAACTCAGTTGGAAGCTCGTCTGTTGATCGGTCATATGCTTCGTCATATTCAATGTTTTGGCTCACAAACAATTTATTTTTTATCTGATTGGTGTTTGACGCCGCATTCAAGAATATTTCATTATGCGGCGGCGGCCAGCATTAAGGTGGGAGAAAACCGGGCAGAGCAGAGTGCTGGCGGACCTTCCCACGTACGGTCGAAGACGACGCCAGCATTAACGGGATTTGAACTCACAACAACTGCTATTGGAGGCACTGGATCGTTGCTCCGCGCTTGCGCGCTAAGTCCCTCGGCCAAGGAGGCCATCCATGCTCACACACAACTATACAATCGCAGGCGACAAGACTGATTGGCAATCTACATCAAAGTCTTTATGTGTGAGGCCACCTGTTACATAGACGAAGAGGTTTATATATCAGATTAAGTTCATTTCAGACAAGATTATCAGAAGCACGAATTTTGGGTTAACTTTGTATTTTCGACGAAGCATATGGAAATCCTTAATACGTTTCCCTTTTATTTTCAAACTTTATTTCGATCGTCAATGTGCTGTGTACCGCTACATAAGAGCATGTCGTATTAATAACACAGACGGGCGGCTATCTTTTCACTTTAAAGCATTAAATGACACTAGACAGTAACTCCCATTGTGCCTTTGTGACTGGCATTTTGTATTGGGGTTAAGGTCGTTTTTAACACAAATTTTGCGACCACGAATTTTCGTGTTACCAATTAAAACATGTCTAACACGGGCAGTTTGTTTACGTCTCATTTTACATCATTGCGAAGACACCAAACATGACCTCTCTCAGCCTCGGGATGCTGACACAGTGATCCTTCGATCTTCGCTAAATTGGGGAAGTCGTAAAACGGTTCCCCACCTTTGGTGAAGATTTTTTTTCAAAGATGTGTGCTCTCTTGTTCTTTCCTCTACAATTTGTACACTTTTTGATGCATGTGTGCTCCAAAACAAAAAGTGCATATATTACACAAAGTTCTGCCAGGCTTGAGCATATTGCGGTGCGTTTTTACTGCTGTTTGTGGGCCCATTTGTGCATCCCGCCACAGTCTACAGTTGAGGTAGTATACCAAAGCTATTAACGTCGAAGTTTAGGGCTGACTGATTCTAGAATCGAACTAATGCCGACATGGCTGAGATTTATACTCACCCTGACATTTATTACAGGCTTTTCTGCAAGAGCGCAGCATGAGCCCCGGGTTTATCTGACAATATCCACCACGTGCCCATGTTTCACAATCGGCATTGCTGTTCACACATTCCCCTGATTCAAAATATACAGACCAGGGTTACAAATTGCTTTTGATACATTTTAGGACCAATTAGGCTTGATCGAAACTGAAAGGTGCATTTTGTAAAAACAAACGCGGTTTTAGGCAAATATCACTGTTCTAAATAGATCGTGCAGGATGTTCGAGATTTTACAAGTTTGAAAATGTTTGAATGAACCAATAATGGTTTCACATGCCGAAATTTCTATGATTTTTGAATAGTTGATATGAATAATTATAAATATATTGAAAAGTGCTGTAAAGAAGTAAATTACACAGCGGTCTATTATAATTGTAACTGTCTGAATTGCACTGAAATTGCACTGAAATGTCTTGTTTCAAATTCACCTGCTGTTGGAGTCTCGCTCTCGTCCCTACAGATACCACAGGACTTCCGGCAGTTGACTGACATCCAGCTTACGTTGATCTGACAATGCCCAGTCGCCGCCCATCTCTTACAGCTTGTCTCCTGGTATTTATCTGTACATGGCTCTACAAAAGTGATTCAATTTGGTCTAACTTGCCCATAAAATAATCGAATCTTTTAATGAATCTAAGGAATCTAAAGCCAACGGAATGATCAGAGCATACCTGGCAAAAAGAATTATTATGGCAAAAAATATGACATTCTAAATAAAATTAACAATTTTTCAATTTAATTATCACATGTCCAACAAAATTAGTAATCAACTTATAGACATCAACATTCTGCATGTGTGTAAGGACCTTCAAACATTTAAATTATTTTAGTAGCAGTTTAAGTAGCTCCAAATAATTATTTCGTAAGCATAGGTTTCTTGCATGCGACACAAACATTTACATTTACAGACATACTGATGTTTGACTACGATGAGCAGCTCTGTAAGTTGGTCTGTGTGTCTGTCTGCGGGTGGGTTGGCCGATCATCTAACATCCTATCGGCCATTCCCCTTCCCCTGTGTCTTAAGTGTAAGAAGACCTCAATTTTCTGGGGCCTGTCGGAGCTGTGGCGAATGTTAGCTTATTGTATATAACCATAATTGTTTAAAACATTGATGTTGTTTACAAATTTCCTACCGATAGGTTTGGCTGTGGTAGTTTCAGGCCGAATGACAACATATCGTGCAGGTTCTTTCGCCTTGTCATTGCCCTTTTCTGGCTTATATGGTATAGGAGTTGTCTCCCCCTTGCCAGGCTTGCAGTGTCCACAGGAGAGTTTGCAAAACTTTCTCATCCACGCCGGCCGCTTTTCACACTCAGACAGTTCGGTTTTCCATTTTTCACAGTCAAAATCCGCATACAGATTCTTACAGCCACCTGTAAGCATTACAACTAAACCTAAGTCTTTCGTGTTTCAAAAGATTTCATAAATAAGATCGTAGCTCAGTCGGTTAGCGCGCTATCGTTGCACAATGACCCGAAGCCTCCCACCAGTGCGGTCGCTGTGAGTTCAAGACCAGTTCGTGCTGGCTTCCTCTCCGGCCGCACGTGGGAAGGTCTGCCAGCAACCTGCGGATGGTAGTGGGTTTCCCCCTGTTCTCTGCCCGGTTTCCTCCTACCATAATGCTGGCCGCCGTCGTATAAGTGAAATATTCTTGAGTACAGTGTAAAACACCAATCAAATAAATAAATAAATAAGATGCAGCTGCCAGCAAACCGCTGATGGTCGCAGGTTGTCATCGGGCTCTGTGCGTTTTTCTCCCATCATAATCGTGGCCGCCGTTGTACAAGTGAAATATTTTTGAGTACGGGGTTGAAAATCAATAAACAAATAAATAAAAATACCACCAAATTCTTATGTTAATGATGGCAGTCAATTTTTAATGGAACAGGAAAACGAAATACTCGCCAGGTATCTGACAAACCTCCTAACGTTAAGCATAAGTGGGATTAGAAGGAGATGGATTCGAACCTGCAGGGTTATCGATCAATGGACGACCAGTTACGGTGAGAACTATTGCTTCTCAGGTGTGCAGCCTATAAACAGGTATTAAAGACAGACAAATTACATTGGGATGAAAATAATGAAAGTGGCTTATTTATAGATTCGTCTATCTCTGTCTGGCGGAACCTTCCCTGGCTTGACAGCACTGAAGTGTGACAGTTGTTCTAGCATCAACAATTCCGCCTGTGGTCCCAGTTCACATCCAGTTATCATTTGTTCGTCGGTCGCGCTAAATGAACTATTTTCATCTGGCTTTCTCCAGTTAGCCATTTACGAGAAAAGTGAAAGCATGAAAAATTGATAGATGAGACGTCCAGACAAAAGATGGCGCCACAGATGGAATTTCCTCATCGTGACAAACCTACCGTCTTCGCATCGCCCACAAGTCTTACGACAGTTGTAGGTCATCCATCGATCGTTCTCCTTACACTCGCCTCTCTCCTTCCACCTGGAACATTTGGAGGTGCCGCTCTTATCCTGGCAAGACACTGAAACGTAGCCGTACAATACCAATAAATATTTGCAAAAGGCCTAAATCAGAGGAGCGAAGACAGGTTGATACTTGGCAAATGGTCATACGTAACTGGTGAATTCTGATCTCTTGTTAATTTGTATCAATTATTGGCGCCTATTCACGCAATTACTTAAACTGTAGCAGCTTACACCACCCCAACACCATGACAAGCACTCCCAGCACCATGACAAGCACCCCTAGCACCATGACAAGCACCCCCAGCATCATGACAAGTACCCTCAGCACCATGACAAGCAGAATTTGGTAAACATTGCTCAGTGAATTGTGTTCACTGTGTGCAACGCCCAGCTGCACTCACGACAGACAATTGTATACCCCGACGTTCGTTTTGTTGAGTGTGTTGAGTGTGATCGTCAGTTGCACGTTGATTGCAACTGCTCAAATATCTATGAACAGTTCCAATCAACGCGCAACTGAGATACATTGTTGAATATCGACACTATAAATGCTTAAACGGGGCACGATTTGGATAGCAATTTTATCCATCCGCCTGGAACATTCATTACGTCTGTTAGTCATCACTGAAACCTGTAAGATCCTTCTATTTGCAAGAATCCGTCCTCATTTTGATATTTATATATTTTCTTAGTTCTTTGGTGGTTTTTGTTATTTGTTGTTTTTCGAAAATGATCTTGCGGTTACTGACCCGGAGCGCCATTTTGGTTGACGGCAGGTAAAGGAATGTAGGTTTGGACAAATAGATTCGAAGAATTTGTTAAAAAATGAGTAACAAAGAAGAGGAAAACAGGTCTCTTACCATCCTCGACTTCCCATTCCGACCGTTCGAAGGACACTTGATCGCTAGGTGTACAGGCCCGACAAGACTGACGACAGTTCTCCATCATCCAGATCCGGTTGATTTGGCACTCTCCCTCTATTGCCCACAGATTACACTCACCGTCGTCCAGGTGATCGTTGATGCAATTCCCTTGAAAACAAAAAAAAAAGGTAACAGAGATACGAGAAGTAACCAGTGGTAGTTCTCCTGTAAGAGTCGTCAGAAAGTAGCTCCCAGAATGGAAGAACGAGCAATCATGTCTGGACGACCTAGAAAAGGTGGCCGATGGGAGGTATCAAGCTGCGACGCATGCGCATATAAAAATGCACCTCCATGCACTATCAAAAACATGGAGAGTTCCATCCTCAACAACAGCACCGCTAATATCAGCATACTGCAAGCAAATTGATGAACAAAACGTGTGTACACCAGCCCTTCAGCAAAACCTCTGGCCCACGGATCAACAACCTGCTTCAGGCTTAAGTAGGACTTCTGCTATTAATCTTGGATTAAGATTTGAACTTAAAAAGCAATTTTTTATTTTTGCCATTAATGTCTTCACTTATACCACGGCAGCAAGCAATATGTTGGGAAGAAGCCGAGCAGGGCCCTGGGGGTAACACACGACCATCCGCAAGTTGCTTACAGACCTTCCCACGTACGTCCGGAGAGGAAGCCAGCGTGGGCTGGGCTTGAATTCACAGTGACCTGGTTGGCGAGAGGCTCCTGGGTCATTACGCCGCGATAGAGTGCTAACCAAATGAATTAAGTTTAAGATAGCTTTGTGATCCTAAGGCTAGACATTCAATGCCTCAGCTGAATACGAACAATAAAAATGTGATCCCGATACGCCTTCCACATTCATGACGTTTACATTGGTTACACCCACATCATGTAAGGGAGAACTTTATCCAAACACCAACGCGGACACCAAAACGGACACATTAACATATCATCTTAATACCTCACCTGAATTAATGACGAAGACGAAAAAAAAATCCTTTATGATGCCAAAGTGTTATTGTTAAGAGTTTATTCATGAAGAATTACATGTATGATCAGTTTGGCATTGACTTCAACGGATTAATAATAATTCCAAACAAATACACCAACAACAGAGGCCTGACGTAGCATGGCCTGCATTTCACCGTTCACATCCATGACTGCAAAATCCAACTGTTGAATAAGTGCGAAGGATACTAACTTCCAGAGTTTTTCTCGTGGGAACATAGTTGACAACTTCGCTGACAATACTGATTCATCCAGTCTGTGTTCGTCAAACAATCTCCTCGAGAAGCCCACTGCCCGCATTTGACAGCCGAAGCCAGATCTTTGCACAAGTCTGGAAAGTTCAAAAAGTAGAGTTTAGGATTTATATCACATTTGCTGGAAACCTTTTACGGTATCCGTACGAAAACTGTCCATGAAAAGCAAAAAAAAAGAAAGATTTGGCAATCTTAGGAAGAGTGGTAAGTTAATACCTGGGTAACCACGATTATTCTTTCCATCGTGACCACTATCAACTATATTGGATCATGCCCAAGTGGTCCACAGGTGCGGGAAAGACAGCATTTGTAGATTATCCCGCTCTAACTGTTCGGGTTTTATTTAAACTATTAACTCTAATGCTTTGACAGGAGTAACTTACACACTCCTTAGCATCATGGTATGAAGAAAATTAGGATAAAAAAAAACAAACAGTGGCTGTCTTTTTAAACGTCATGTTATAAAAACATTACAAAAAGCATTATCCATCAGCCTACGCTTAAAGTGACATCTTTGAGAGGCATTCAGAAGTTGAGCTGGATAACATAATGAGGTTTCATGGACAACAACTTGCGTTTGCTTTGAAGCGACGTGTCAGTATCGATACTAATAACCTTTTCAAGCACACTGAACAACTAGCAGCAACCCTTGTGATAAGGTTAAAGTGGTTCTCCTCAACGCCTCTCTTCCACAAAATGTCATAAACAACGAATTGCTGAGAAATTTGAAGCTAGTTTGATCATTTAAGAACATGGTTATCAGGAAGTAAACAGATAACCCATGTAATAAATTAATTAAACAAATGATTGCCCTAGTTACCTTCGTGTGTGGTGTTCCAATGGTGACTCCAGACACGAAGTGAAAGGCCGACAGCTCCTAAAGATAGGACTGGAATACAAAGCGAAAACATCCATATTCAAGAATATGAAATTCCTCACGGAGTGGTAAAATAAGCAATGATACATATAGCTGGATCCGTTTAAAAGAATGTTCCCGTTCAGTAGTTGTTTAACAGGGAACGTGTGGCTGTTAATATGATTTTATATTTCACTTAACTAACGAAAAAGAATTTATTTCTGTGTATGTACAATGACACAAAATCAAGTGCAGATAACAACATCTAAACATATAAGTACAAATACATTCAAAGTCCTAACCGAAGATACATGTAAAATAAAAATGAAAGACACGTATGGCATAAAATCTTTCAGATTGTTTAGAAAGCATAAGAATTAAGTAGTACAAACTAGGTCCTCTTTTCTCGGCTCTTTTGTCTTCCCCCGGACACAGGCGACAAGTTTTCTGACAGTGTGTCTTCATCCAATCCTGATTCCGCTTACACTCGCCCTGATTGGCCCACACAAAACAGCGCCAGTCGTTCCCGAAGCTGTTCGTGCACGGCTCGTCAGTATACATGGAAAACAAGACACGCGTGTTTCAACCTTTGCTGCCATATATGTATTTACTCCTCTGATTTACTCAATGGAAAAATTAGATACGCCTATGTGGAGCTGTTCAAATGTTGATCTCACTGACGCAGCCACTTTGTCACTGGCAGTGCCTTTTGAGTTATACCACTGAGTCGTCCACCTTTAGACAGCATCCAGATGGCGCTTTGCCTGTCTTGATCATGGGCCAGAACTTATTATTCTTTCCCCTTAAGAAAATTTAACTATTAGGACGGCAGTTAGAATTTTATGCTGGAGGAAAACTGGCGGCTTTCGGCGTCAAGTACCTGAAGCAATCTTCTAAAACAAATCTCCTGATGAACAATCTTGTCATTTTCAGATATATTGTAATTTAGCACTTTGTGAGTAGTCTATGCATGACTTTTGTTTGAAATCTCATTACATCTGTTCCTCTTGTTATATATATACTGCGGAAACGAGATGAATTTTTTTTTTTTTTGAGGTAAGAAAAGCGAAGAATTCAATCCCAAATTTGGTGGCTTTTAAGGTTATAATGGTGATCTTTTTGTTTTTTGTGATTTCTGGCTAGGTACTCAAAGTAGGATAGACCATCTACGAATCAGCTCGATGTCATAAGCCTGGAACTCGAAACTGGGTATGTGTCCCATCCAAGGATTGTCTTAAAGTCCCAGTATGTCAAGATTATGTACGCGTGTGCGTGGGCATTCACAATGGCATCTTACTCCGAGATATCACCGAAATAGTTTTAGAAAATTATAAATTAATCGTTCATCCTTTTGTGGTCGTCGTCGTATAAGGAAAATATTTTTGCGTACGTCGTAAAACAACAATGAAATACATAAATCAATAAATAAGTAAAATAAATAAATGTGTTTATGTGTGACTTAACTTTCATTGATGTATTAAAGATTAGAGGTATGCAGAAAGACATTATGGAACTTAAACTTGTATGGTTATTCGGAAATAAATAATTACATGGTAGTCAGGTTTCTGGGTTGAAGAAATCGAACTCATTTCGGAGAAAAACCATAGTTATTCTGACCAGCTTCAAATTATTTGATAGGGCCAGCAAAGCTCATCAGAATCAAAATAATATTGCAATCTTACCTCCATCTTTGGTTTCCACGTGTTTGGCTTTCTTGCCTACTTCACAGTCGCTGGTTCCATCGGGACAGAGACACTGGCAGGCGTCCGTCACAAACCCGCCTCTGGAGCACGTGATGTTCTTAGGACAGTTTGCTCGGCATTTATACAAGAGGTTGACCAGCTTAACGTCACTGAACGACAACTCTTGACGCCACACTTTACCCAGAGTTATCGAACTTGACTTGTTCTTCAGTTCCATGGTAACAGAGTGACCGTCAATGGAAAAGGCCTTGGATTGAACGGAAAATGTTGGCATTTAAAATTTCCATGTTCAAATACCAAAAGAAATCCATGTGATAAAATATTACACACAGGCCAATATTCCACCCATAATTACTCGATGATTTCCAAACCTGAAAGACACCTCTGAAAGAATTACTGTGGATTACACGCGTATTTAAATATATAAGGCTTAATGGGCAGCAAGGATTTTCATAATTTTTCGTAGGCGTGTGAGAAAATGAATCCCAGTCTGTAGAGTGATCTAAAACATGTGGGTCAAACTGTTTTAAGCAAAACTGACGTGAAAATTACTGACACTAGACATCTGTTGTAGAGTTTTTATAGCTTTCTTACCGTTGCACCATAGTGCATGATAGATAAGGGATCGTAGCGTATTTTGAAACGGCTCAGGGATCCTTTGCTGTATTTCTGTAACCAAAGTCTCCACGACGGATTGACTCGCTCCAAATTCACCGAAAGATATCGGTCTCGGTTCGGGATTTGGTGCTCGTGTACCAGGCCAAGCACGTGGCCCAACATGTGCAGATAAATTGCTTTCTGCAAAAAGAGAGATATCAAGGATTCAGAAGATGCGATACACATGGGTTAATACAGCTTTGCATCTTAAAATGTGTCAAAAACACAACCAGCTTTGAAGAAGATCTTGATTAAGTGTCTGATTGCTTTTTTAAAGTAGATATTTTACATTAAACATGTAGGTAAACGAAATCGGGTGAAGATCAGAAATACAGGACAAACATGAAACTACGGCCGAACCTGAGATAATCGGACTCGAGAAATCACTGGTTATAAATTGATTCGGTGTATTCCGCGAGAGTGAAGGTTGAATCGGATAAACGGAAGGTGTCGAAGGATGTCATGCGCATTGTGTTCTTGTATCAATCATCAAAATTGGGCGAACCTAAAGCGCGACGTTCGGTTTTTAAAAGTTGTACGTGCCACAAATTAGATATCCCATCTTCGACTGTAATTTGTACAGTAACTGTAAATGCATCAACCTATCGCTTTCGACCAAAGCCGATTTTTGAGGCAATGATATCTTGACTGTGTTTACACGTAATGGTTTCTTTACCCAACGACATGTAGGTCTTTCCAGATTTACAATTTGTTCTCCTCCGGCCATTCCCACATCTGTGTAGCAGCTATGGAAAACAAAAAAACAATAGTGCATTTACTTTTCTTAACACATGTAAATTAATTACATTATTATACAGTTCTAATAATTAGTTTTACTCACGTTTCAGACCCTAATCAAGACTGCTCTGTTTACGTGAAATACTTTTATTAGCTAAAAGCTTCGCAACTCATCAGGCTCCCGCAACCTTAATGTCTTGGAGTCGCTGCCAAGCAGAAATTGGACTTGAACGTGCGATTTTTTTTGGTAAAGGCCTTGTACCCTAGACCACACTCTGATGCTTTTTGGAACATATGGACCTTTTTTAAGTGTTTTCCCTCATGAAGACACAAATCCATAGAATCAACGTGTGTCTAAATTGATGCCTCTTACACAAGAATTCTGTACTCCTGATCTACATATTATTCACAAGAAAAATGGC
This sequence comes from Acanthopleura granulata, assembly GCA_016165875.1. Taxonomy (NCBI): domain Eukaryota; kingdom Metazoa; phylum Mollusca; class Polyplacophora; order Chitonida; family Chitonidae; genus Acanthopleura; species Acanthopleura granulata. The sequence goes on along the minus strand of JABBOT010000011.1, from coordinate 7,660,736 downwards.
TATAAACATTTGAATTTTAACATTTACCAGTAAATCAGGTGTTACTGATTGCAAATGTACTAAGTTAAGATTGCTAGGTATAGTTTTATCAAAGATATTGTATGCGTTTATGTTGTCACTATCAAACCCTATTTCTTATAATGACGGGCTACTTCTATACATTGGGCTTTATAAAAACACCATCTTGTGACAAAAATGCACACCCACACAATTTTGTGAACCAGCAGGACTTAGGTTGTATAATTTGCGTAACAATCACATCTAGCAAAGCAGAATTCGTGTACCACTGATAAAATCGTTTTTTAAAAGCTTATAGTTTGTAAGCCTCGCACCCGTCACCAGACTGGAACTTGACGTAATTCTTATCATCTGGCCCCGCTGGTTTAAACCGAACACACGTGTATCTTTCCCATTGTGTCATAGACTGGTTCAACCAAAACATCTCACGGTCGTCTGGAAAAAGAGGTCAAATCTTAGATATGCTGTCCAGGAAAGTGATGATTGAATGTATTTTAATGTAGCCCATAAATTAGCCCGTTTGTTTATTTGCCTTCTTTATTTGTCTACGAAGAGCTACTACCACAGTTTATTCAAACTATAGAACAACTTCATTGTAAAACTTTCTTTTCCGAATTTTATAGAGATGCTTTCACTTCCGTCTTCACCCGGAAGCAAGATTCGAATACAATTGTCACCGGATCGACAAAAGGATCCAAGGCATCGAGTTTGCCAGCTACTTGACGGGATGTGGGCACTTCCTACTCCTATAACATGATCACCGTCACATCATGGGGACCCGTCAAACGGAGCGGAGCAGGACTTTGACGTCATTTTGTTGACGTCATACGTTCCTTTCCCAACTCATCCCAATGATTTCACATTAACTACAGCGCGACGCTACCACAGAAAAGCGATACATTGCACGTTTCACTACAATCAGTTTTTGACCCAACAATGGCTCAACATCCTCCTTCACACTAGCGCCACCTCGCGGGATTAAAAGATATGCCGCCTTTCCATTGAAACATTCTTGAGTATAGCGGGAAACACATATCAGCTTATCCCTTTTTACCTTTTCTCGAAACACCAAAACCACTTTTACTCTCTCACACCCCGCGCCCAAAGTAGGCCTACTTACCATAGTGACCAGGCACTACAGAATACGGAATAACGGCATCGGGCCATCTGAGTGTGGCATCCCGTAGACTCTTTCTCTTCTTACGCCTGGCGCCTTTTAATCTGTGCTTAAGAAAAATAAAACAATTTATTTAATAATTTATTTTTTTCTTTTTCCATTGTACACAGTCGATTTTTAGAGGGTATGGCATAGCAGCAGTCAATTTCTCAGGTACCTGGAGAAAGACGCTTTCTTCAGCCGCAGAAGGTGAGGTTGTCTCGATCCAGAAAGATGAAATTGTGTCCTATGAGGTAAACATTTTGAAACACGGTGTAAAACAACAACAAAATAAATAAATAAATACATTTTACCTTGGCGATAGACCGTAGAGCTGGAAAAAGCGTGGCCTTGGTAACATCATGTCAAGTTCTGATTGGATCTTTTTGCCCCGGAAAAGTATGCCGGCTGCGTCTGATTGGGTAAAAATGTATAGACACTATATCAACAGTTAAGTATGTAGTGTATATATACTTACACCTAGATAATTCAAAGAGAGATCACGATAACTGATGTATTAGGAATTTAGGAGGTGCCCAAATCTCTTTGTAAGTGTACACTGTTCATGTCGGGGATGTTTTACGTAGAGGTTGAAATCTAATGATTCAAATGTACCTCAAGGTCATCATTTTACCCAGAACGAAGCCTCACTGCACGTGCCATCAGTTTGTGACACGTACCCCCTAAGCAATGGAAACCTTTCCACTGTGAAGCAAATCGGGTACAAGCCGTACATTGTATTCTACTATCCTTGATTGATGAGCACACTTTTAACGTAATACTCACCTGTTAAGAAAGAAAGTCTCAACTGTTACGAAAGAAAAAGGCAATCTGTATTGGACCCTAGCCACCATTGCGTATGAATATGTACCCCGTGCTTTCTAAAATATATATCTATGGCAGCAAATTTTCCGATGGATATAAAGAATTATCTAGAAAAAGAGGTTTACTGAGGACTTATCCACTTACTCAGTATTCCTCCCATGCTGTGTAGTATGATCTCGTCCATGGTTTCGTTAGTGTACAGCTCCTGTCCTCTGAGGCCGTCAACGGTGGACTTGTCCCGCTGCATGCCTGGGGGAATCGGTTTCCGGTAAATGTCATTCTTGTTAAAGGCTGCGACCAGAATGACGTAACTCGCCAAACTCATGCACTGAAACAGAGAGGAGATCGTCATCCGTGATACTCAAAATCCCAAAGTACATGTGACTAGAAACCAGTACAATAGACACGCCGCATAGAGAGACTGACCGCATTAAAATTACCACGTATCTTCGCGGTTATTTTACCAGACTACAAAACCTTCTGATGAAGAGTAAATGCATATACGGACACCTGTAATTGGTTTTGTGTAAGGCCCATTTCTTAAGTCAGTATCAAAGTACCCAGGGCCATCCGCAGGATGCTGGTGGACATTTCCGCGGCCGGATTGGAAGCTGGCAAGAGCTGGAACTCACAGCGACCGGTATTAAAGTAAGTCTAATGTCAACATCAAGTAATATATAATGTTGATCAAGCGGTAGAAATTATATGGTAAGTCCTAATTTTTTTTTTATATTTTATATACTTTCTTCGTTCATTGGTGGCTTTTGTTATATGACGTTTTTTGGAAACTGGCCTTGAAATTATTGACCCGGCATCCCCATTTTAGTTAGCGGCTGGTAGGCTTAGGTTGACAATATTCATTGCTGATATAGGCCTACCACTCGGAATCTGTAATGACATTCACATAGTGTATCATACTGACAGTGGGTATTGTTTTAACACTCATACATTTGTCATAAAATGAACTACTTAAGTCGTCAGTGAAGCTTGATTCGAATCTCATATTGCTGTAAACAATATGATAATGTCACTTGCTGTGGAGACAACCTTGCACCAGAAATCAGTAAATCATTATAGAAGACTAAAGCATCGGCAGTAAAATCACCGTATCGACAACAGTGTGATATGTACTTAGCAAATGGTCGCACGTAACCGACGAAATCCGACCTTCTGCCATGCAATAAATCTCAGGAATTTATTCTAACTTTTCAAAATAATATAAGTATGTCTACACAATAACATGAAAACGATGCAAAGAACCTGGGCATTGGTCGTGCTTATCCACCAGCAGAATCCCGGTTAATGCAGGAATACAGTATAAAAGGCTACAGTATAGAGAGCGAAAAAAGAGCAACTATCTGTCCCTTCAATAGATAGGCTCACTGATTATTCCATGCAGATGTCTACGCATATCTATAGACCCTATTATAAATATACTGGCTCTTCAGATTATCCCTTGCCCAATGCTGATTTCAAGTATATCCGTACGCTTGTGTGCCTTGTTTATTTGCTCTGCTATTATTTTTCCGCAGTGTACAGATAGAACCCAAATTACGTATATGGGAATATCAGCGAGATATTTTTAAGCAAGAAATTCTGAAGCATTTTTACAATTCCATCATTTTTGTATTTATTCACCATTGTAAACAGCGATGACATTAATCCAGTGGTTCCTGATTACGGTTCTGATAAGCGAAACACTGAATTTATGATCATTATATACCGCACTGTGTATATTTCCTCACTATTACCGTTATCATCTTTATATGCTATGTAATTGTTCTTGATATTTATTTAGTAATTTATTTGATTGGTGTTTTACGCCGTACTCAAGAACATTTCACTTATATTGCCTGCATTGTGGTGGGAGGAAAACCGGGCATTGCCCGGGAAAACCCACGACCATCCAAGTTGCTGGCAGACTTTCCCACGTACGGCCGGAGAAAATCCAGCTGTTCTTGATAACTGCAGCAATTACTAATCATCGATACTAGCTGTACAGGTGGTTCTTTATGTTATACTGTTTATTATGTCAAATTATTAGCTTAACACCACAGTTACCAACAAGCACAGGTAAAATATCAACATCTTTATTTTTTGTTATACATTAAAAGTTGATCAACTCGTGAAATCAGGTTCAGTAACTTCTTATAAACAAATGATATAAGTTACCATGGTTTATTGGAATTCCAGAGGATGTGCTCCGTTATACTTATCCATATATATATCATGGGTGACTTAAATCAGGAAAAGGTGACATTAGGGGTTGAAATAATTTTTTCTATCATAAACAAATGGATTGTTAATTAAATTACTTAATCAACACGTGAAATCAGGTTCAGTAAATATTGATAAACAAATGATATTTCTTACCATGGTTGGTGGAATTCCCAAGTATGTGCTTATTTCACACTTATCCTTATAAATATTATGGGTGACTTAAATCAGTAACGGGAAGCAATAGCGGCTTGGAAAAAATGTTTATATGATAAAAACATCGGTTGTTAATAAAGTTACTTAAGTTTTACCTGTATATATATATATATATATAAAATCGAAATCTTTCCTCCTCTGACTTACTCCTCTTAATTTTTTAAACATCTATTTCTTATTCTTAATTCATGATGAACGTCATTTATGACCCATGGCTTATCCTTTCGACATACTGTTACTTGCTTATGTGGTATTGTTTCCGCACAACAAGATAAAAACAAATGGTTTCCAAACATAGAGTTTTTCATGCACATCATCAGATATGTCCCACACGGATTCCCACGGTGTGGAAGAGATAACTGACTGTAGCTGTCTCTCTCTATATATATACGGGGGAAGCTAATACCACTAAGAGAAAAGCGATATCAAGATATCGTGAAAAGCTAAACGGGAAACTTTCTAATACCAATTTAGACGCCAAGACTTATTGGTCTATAATGAAATATCTGCAGGGCTCAAAAGTGAAACCACCTGCCCCTTCCTTAATTATTAACGATAAAATGTAACAAGTGATACTCCAAAAAATTCAACTCTTCCGTCAGTAATACCGGTTTTACCTCCACTGGCCTATAATACTGCTGCACGCCTTAACTGTATACAAACAAGTGAAATGGAAGTGGCTGATTTTCTTTCCAAATTAAACATTAGTAAAGTTTGTGGTACTGATGGAATTAGTACTTTCATGCTGAAAAACAAAGCGAAAAATATAGCACCTTACCTAACTAAAGTATTTAATTTCTCAGTTCAACCAGGAGTCTTTCCATCAGCTTGGAAACTATCTAGAGTATGCCTTATCTTTAAAAACGGAGGTAGACATGAGATGTCACGTTACAGACCAGTTTCTCTACAGCTCTCTCTCTCTCTCTAAAGTGCTACAAAAAGTAATATATAAACATTGGTATGAATATTGTATCAACTGTAACCATCTAATATCGAATAGCTCTGGATTTAATCATGGCGACTCTAGAATATGTCAGCCAACTAAAATTGTACACGATACATACAGAAGTCTGGATAATGGTAATGATATGTGTTTAGTTTTCCTTGATGTGAACAAGGCTTTTGATTAAGTCTGGCATTACGGTCTTCTGTTTAAAATGAAACAGCTGGGTGTTGAGGACCCATTACTGACATGGATAAAGAATTATTTATCCGATAGAAAAATTAAAGTTTGTTTAAATGGAATTGATTCAGAGATATATTCTATTCAAGTTGGAGTTCCACAAGGTTCCCTTCTAGGAGCGCTTCTCTTCGTGATTTTTGTAAATGACATAAATGTAAACATTGAATGAGATATTAACATTTTTTCTTGTGATACAGCTTTGTCCGAAGAGTTGACTGAGTTTATTACATCTGAAAATAAAATGAATTGAGATCTAGGTCTCTTGTCACACCGGTCCACAAGTGGTTGATAATATTTAATGCACTAAAACTTGTATATTTCCTTATTTCTTTAAAAAAGAACTCGATGTATCCGAAACTGTATATAGATGGTATTGAAGTGACGAGTGTTCAGTCCCGTAAACATCTTGGTATCATTTTACAGCACGATGGTAAATAGGACGAACATACCGTCTTCGCCAAAATGGTTGGTGCAAATAAAATTACCACCCCCAAATGTTTTCATTCTCTTGTATTTATACTAACTCTGCATTCGTCCATATGAAACAGAAGGGACGGATTTAAATATGCTTATTTGCATGTGAAAAGTGCCTATAGTCAAATTCTAATAGCATACAAAATACTGTCAGTAAGCGTTAGTTGGCGCATCTCTGTTATCATGTCCAGAATTTAAGCCTGCACGACATGCACCAAACATTTTGGTGGCTGTATAAGACCACTCGTAAATAAATGTAATAAGAAATTAGGTATTATAAATAGAGTGAACAGAATATTAACAGAGAACTGTTTGACAACCTTACACGAGAGCCTCATTAGATATATAACAGATATGGCGATATAATGTATGATAACTGCATTATATCGCGTTTTCAAAGACTGGAAAATGTTCAAGGGCGCGCAGCTTTGCTTTGTACAGGTGGAATGCGTCGTACATCAGATAAAGCTCTCCTGGGTGAACTAAATTGGACATCACTATACGTTCGGCGTAGACAACATAGGATTTCGCTATTCTGTAAAACTGTAAAAGGACTTTCCCCGCCTTATCTACAGCCCTTATAAATTTCTAAGACCATCTACAGAATTCAATACATACAATCTATGGTAAAATGAAGATTTACGTCTATTTAGAAGCCGCCTCAATATACACATATCCTCTTTTTTCCGAAAACCACTAAGGATTGGAGTAATTTATCTAATCATATTCGCCATTCTTCAGTTAGAGAACTTTTAAGTATAATATTACTGAATGTCCTACTTGCCATTATGGTAATAATACATGTGAAGATATCTTTCATTATATTTTTATTTTCCCTCGGTTTGACACCCAAAGGAAGCAAATGCTAACTGCTCTCGCCCAAATTATTTCACCCGGTGTAAATTGTTCTGTTTTTACTCCAGAATGTTCACGATATATATCTAAAATGCTTTTGTTTGGTTCTGAAGGTCTAAGTCACGAAGACAATAAACCCTCTTTACAATACGTTCATAAATTTATCACAGATACAGAAAGGTTTTCCGACCACGGTAATGGTAATGATAATGAATAATTCATTTATTTCAATATATCATTACCATTACCGTGGTCGGCAAACCTTTCTACTAATTAATTACTAAGAACTATCGTGATATATTCAAATAAGTTATGTTATTCATTGACATTGTGATTAGTATTCCATACACCATAGTAGCCGTTAGGCAAGTGACTAGTACGCGATGTCAGTGTGAATCTCTATCCCGCACGTGCCGCTACTTCTTTATAAGATACGCGGAAAGGAAATCTAAGACGAAAAGGGAAGCCTCCTTGGCCGAGTTGGTTAGCGCGCTAGTGCAGAGTAATAGTCCAGGTGGCTCTAACCAGTGTGATCGTTATGAGTTCAAGACCAGCCCATGTTGCCTCCTCTCCGGTCGTACTTGAGAAAGTCTGCCAGCAAGCAGAGGATTCTTGTGGGTTTCCAACGGGCTCTGCTCGTTTTCCTCCCACTATAATGCTGACAGACGTTGTATAAGTGAAACGCCGTATAGCGTAAAACATCAATGCATTGAAAAAAAGCACATGATTGTCAGGCATTTCTTCTTTTTTTTTTCTTTTTTTGGTTTTGGGAGGGACCCAAAACACAAATCTAGTCAGTTTCTCAAAATATTGTATTGTGGTAGGCCCTATAAATCTCCACATCAGCCTTAGCGTGATCGACAGACTAAATTTTCCAGATATCACTCTGTCGTTTATCGTATATTGGAGCAAAAGTATTCGATTTGATCTATACTTGAACAAATGGACGAAACCCCGTTTGCATACAGAACTACATAAATGAAAATAAACTTTTTTGGAATATCATACCATTGCCAAAGGTTACAAGCACAGTCAATATTCCATGAGACGGCTACACAAAATTATGTCCAAATTATACATTTGACACACACTATAGCAGTAAGACGGTTCACGCGAGGCTATATCCGGTTGAGACTCTTACGTGTTATAAACAAGGTCACGCATAGCTGAATACATTGTGGCTGCTGTAAGCTACAAGAAGTTTTTGTATGGTCTTCATGGATTCCACCGACATATTTTTAGGTACCATGAAGACCGCTTTGATAGGCCTACTCGTTAGCATAACATCGCTAAACATTGGCCAAGTATAAAACAAAAGAAGACCTTGCACCGTGTTTGTAAACAATCATTACGCGTGATAATGTTGTTAAAGGATACAAAATGTGTATTTTATTCTGAGAATGTACATGTACAGAAAAATGTCTACACATCATCATGTATATGAGCTTTCATACGCATCCTTAGTTACAAGGTGGAGTTCAAAACTTACAGGAAGCTTGCTGAAATCATCAAAGCCATCCTGTGCATTGGTATTGGGCACGTGTTCATATCACATGTGTGACACACGTGCATTTATCACGTGACTATGGACGTGTCGTCTGCATCGGGAGTACTCACCACACAAAACGCACACGCCGTCATGCCCGGCATTGTCGGTGGTGGTAGAAAACAAGCAGCCGTACAGATGTGTCAGGCGAAATATTGTCTTCTCTGTCCTCTTTGCTCTACAGGCTTATACATATTTCCTACTGGCACGAAATATTCTCAATGGTTCTGGAGCCAGACTCCTGTTAAGTGCTCGCACTCTATACTCTGTCACATTGGTACATGTTAACATAAATATACACTATTTATTTATTTATTTGATTGGTGTACTCAAGAGTATTTCACTTATACGACGGCTGCCAGCATTTTGGTGTGGGGAAACCGGGCAGAGCCCGGGGAAACCCACGATCATCCGAAGGATACTGGCTGACCTTCCCCTGTACGGCCGGAGAGGAAACACACTAAAATCTCAATCTCTGGCACATAGTTATCCTTTTTTTCAGAAGTAACATGTTCACAAAACTTAAGACATCTCGATTCAGCATGAAGAGTTATGACTATCTGAGAGTTAAGATATTTGTTTATGCATTTACTAGACTGGAGTTTTAGCCCGTATCTATGCTCACGAATACTTTACTTATACGACGACGGCCAACAATATGATGGGAGAAAACCGGATAGAGCCCGGGATAAAACCACGACCATCTACAGGATGCTGGCAGACCTTACCACGTACGGGCGAAGAGGAAGCCAGCATGAGCTGGACCTGAATTCACAGCGGTCGATTTAGTGAAAGGCACCTGGGTCATTACGATTAACTATGGCGGTAATTACCTCTGCCACGGAGGCCCTCTACTTTTCGAAACATTTCGACATGTAACAGACGACTCGAGAGTTATAAATTTGGGCTATATATAATCCGCTTCAACTCGTCTTCATGATCTGATGTAAGGCCTACATACCAGTTGACTCGTATGTAGCTGAAGTCGACGGTTTTACAAATACATGAAGTAGTTTTATGTAGTTGTCTTCAGGTATACTTCTATGCCTGTTACAATAGGTTTTGGGGATATTACAATGCCTAATTTGTGTTTTTTTAATGTATTTTACATGTAGCGTCACAAGGCTACACATGCGCAGTTGCATGAGCAACTGGGTCTAAGATTTTGCCTCCGAATTGGAGAGTGCTGGGGCACTGATTGAATGATACTGCCATACACACACTATCTAGGTCTTTGAAACACTATAAGTTTCTACAATCGTTTTTAAACCTACTTAAAGTGTATCAGAATTTTGTCTGCTATGGAAAGAACAGAAAGCTTTTTTCCACGCTTACTACCCAACACCCCTGGAGGTGACTAAGGTGAAAAATGCCACTACGTCACTTTCAGCAACACCAGCTAAAAATGGTTGGTCACGGTAGGTTGATTTTTTTGACATGACACAGAGAATAGTCCAAGATGCATGTGGTTGTATAGCACACCAACGCGCTAAAGTTTGGGGATATGTTCTTGGGGTTGATGTTGACTAAATTATTACATAAATAGCCAGGATAATCAATGCGCCCGTGTAAGCACATGTTACCTACGTGCATGATATATGTTACACGTGTATATACTGGCAGGCCTACTTATTAAAAGGTGTGATTCATTTATATTTCACAGTACACGAAATTAATATTTCCAAAGTGCAAGTGTGTTCACCATTTGGTTAATGGGTGACATGAAGAATCAAAACCAACCAATAAATGTAATAAATAATCACTCAATCCACCACATTACCATGTTTGTATTAATTTATTAATTTCATTATACTCAAGGGTTTTTCATTCACATGTGACACTATATGATTTTACGAGAAAAAAAAAACTGTGATTCCGTGGGGAACAACCGTCCTTTACGAAGAATCTGACAAACGTCCTGACCAATCCCAACACTGGATCAAATCATGTGACATAACTTCTCAATTGCGAGGGAATCAGAAAAAGCTATTTGCTCTTTCGGACGCTTAAGGGCAGCTGTCTATGTATGTTTTACACTGAGAGAGTTATTAACTTTTATATTAATACTGAAGGCTTGTATTGGATGAACATGCCTGTCATGCTTAACCAAGTTCAAAGAAAAGCTATCACAATTGGAATACTCTGGAAATTGCCCTCAATAAATCCGGGTTACTATAATTACTGGTTGCTAAAAAGCACCATACAATCGCATTAGTTCCAAAGGATCCCTTGCTACTAGATGGGAAATCTTCCACCGCTGGTGCAGGAGGGTGGTGTAATATTATTTGTCCAGAAAAGGGAATAAAAACTATTTGACTCTGAAGTAAACTTACTATGCAATATATGTGTGAAAAATTGGAATAGGGCGATTCATAATTTTGCTTTTATCAGAAAACAGATGTCATAAGACGATTTCGCTATTTTAAGGTGTTTTGCTGAGGGAATTCCCATCATAATAAAAATATGATAACGTTAGCCAGATCATTTTTATGTATTTCACGTCAAGCTGGAGAGATTTGATAAATTGCGAATTATCAAGTTGGTTCACGCAATCATATTTTTGTAAATCGAAAAAAAAATGAAATCTTTTCTTTTGGCTTTGGAATTGTATGTTCACCATAATAGTTCATGACTTGTAAACGTTTGTTCCCTATGGTACAGCGGTAACTCTCGCGGCTTGTAATTCACCTGCCATTAAAGCTCACGAGTGCGATTCCTATCTTTGTATATATCTTTCTTTGAAACACAAATTACTGAAAAAAAGATTAAACCGGACGGGATACAAGTCTCAGGCATGGATGACATATAGTACATATTTTAAATGAAATAACTAAGTTTTGTCCATGTTATCAATCCGTTTCAATGTGCCGCGTGTGAGGTGTCAGCATATCGAAAGGATACATTGTAGGGAGAGATACCTACATGTGTTTTATCAGTTCACCCTAATAAACGTCGGAGTCCCATTCCTGTATTCACGATATAATTCGCAAGACAAATCTTTTTTTTAAATCCAACTTATAGATCTGACATGTATGACGAGATATTAACAGACAAATAATTGTGTAAAGCAAAAAGGCGCAGTGGACGCTCATGGTTAAAAACGAATAGGGGCGCCTCCGTGGCTCAGTCAGTTAGAGCGCCAGGGCGGCTTTATGACCCTGTGCCTCTCACCAATGCGGTCGTTATGAGTTCAAGTCCAGCTCATGCTGGCTTCCTCTCCGGTCGCACGTGGGAAGGTCCGCCAGAAACCAGCGGATGGTGGTGGGTTTCCCCCAGAGCGCTGCCCGGTTTCCTCCTACAATATTGCTGGCCACCGTCGTATAAGTGAAATATTCTTGGGTACGGCGTAACACACCAATCAAATAAATAATAAGATAAACAACGAACAGTTTTTTTTTTGCTGGCCTATTTCATCGGCAAGACCTGTTATACAACAACTCTAAGCGCATACCGGGGAAACCTTTGCGTCCTTCTGCAGCAGATCTGTCACTGTGCGTAGGTTGACAATCGGCCCATGTAGTTGTAAGTGGCAATCTGCAGACTGTAGAAATACCATTGCAAAGCCGGTAGATATAAAATGCTACAACGAAAGAATCCGAGAAAATCTTCGCATTGCTTCCATGTGAGTTCTTGTTAAATATGATGACAATGCAGCATTTTGTGTATTTCTACATCAGTTGGGTGTAATAAACAGCAGATTACATCACTGCATTTAAGTCATTAAGCCAGGGTGTAGGGGATGTGTAAGGTTGACACTATTACAGAATTTAGACCAACAGTAAGAATAAAATCCTATCTGAGGTGAATTGCGAAGAGGACTTACTTCTCTCGAAAAGTGTGACCATTTAATCTCTATGATGTAGTCTTTTAAATATTCTAAATTTTCATACAAGGGGTTGTGCTCCATCCAGAGATTTTGTCTTTCATGATCTTGGACTAGATTTGGGAGCAGTTTCGAACAGACTATACGTAACGCCCCAAAATACCTATTCTTAAAGGATTATGTAACTGACTCTGAAACCAACAAAAGGCCGGAAATGGGGAAAAATAAACAGAGTAGACCTTCACGCTTTTTCCTTTTAACATATAATTCGACTCATAACCCTGCAAGGTATCCTAGTCCATATTTTTGTACCTAAAGTGTCTTGTGTCTGAATTCTTAACCATAATTAAATAAAGACAGAGCCATCGACAGACACACTAACGTGGATAGTATGCCAGCAAATGCTGCCGTCAGTATAAAAATAGCACATTACCTCTGATTAATTAACCTCGTTATTTTATTAATACACTTCCGGTTCTGTGTGTCATCGAGTGCGGTTACGGCTTCCGGTCATGCTCCGTGAATATCTCAATGAACGCTGATGAAATCGGAGAGGGATTCGGGGATAGCCGGAAGTGGGTCACGTAGGACGATACATTGTATTTGAATTTCGGGTCGTCTTTGTCAGGGGATGCAAACAAATGCTCGTTCTTCTACTTTGGAGTTTTATTCTAGAGATTCGTCATGTCAGGGACCCACTCCTTTTGTTGTATTACACCATTACGCATTTCCCTCAACAAACACATACGTCAGGTTTGTAGTTTACCTGGTGCCTTTTGTACAAGATCCGTTCATTGCAAAACAAGAGTTTCATTCTCAGTACACCAACTCCCATTACCTGAAATAGTGGTCTCCTTCTGGACGTAAAATAAATCTTGTCGTGGCAAGACTTGATCTAAACTGTTACGTGTGAAAATTTGCCAGCTGTCACGTTGTCGTCGCTGCGCTAGCATGGCTGGTTACCCTCGTTGCTGCAGTCGCTTTCATATTATCAAAAGAAATGAAAACTTTAGTTCACATGCTCAAAAGTAGTTCTGTACTATCGAACCGATGTAAGATGCCAGCAAAAACTTATTCTATTTCTCTCAACCTTTTCAGCTTAAATGTTTTTCATATAGTAGTGATTGCATTAGGGGTCATTTACGTCAAACCATTACATAACTGATTTTAAATGACCAACACCTATGCTGCAGTTATGTTAAATAATCATAAGATCGGCTTTAAATGACCAGCCACAGTTGGCGGCTGGTCACGTAGCTATTCCACAGTCAGTGCCGATAGGCCCTTCCTCTGGTACAATCAGGTTCACATGCATGTTTATAATAATATTTTTGTGGTCCTCAATTTATGAAGCTGCTTCAATGAAACACCGTGTAGCAGACACCACACATGATGATATACACTCCATCACTATACGGACAGATGCATGATCAGTCCTTGCCCTATCTTCTCAATACCTGGATTGACATTTCATGTCTTTGTACTATCTTTTAAATGCTTGGCATCAGTCTTAGAAAAAAGCAAGGACACCATACATAAGGACACCATAAACCAAGAAGTTGTATATCCATAAGAAAGACAGGTTCTAGTGTACTTCCATCCCAACTTCTAAATGCCACTTAAACAAGTTACAATCAGGTTTTTTAGAATGACTCTAAAAATTCACGATGTCGTCATGTCGTCATCTCGCCATACCTTTTTTTACTATTTTTTTAATTCAAATTACTAAGATTGTTAGCGTGTGAAAAGTGTCATGATAGAATCAGAAAATTGCGACGTCTTTTTTTTTATAAATGTTAATAATCAAATTACCTGTGTTCTATAAACAAAGACCTATCTGAGAAATGTCTTTGGGATTGTTCTCCACAAGTCTTATTGGTTGGTGATTTTGCAGTTTACTGTGCTAGGCACATGTGGTAAATGAGATCATTTCCACAAAAAAGTGATACAGTTAAACTTTTCAAGTTCCCACGGTAGACGTCTGACCTGATTTTTTTTGCTTTGTTTTATTTTTTGTCAGTACACTTACCACAGAGAAGATAAAACGGATTCGAGTTTATACAAAATTGAAACTGATTATCCAGTGCAAAAGTTTTAAATGATTTTTATTATAATTTGAGACTTATTAAACATTAGGTCCATAACAAATACAAACTTTTGAAAGATACGGAAAACTGTATTGTATAAAAAGTACATCCAGAAATGCTTCTTACTGGTATTTTGTCTGCGTTTTTTTTCTTAAGGCCAGCTATATTACAAAATCGTCTTTGTAGGAAGATTTCCCAAAAAAATCAGCAAAATTTTAATAATACGGCCAATTATGTGTCAACTAAATTTAGTTGTTGTCATTCTGTATCTATATGATTTCGAAAAACCTTTTTCAAGAAAATATTGACTATATAATAAATATTTAAAAATTTACTGAAACTTTCGGAACTGTTTCTGTACAGTCTTTCACATGACATTTATTTAATGTGATCCCAACTTTTGAACTTATTCAGCATTTTATGACATTGGTTTTGGCGAGAAAAGAATAGGCTCTGTTTCTTAAGCGCATTTTCATAAAACACGTATAGTGCACAACAGGGTGGTTTTCTCCTGTCCTCAAAAAGATGGTCCGCTAAGTCTATTATTTGAAGCATGACTGATTGCTTTTCCTCTGATCTAACGGATTAATCCGTTTTTGATGCAAAAAATTACTCCCTTCATTATAAAGAATTAATCCATTCTGTTTAATGAGTTGATCTCCAATACTGAACGCGTTATTTCGTTACATCCACGAAAATGCAATCCGTCATCTCTGAAATAACGAAATTAATGGAAAATGTCTTGAGGGTATTATCAGGACAGCAGCTTCCCTTTTCCGAATGTCTCTACGTGAGGGCTTGTTCCAAAAAAGAACAACTATTATTAACAAATGCGGCTAGGAAAACAACACTGTGTGGACTCGAACCCGACTGATCCAGCCAACATGGCGGCTTCACCTATCTGTCTACACAGAAATGTCATCCAATCAATGCATTAAAACTGTTTAAGAAAGTCGAATGGCTAAAATAAGTAATTGTATTTATATCTCTTGTTTTAGTTCATGATATCGATAACACTTGGTCTACATTAGACTGTTGTCGTTCGAACGTGTCAGCTTCAGAGTCCTTGAATTCCGCCCACCTCTTTGGCTATGGCCTTCAGTCAGTAGATTTGCTAGATCTTTGGTAAAAGACAGTCGTTTATTTGGGGCACTCTGGTTTCCTTCACCCACAAAACTGAACAGCCGCTAAACAAAGGTAAATTCCTATTGAGTTAAATAAGATGCAAATACATACACAAACCAAGCCACGCTGTTTACAATGAAAAGAAATGGGATGAAAAGTATTTTCATGCTAAGAAGTTATTTTTCAGCGATTTCTTTGCCTGTCCATGTTGTGTTTAGTTATGACTAAAAGCTGTTACCAGGTCCGAAAGGTCTCTAAAAATAAAGCGTTAAACGTACGTTATCTTGTAGGGGTATGGGCGTTTTCATTTATTCAGTATACAGAGACATTAATATCATTTATGGACTGGTGTTTCTTTGCAGCTCAAGAGGAGTGACATAAATATTAAACAGTCCATTTTCTGATGAATTTCTACTTAAAGTTTCCCGGTACACGTGCATTTAAACAGAGAACACAGATGCGGAAGATCATAATCGGGATCTACACATGCATTCGTGTTTCTCGTGAGTCACACCCAGTCACTCATTTGCTTTAGTGAGTCAAGCTACACATATACAATTCCGTTAAAACCACTGTGGTGTAAAAGGAATCAACTTTACACTGACAGACAAATATAGAAAAAAATATGGGTTTCTCCGTTTCTTCAATCTCAATTTGGGCATCAGAGGTTCGTGTGAACATCCCTTTGGGCTACCGAAACGTACTCATGTCGTTCTTAATTAAGCGGAAACCTGCGGGTGAAACGTATACCAGGTGAAATACAATCATGTGCTCAAGTCCATTGTCTATGTAAATGATGTTATACAGATTAAAAAAATGTTGTATAAATTACCTATAGTACAGTATTCTTTGTAAATTATCGACAAATGACACTCGTCATACGCGATACAAATTCCTTCGAAAAAAAACATTTAAAGTATAATGTTGACAATGCTGACAATTAAACGTTTTCGTTATTCACAAAATTTGGGGAGCGAAAGATTAAATGTTGTATACAAAAATTATGTATTATTCTTTTTTTTTTTTTTAAAATGGAAAGTTTGCATCAAGCTACCCTTGTGGCATAAACTGTAGCTCGGGACGGACGTCGCGGTGTGGACCCATTTCCGGTCGTTAGTCTATGACTGGTGCTGTCATCAGGAATGGAAGTCACCATATAAATAGGGCGCATCACTTCAGGCTCTTTCAAAAACTGCATAACAACTTACTCACGGCATCTGGGGTGCAGCTAATTTGTTTCTGCAGATAAAGACAGTCCGGAAATCAAGATGTTAAAAAGGGTAAGTGAATATGTGGACCTTTTGAGCATTACAACCATCAAATAATTTATATGCAAATTATGATTTTAAAAACTTGAGTGTGGATGAGGGCAGCTTGTGTAAAATGTCAACCGTATTCCCGATTTACGTCCTTGTTTTCCAGCGATATGACGGCTTGGCCGAGCAGACACGGGCAGATTTCTGTCTTTTAAACTTTAGCTGAAGATACTTCTTTTTTTTCTTTCTTTTTTTTCTTTTTCTTTCTTTTTTTTTTGTTTTTTTTTATTTTTTGGACTTCTGTGGTGTTGCGATATTTTAACTTTGGATTTGCTAATCGTATTGCAAACATTTGGCCAGAGCTTTGAGATTGGACTCGTTCTGCTCTGGGTCCGTATTCGTCGCTCAGAATAGGATTTATGTCGTTTAATTTGGTTGCCTTTTGATATTTCTATATTATGGTCTGGTCTGTACTCAGTCCATAAGCGACTGTGCCGCCTCGGTGGCCTAGTGCATAGAGCGTCCACCTCGAGGTCGGGAGATCTGCAGTCTGGCGCTCGGCAGTGAGAGGTTAGAGCAAGGAAACGGAGTTGATCGGCCCCGTGTCAGTAAAATGTGGACTCGCCTTATTCTCAAAAAGACACAGTATATACACATTCCAATTACTCCTCGTCGTCATAAGGCTGAACCTTTGTTAGACCCAAGCATACACACATACATAATCGACTGATCGGGACCTCCGGGGCCGACGGGGATAGCGCCCCAGTGCGGCGTTAAAACCCCGTGCCTCTCACCAATGCGGTCGATGTGAGTTCAAGTCCAGCTCATGCTGGCTTCCTCTCCGGCCGCACTTGGGAAGGTTCGCCAGGATGGTCGTTTCCTCCGGGCTCTACCCGGTTTCATTCCACCATAATGCTGGCCGCCGTCGTATAAGTCGAATGTTCTTGAGTGCGGCGTAAAACACCAATCGACTCACTGAGCAGTGAGGTAGCACTGGCTGTTTCTTAGGTACTCATGGTACAGGTCCGAGATTGACAGTTTTACCCCTGTCACTCTGGTTCTTCAACCCTTAATCCTGACATCCGTGATACAGTTGAAAGTTCTCGTTCACATAATCAAACAACGATTAAGTAAATAAAGAAATAAATATAAATGAAGTGACAAATTTTAATTCTGAGGGCATTTTAGTACGCATGGTAATATTTGGACCTCATCTCAGGCCACGCCAATGTGATCATAATGTAAAAAGACTGTGGAAATCCAGAAAGGTATGTATTTGCGTATAACCCGGAGTGTAAGCGTGAACTGTTTTAGTTTGGTCGCCCCATTGTGTATCATTAATAGAAGAAAATGGCACTGCTACTGAACAGGCTTATTACTCCGCTATGAAACTGTCTCGCACAAAAACAAGAAGTTACCGCGCTCATTTGGAATCGAACTCTCGTTCAATATCTGCACAAGAAACCTAAGAGACGATGTAAGTGTTGTAGAAGACACACTTTGTCTAGCATTTATAAGAGTGAAATGTTTGAATACTATGCAAAGAGACACGCTCTCCCGTTTCCTTGATTGCTTAACTGTAGAGTGACTTGCAGGGTTCTGCTTCCGTGCCAAACCACAACCGTTGTGTGTACAAATATATGACTGGGCTAACGGGCTAATGGGCTAAGCCAGGGCGGATATCCGTCCTAAGTGGTTCTTCTGGGGTGGATAATTAAACTAAGTCAACCTTTGCAGACCCGAGCGGTCCTATTTTTAATTCCTATCCTTATGTGCAAATAAAAGTGAAAACCTCAAACTTGTATTCGTAAGTGATTCACGCGAACTCCCCGATCCGAAAGCCATGTGCATGAGTTTGTTTTATTTGACTGTGGGTAATGTGTGATTAATCGACACGTGGTGTGAACCTCTATGGCACCCCATTCTGACCACATGTCCTACTGTGAACTGCATATGTAATGCAACCCACTTTCACCACATATCCTAGTGTGAACTACTTGTGTATGGCAGCCCAGTGTGACCACATATCCCGATGTGATGCCAATGTTTACATTGTGAAGAAAAGAAGAAGAAAAAGAGAAATGCACCATTTGCAATTAACAATGTTTACTTTATACAGAAATTGCATATATTAAAAATGTAAAATTGTGATCCCGGGCGGCAATAGGAATAATAATAATTTGGGCCTAAGCTCTGTAAGTTATTGTTCTCTCTTGCTTTGGCATTGGCGTTTTTGGGGCAAACTGGTATCGCATTACTCAAGTTTGTAAGACTGCAGTGCCAGCTTGGATCTCAGTCTCCGTTGCGCGGAAAAAGATATCGAGTCATGCCAGTCTTAAAAAAATGTCGGGCCCTCCGTGGCTTAGCCGGTTAGCGCGCTAGCGCAGCGCAAAGCCTCCCACCAATGCGGTCGCTGTGAGTTCAAGTCCAGCTCATGCAGGCTTCCTCTCCGGCCGTACGTGGCAAGATCTGCCAGCAACCAGCGGATGGTCGTGGGTTTCCACGGGGTGCTGTCCGGTTTCTTTCCACCATAATGCTTTCCGCCGTCATATGAGTAAAATATTCTTGAGTGCGTCGTAAAACACCAATCAAATAAATAAATAAATCAATTAAAAAGATATCAAACACGTTGACACAACACTCTGCATGATGTTCACGGCTATGAATATGTGGCTGTATGTTCCAACTTTACTAGGCTTTGTTTTAAAGAAACTTAGCTGGCATTAAAAATCAGTCATTTTAGTGAAATGTCATTTGCACGTTTACTAAAACCAACCTTTGGTGATGTACGCATTTTTGTTTTATTTCAGACTATCCAGAGTCTCACGGCACTTTTTGCGATCTTCGTCTGCGGCGGACACGCCCAGACTGGAAGTGATCATGACGCCATTCCGCCACCATTACGACAGCCCGCACCTGCGCCTTTCGGTCTTAGAGGACAAGAGCCCTATACAAATATGACTATCGACCAACTGATCCTGAAAAGCATGGGAGGGATAAATGGTAAATAAACACCTTTTTAATAGTAATGTATCTTTTGTGTACCTCCTACATGTATACATGGGCCGGGGATCACGAAGTTGTCTTAAATAAAACTCCACGCATAGAAATGATGGCCTTTGCTGAAGTGAAAATTGCTTGCGTATGGGGTTAAACAACATCCAAATAAATACAATTATTTCATCAGACTTATTCTTAACTTGAAGAGGGCCTCCGTGGACCAGTTGGTTAGCGCGCTATCGCAGCGCAATGACCTAGAAGCTCCTGACCAATGCGGTTATTGTGAGTTCAAGTCCAGCTCATGCTGGCTTTCTCTCCGGCCGTACATGGGAACGTCTGCCAGCAACCTGCGGATGTTCGTGGGTTTCCGCCGGGCTCTGCCCGGTTTCCTTGTACCATAATGCTGGTCGCCGTCGTATAAGTGAAATATTCTTGAGTACAGAGTAAAACATCAGTCAAATAAATAAATAAATGAAATAAATAAATAAATAAATCTTAACTTGAAAGCAAATAAATCTAGATAAATTGTTGCATTACTTCAAGTTGTCTTTCATGGAGTAATTAAGAATCATATATTTCCAGTTTAAATGAAAAGTTAAGTCTGACTGAAATCCCTGGTTGGCAAAACAGGGGCCTCTATGGGGTATATATATGTTGTAGAATGGATGCAATACGTCGCTTAAAACGTGAACAGCTTTAATGAACACTATAAAGTATTGTGAAATATTTACCATTTTGTGTCATATTCAATTTCCATTTAAACGTGTTACACTAGACATTCTCAGGTGATCTATACTCTATAACGATGCCCATCTCAATAGTTAAAAATTATTTAATATGGCATTCAACAATCAAATAAACAAATATAATTTGTCACAACATACAAATATGTAACATTTATTTTCTCTTCCTTGTCAGCTGCACAAGGTCTGATGCTTCAAGATGGCAAGATTTTGGCTGAATTAGATATGATGTTAACAGACGAACAGTTCTACAACTTGTATGAATTTCCCTCCAGGTAAGTCAAGTTTCTAATTATCTTTTCTAGCGAATACATCTATATATTTAAAATGCAGGGAGTTTATTCCATCATTCGCGAAACCTTGTGAAACGCCACTACCCTTAAATCGTAGTTTGCTCTTAATAATACTCCTTAAACAGATATGCCACTGTTCGTCAATGGTGAACGTTTCCGACCGAAAGTAGCTCAGGCCCAAGCTGTGTTCCTTCCTGTCTTTGAGATAAAGATTTGCAGGCGGATTAATGATGCAGGAGAAAAATGGCCAGTACAACTGAGTGGCCATAGCGTGGGGAAAAGTATCTCATTTTAAATTGCTCACCTTCCTTTGAATTTTGGACGTTAAAATGACCGCTTCATCGTACGTCTGTGAAATTATCGGTGTATTACAGGTGCCACAAAAATGCTGGTAGTACGTGAACTAGTTTTGAATATTTACTGACTCAGGCTTTTGTTGGGTGTCACAATAACATTAAAAGATTATACACTTCGAGGAACAGGTCTGATAAACGTCGTTAATGATTAATTCTTACAGTGAAATGCATGGGACACATCGCAAGAAGAGGAAGGCAGCCCGCGATATTACACTAAGATGGCCCGATGCCACACTACCCTACACGGTCGCTAGAGGGCAGTATAGTAAGTTTCTCCTCATTTTGTTACGACAGCACCAGCTTCTTGCTCAATTCATTTGACATTTTCCAAACTACGAAAACGTAATCATGTCGGTGATCTTGGCGTTCCATTATCTTTATTGGTTAAAACAATCGGACTGACCCCTTAAAAAGTGGTTTGCGGAGGGAATGATTTTCATGATTTCTGCGCAAAGAAATATGGAAATGAATGTACAGTAAATCTGAAGTAAGTTTGTGTGCATGTATATACTGGTATAAACAACAGTTATGTGGTAGCTTTTGTAAGACTTATTCGATGTTGTGTTATGCCGAACATCAAGCTGAATAGCTTTACAAAGTATAAAGAAAAAAACATTTATACGGGATGAATTATTTTACAATAAACCTGCCCTGTGGAAAATAATAATTAATCCATCCTTTATTTTGTCAGACGAACAAGAGAAATACTGGATAAAGCGAGCCATGACGGAATGGGAGAGATACACATGCGTGCGATTCAGGCCATCCGTGTCCACAGACAGACACATCGTCCGATTTCAGAATGGCTACGGGTAGGTGGAGCAGCGCTTTTCATACTGAGGAGGCAGAAAGCTACGAAACAAAATGTTGTCATGTCAGGAATACATAGACTCTCCTAATGTCGCATCGCCTCCACTCAAGTTCCATTTGCGACATTATAGTGGGAGAACTGCAATTACAGGAATCGGAAATCTGCGATCGCCTTACATTACTTCAACCAAGGACAAGCTTGACCTGTGGAACACATGCGGAATTATTTAGGCTTAACCGAATTAATGTTCATACGCAGAACTATAATCCGTAATTTTCAATAGGGGAGTTTTGGGTTCGAACTCTTTTGTTGGTAAAGGTAAAAATGGTCCTACTGTATCATCTGACTTGTCAAAATTGTTCGGAAAGATCTGTTGCCTTTATTTTACTATCACCTATCTCACCGTGTTCATGTCCGTTGCAGTCACGTTGTGCATACTGTGGGTAAAAAGAATTAACACATATTAACTAATAATGGAATGAAAGGTTAGGACAGCGCTTTGTTTTGTTTTGTTTTTTTTCATTTTATACCATTACCTGCGTAACCAGTGGCCTTGGCTCTGGTGACCTTGGCGTTGTTCAACATTTCTGTACAAAACTGACCAGTGGTGGCAGTGATACACGATTCATCGATTGATTGACTGACTGGTGACGGATTTTGACTGTATGGGCATGCCTGTGTGTTGTAGTTGTAACTCCGAGCTCGGAATGGTAGGTGGAATCCAAGCGCTGAACCTGGAGAGTCCTTCGTGCAGATGGGTAAGGACAAAATTCAAAAGTTTTTATTTATTAAAATGTGTTCAGCGAAGAATAAGGTACAGGAAATGTAAATCTGCCTTATTATTGAACAATAAAATCAGTGGACAGGGATTTGTCAACTTCAGTAACAGTGATCTTGTGGAAATGAAGCCAGTTTTCGGGTGAGTTATTTTGCTACATTTGTAGAGTCGCTTAGAGTTGTCTCCCCATATCGAGGCAATGACTGTGTTGCCTTCGAACAATTTAGAGCAAAATAGATATAAAAAGGACTACAACGTAGAGAGTAAAACCAGATCAGCGATGAAAGTGTGATAGTTGATAAATGATCATCCGTTACTGGTAAAATCCGGCCTCTTGTCAATTTACTTCAGTTAGGGCTTTATTCTAACTGTTCATGTAAGTGTTTCAGAAGCACCATGGCTTGAGCAGAATTAGGTAAAACAAAATAACTCTTATAACAATGATAGGGTATTCTACCGAAGAACAATGTTGTCAAGTACTTATTCTAACTGTTCACAATTTCGCTGTCTTTAACTACATATTTTCTAGTAGCAGTTTAAGCTGTACGGATTAGATCAGCAAATACTGAGCAACACAGAGGAATGTGCACATCAAGTGGACGTATCACCATTAATACTGCAAAATGACTTCCATCAAAATAGCAAACTATTGTTTACGTAATCGTCGACAGCTGTCATAGTTAATCACATAGCCGATGATGCGTCAGTAGTTGCTGTGGATAGCTAGCCCTTTGTCAGAGAGGCCGCAGGTTCGAACCCAGTTCTGGCTTGATCACAATCTTCAAATCAAATACATAAATGCATATGTTTGCAGAAAGGACTGTACCTTCACGAAATTGGTCATGCTATTGGCTTAGTGCACGAGCACCAACTCCCCACCAGAGACGAGTATATCACGATCAACTACCAGAATGTAGAGCCGTCCATGCGCATTTGGTTCAATAAGTACAACAGTAAACAGGTCAACCAGTTCAATGTCAAGTACGAATATTCATCCGCCATGCACTACGGGATCACGGTAAGTTCACGCAAGGTAGAGTTGTGTATAGATAAAATTTACTTTAAAATTCATCGGGTTTTTTTCGCAAATGCCAACCATATGATTGATCGAAGGATATCTTTTTGTTTGGTTTCTTGAGCTCCGGTGGACGCCATGTATTGTGTATTTTTCTTTCGAACGCATCTGTTAATTGATACGCCTCGAAGGGCAATGGTTTTATCCATGTCCCTTTCCCCCCTCCCCAAACGCACTGACCCTAAAACCTGACCACTGTAGTATAAGTGAAATATAATTGAGTACAGAGTTAAAGCAGAAAAAGTAAAAGAATATTATTGTCTATACATACGTAAATGCCCAAATTCCTTAACCGGTCTCTTACGTGTTAGATGTACATTATCCATGCCATCTGGCTATTAATTATATCGGTTTTGGGACATACAGAAATGCCTAAGCTGAATAAAGATTTGAGATTTGAGAGTACAATACACATTCTTTCCCGACCCCCACGCAATTTCGCTTTATCAACGCTTAAAACAACAGTCAACTAAATAAATAGACAATAAATCATATTCTATTTCTACCATGTCATCTTTTATGAATGCAGGCTTTCTCCCGTGACGGCAGATCTCAAACCATCAGAGCTAAATACCCGAATAAAGAGAAAGAGATTGGCCAGGTATGGCGGAAGGAGCTGTCCTTCAGTGATGTCAAGGTTGTGAATCTTATGTATCAATGCGCGTCGCATTGTTCCAAGAACATCTGGTGTACTGGCGGAGGCTACGTTGATCAAAATTGCCGCTGTATCTGTCCCGATGGTACTAATGAGTGCCAAGTGAAGACAACTCCTACCGACAACAACACCGCTGACAAAGGTTAGTTAGAGTTACCTGCCCGTGTATCAGCTTATGAAAAACAAAAATAATAGTTGCAGGATCTTTGATAACATCCAGAACTCAGAGTAAAGATGCAAACGTAAAGATGACTAGATATTATGAACATGTACATCACGCGTTTGCGATTGAACCTGGTGTAGGCTAAATGCTCTCTAATAACTTGGAAGACAAGTTTACCGTTACAGAGTATTAAACAAACTACAAAAAGTGCCTATAATGCATATAATTCATATTCATCACTTTAAATGGCATGCCTCTGTTTTGTGTAATATTTAGGGGTCATCCTTATCCAATTTTCCCATGCGGTGTCAGGAACGCTCAAATACCTCCGTCCACAACAATACCCCTAATAAGTCGGTGATAAGGAGAAAAAGATGAGAACTTTGAAGGGCGTATATAAAGACAGACCGACAGACACAGAGTCAATCCTTTACATTGTACGAATCATTCATGTCATAATGTTACGTTTCTCTCCACAGACAAAGGTTGTACCAATACATTCGACAACTGGCGGTGTGCTGTGTGGGCCAATCAGGGTGAATGTGAGAAAAACCATGAATGGATGGAATCAAACTGCGCCAAGGCTTGCGGCGTTTGTGGAGTAAAGGAGGAAATCAAAAATAAAGGTAAAGAATAATTGTATGTGTATTTCATGTGTATGAAAGTTTTAAAATCTATAACAAAAGGTTATAGATTTTAAAATCTATAGAAAATCAAACAAATCAGAAGTTATTTTCTTTTTTTTTTCTTTTTTTCTTTTTTTTTTTTACAATAGTTTTTTCCCCAGTTGCTTTATGTCTCAGAAATAAGTAAATTATGCTTCGGTACAGCTTCCTAGAGGAGCATTCATAGAGCAAAGATCTATAAAAAAAGCAATTACAAAATGGATACAAGTAATACCGGATCCTATAAGTGATTTTCAAGAACTTTACTTGTCAGTGGTTGGATCTCACCTTCCCGATTTCACACCAATAATTATTATGATTTACTCATTCACGTTTTACCCCAGTATTGTGGAAAGCATGACGTCACAGCAAAATGAAACATTCGCAGGCAATGTGTTGAGGTATCCTGTCTGCAACAATATTGATTGCGATTGGTCAAATGAGCGCTTTTCATTGACAGTTTGGAAAGGTCAATATACTTCATGGTTTTATGAACATATGCATATCTCGAGGGCTGTTTTCCCTTGTTACACATTGTGCTTTGTTAGAGCCACAAAAAGACGATATGTCCTTTGTGAATTTGGTGGTTGAGATCTCCATATCATGTCATTGTTCTCTTAGTGCAAGACAGAGTTATGACATTGTTGATGTACAGTATTCATTGGTTTTTTATCTATATTTCTTGGCATTCCATATTAAGCGCAAAGCAGGGAGACCTCATATCTCAAATGTCAAAATCTATGTATAAAGTCGGTTCGTTACAACAAGTTAACGTTAGTCAGCGGCAATTTATGCAAACTGAATAAAGCATGGCTAACAAGGTATGTGCATATATAAAAATGACATCTACATTTTGTTTAAAATATTGCAATAATATTAATAATAAGTAATGGTATGGTAAGTATAATAAATGTAAACGTAAGTAATAGCAAATGTAGAACATGATAATAACAAATTAGTAAATTAATGAGATAATGTATATGTACTCCATGATTGTTTCAGATCTCCATCTGATGACATGGTCTTGGCAACTGATGGGTTTATTCCGTAATGTACTTCCTAAATTGAGAAATGTTGGTAAGTATCACATCTTAAATGGTTTAGCCACTCACGTAAACCATCAAAAATCTACGGTTGCAAGGATTTAAGCTCTAGATGAAAAGTTTATTTCGTTTATGCATTTTATTACATATTTATCATTTGTGCAGATGGCAGAATGGCGACTTGTTCTGTAATATAAATAGAAAAGACGATAAGTTACACTTGGAGTAGAAACTTAATCCGTTATTAATGAGTTATTTTTGTAGTGTGGTTCCTTCTCGCAGATATATGGGTTGGACGTAGAGTTATCATTTTACCTTTAATCCAAAGTATTGCACAAAATGTGTAACACGGCGTTTAGTCCACAGAGTTTATTAATTTCAGTGAATATGGATTGTGTGTATTTTCCTCCCCAGATATCTGCAAGAATGAGTTTCCTGACGACAAATGCACCATGTGGCGGAAAAGAGGCGATTGTGTTACGAACCCTGGCTGGATGACCAAGAATTGCAAAAAAACGTGTAATTTCTGTGAAGGGACGGAGAAACCCGAAAGTATGTAGACTTACAGACTAGTTCTTGGGAGAAAATTAAAAGTATGAAAATGAGTAATTCCAAACTATATCGTACGCCAAAGGGTACTTACAGCAGAAAAAAACTTGCGCAAATGTTACAAATAACACCTTCTGACTTGAATGACCTACCACAAAAGCTGCAAATGACACATTCAGACGTAAATAACCTACCCCAAAAACTGAAAATAACACATTCAGACATAAGTAAACATCCATAAGAGTTACTAGTAACTTATTCAGACGTAAGTGAACATCCATGAGTTACGAGTAACACATTCGGACGTAAGTGAACATCTATAAGGGTTACGAGTAATACATTCAGACGTAAATGAACTTCCACAAAAGTTACAAACAATAAATTCAGACGTCCTCTGTAAAAGGAAAACTTGTATCCATGTATCTATTTTAAATAGAATATATATGTAAAGTTTTGCTCTAGCATTTGCTCGAAATGTTTATATGGTACAGGATACAGGCTTTCACAATCAGACGTTTATAACGTTTTTAGACGTTCATGTCGCTCTTTTCACCCAGTGCGCGCGCAGTAGACATTTCACTGGAAGACAAGACAGAACTGTCCACGAAATGCACATATAGATACATAGTCTTCTTTACAAAATGACTTCACGATGATTCCCGGTTTTCTAAATATTTAAAAGTACATCTGACTCTCCGCTCAAAAAAGCTTCGCGGATTTTTCGCATTCGGGATTATGATATAAGTAACTAAATAGAGAAAAAAATTAGATAATTCCTTTGATTTATGTTCGAATGATCTCCATATAAGTATACATTCATATTGAAGTTTTGTTCAGTCATTTATGCTTAAAATGGCTCTTCACTAATACACTTGCAGTTAAGTGTCGTAACAGTCACAGTGACTCTGCTAAGTGTGACCAGTGGGCTATCGAAGGGGAGTGCCATGTGAACCGGATATGGATGGAGAACAACTGCCAAAAGGCATGCCGGGTATGCACGGCTTCCGACAAACCGGACGTTGATAGTGAGGAAGGCAAAGAGGACGAAGACACAGGTAGAACTGCACGTTTACCACATCCCCATTTAGAAAATCATGAATCAAAAGTACATTATGTCCAAAGACTTAGAGCCATCGTTTAAGTGAACACAATTCTTGGCTATGGCATTAATCAGTTATCAAGTATATACATTTTTCCAAAACATGTTCAATCCGCTCTACAAATATATAGGGTTACATAATATAATGACAAAATATCATTTTACAGTGGTCTGTGGGTGTTCATACTCTTTGTTGTTCGTGGGTTTCCCCAGGCTGTGTCCAGTTTCCTCCTACCATAATGGTGATCGAAGTCGAGTAAATAAAATATTCTTGAGTACGGCGTAAATCATGCACCAATCCAATACATAATTAAGTCAAGTAAAACTTACATGAACGTTTACAGTATCCTTTGAAATCGCAGACAGTGAGAATGTAATGTTGATGTTCAATCACCGCTCACTCTTCTGAAGCTAATCCAGAATTAAAATTTAGTTCCATAGTTCTGAATTGAGTTAAGCCACAGATTCCTTGGTATGTAAGGTCACCATTCATTCCCGATTCCACTCGGCCACTTTTGGTCATATTCAAAATATAAATGTTGCGAGTCCACTGACTTTTGTGTCTTTGGGGATACACTAATGGTTAACAGGTTAATACAAATCTATAACCATATGAATCAATTTGACTTTACCCCAAAAAGCAAGAATTGCCCCTAGAGGCAATGAAATGTCATAAAATATAACCATTGGTTTATCTATTTATTTATCAAACAAGACATCACCATACCTTCTAAATAAACCCTTGAAAACCTTCGGTCATTTATCGTAAATGTCTAATTTTAAATTTTCAAAGGAGTAAAAATTTACTTTGTGAAAGCCAACACAAAAGGCCTTTGTACTTACGCACAAGGTTATGGAAGTAGCCCAGATGTTCACGAAAAAGAAAATCGAAATACACCTCCATCAGAAACTAATACAGGTTTTATTTTTACATTTTCTGTTCAGAACCATGTGTTAACAGCTACGGTGACCAGGAATGTACGAAATGGGCGAACACGGACGAATGTAGGATAAACCCGACCTGGATGATACCCAACTGTAGGAAAGCCTGCAAAAAGTGTGATGACGGTACTGACTAGTGCCTTGCTTTACAGACACAAGCGCGATGTACGATGCAATCTTGATAAAAAAGATTAGAACCAGAAGATACTAGTCATTTATTGTGTGTTACGTTGGTTTACTAGGCTAATCTCCTTAAACTAGACATTGCCTGGCATTGATTCAGAGCACCGGTTTATAGTCTGGGAAACAGAAGTAAAATTATCATGTAAAACCAGATTCCGTTTACATTATATAACTTATATTTGTTTTATAATTGTTTCATTGTAACATTTAATTTGTGTAAATGACTGCGATTGAATGAATTTGGAATGTATGTTATGAATTGAATTCAGAATTTTTTTGCATAAAATCCCATTTGTCACGCATTTTGAATGTCAGACGGTAAGTCTGTTTTAATGGAAAACGAAACATTTGTTTTTGTACCCGTCAGCTGAAGCAAGAACACTTAAGGTGTTAAAAATTTAATAGAACCAAGTTTTGGCAAGAGATCACACTGTGGTGACGCCCGTTACCAACCTCCATGTGGATGGGCTAGGCAATAAACTTCACAGTGTTCCTGAAGTAACCAGTTCTCATTTCCAGGTAAATGCAAAAATCTTGAAAGAGATGACTCGTGTGATTCATGGAGGAGAGATGGAGAATGTACCAAAAGCGTCAAGTTTATGAAACAAGGATGCGCTTTAGCTTGTGGCTTTTGTCAGCCGAAAGAAGAAGACAAAGATGGCGGAGAGAAACCGGAAGTGGACAATGGCGGAAAAGATGAGGACCATTCAGGAGGTAAAATTCATTTCACATTGTGTCTATTGTGTGCTTATTTTTTTTTTTTTTGGAAAGGCACAAGCTTATTTTTTCCCTTGCATTTTACAAGTTAGCAGCGAAAACGAATATGTGACGTCATTGTGCTTCAGCCTGTTCAATATAATCTATGAAGTCCACAATGCAATTGAAACATTTTACTGCGTTTAATTTCGTGGAAAAGGAGACCAACAAGAATCTGTAGAGGCATTCTCAGACATTTTAACAGTTTTTATTACTTATTTCATTTTTGCTTGTTTTTTCCTTCATAAGAGTCTCTAGTTTTGTATTCACCTTTATCGGAGGCTCATTGTGTCAGGGGTCCAAATATTTGTTATTTTTGGTAACACAGCTAGGCGAATAACATTTTGCTCCATGTAACTTTTCCTCAACTTTCTAGGAAACTGCTTTGACACTTACAATGCCGAGGACTGTAAAATTTGGGCAGAATTTGGACATTGTGAGAAAAATCCCAGCTTCATGTTGCTCAACTGTAAACGCTCGTGCAAAGCCTGTTCCGGAAGTGGAGGGGATGATGGGAAGGGTGGTGGCACAGACGGAACCAAAGACACCGGTGTTGATAAAGGTGGGCTTTCGCTTTCAGTTGCCAAAAATTTTCGAAGTCAGTTTTTTCTGTCTCACTTATTCTGAGGGTTATGTTACTCTAGTAATACTTAAAGTGAAAGACAGCGCATATTTGAAATTTAAGTTGGCCAGAAAGGTTGGTCAATATTATGTTTATTTCGGAGAAATATTTTTTCTAACGACTACCATGACAGCGGAAACTGACATTTGACCGTGCTCCGTCGGCTAGCATGAAACCCAGCCATTCTGTCCGGGCTGTGACGTAATTCTTCCAAGCGCGTAACACTCCTGTCACACCTGAGACTGTAGTAAGCTGCCAAAGCTCTGTTTGTAACTTAAGTATATATCTAAATTTATAACATGAAATGATCAAGAAAGCTACTCCAGCCACAACACAATGGTCCGAAAATACTTTCCAGTGTTGTTCACACATGTACTTGTTATAATAAAACATATAACATTATAACAGTGCCCTGTCCCTGTGTTATTACATGATACTTGACAAGCTCAGAAGGTTTACATCACAGCTTTTATATCGACTGATGTATCCTAGCTCTCCAATTGGTCAGTCTATCATAAGCCTAAAAGCATGGACGCCTTCAGATGCCCATTCGGCAGCGAAATACGCCACATTTCAAACCAAGATAATTCAGCAACGAATTCATACAAATTCAAACAGGCGTTTGCATTCAAGAGAGATTTCTATAATCTTTTCAATGAACAGTGACTCATTCATGAGCTGTCTTTTACTTTAATGCGTATCTATCTTCATAATGATAATCTTATGAAGAGATTTACAGAAGCAGATCCTCGGCTTAAGATTAGCTAAGAAAATTACAAGATAAATCTTATTACAGGCTACATACCGACACAACTTTCTGGTATCGTTCTAAACTGTCGACTGCTGTTCTGTAAAGGTGCCCATTTTAATTTCTTACTTTATATAATTTTGAGTGTTTAGCCGGTTTGTGTTGATCGTTGTTTTGGAAATTGTTTCTCCGATCACTAACCAGAAACAGCCATTATGAGTGACGATCTGATCTGATACGGGTCTGAATTAAGAGGAATGTATTTTATTTTTCAACAGAGGTCGGTTGTGTTGATTCTAGCGACAAATGTCCCATTTGGGCGGAGAGCAAATACTGCGATTCCAATGCTGGATACATGCTGTCTAATTGCAGGAAATCGTGCAACAATTGCAAAGGTATGTTGATTATTCCAGGGATTACTTACAAAAAATAACTCTTGTTCATATTTCATGCCAGGCTGGATAGTGGGAAGTGATGCAGAGTTAGGGCAAGGGGCCCAGATATTCACAGGGCCGTCTTTCGATATTGTCTGTATGAGAAGAAAAATTGGGTCAAATAACCTACATGATGAGTCTATAAATATCTGGATTTTAGGCCCCTGGGTATTCTTTGCCGTTATATTCACACAATGTAAGTGTATATCAATTGACTCCAGTGAAAAGCTTGTCAATAATAGTGAACTAAGCTACAAATGATAAACAAATAAGGGAGGAGGATCAGAAAATACTGTTCCTCGCCTTGTTAGTCGTTTGAATCAGACACAAAACACAACTTAATATCAGATTTAATCTGAGACTGATATAACTCCGCTCCCATGGTAGGTGGTAAGGTCTGTCAGTCAACTGCAGATGGACCTATTTGGCTCTGTCCGGTTTCCTGGTTACTGTTGTGTAAGCGAAACATAAATAATAATGTAAAATAAATAAATAAATGAATAAATAAATAGATAAATAAATAAATAAATGAATATCAGATTTAACCTTGTGGACGCTAATGCATGTGACATGTTTTGCCTTTTCAGCTAACTGCAAGGACACCCACATGCTGTGTCCCATATGGGGAAAAGGTGGACATTGCAGCTCTAATGCCAACTACATGCTGAGATCGTGTCAGAAAACTTGTAAAGTGTGCGAAACATAAGAACCCTGGCATCTCCGGAAATCCATGTCACAGCCTGGTCTTACCGTCTACGTTTAATTTTCTTTTTGCGTGAATTATACTCCAAATTGTGTATGTTGCATACCTAATGTCATGTTTGGAAGAGACGTCTGATCAAAGTGACTCGTGACAGTGGAGACATTTCTGGCGGATGCATTCCACATAGTTTTGAAACCTAGTGTTACTTAAAGCTTGTGGTATAGCCAAATACATTAAGTTCTCTATCTCTGTATTTTTCTACTAATAAATTTGTGACTTAGATAGGCTAAAATCTCGCGTTTGTTGAATACCCTAGATATTTTCTTGAGATTGACTACCTTGAAAAATACAAGGTTTTGCCAGAAATAATCACAAATTGACAGAAGTTGAGACATTTTAAGAAAAGTGTATGTATTTTACTCAAGCCCTTACTTAACTGAATTTCATGATGTTAAAAAAATAGCATGTTAACAATTTCCTCAGCTAGCCCATGTTAAAAGATAGGATGTAAACAATTTTTTCTGTCGGCCCATGTTTAAAATAGGGTTTTAACAACTTTTTTTTCAGCTGGACCATGTTAAAAAATAGGGTGTTAAGAATTTTCTATCCGGTCCATGTCAAAAGATAGCATGTTCACAATTTTATCAGCCCTCCGGTCCATGTTAAAAGATAGGATGTGAAAGATTTAACTTTCGATGTTAAAAACATGACCGACAGAGAAAGCGCCTTATATGGAAGTGCTTATCGCAGTCACAACTGAACACAGGCTTTCATTTATTGAACATTTACTCTGACACTGTATAAATTTCCTCGAAACCAAAGGCCTTTATATGTTAAAAAAATATTCAGTCTGCAAGGTAATAAGCTGTTATTTCCTTAATAGTAATTTTATGGACATATATTGTCTCTATTTACTTGATTTGCCTTTTCATGTGAAAAATTATCTACTCCGGTGATATCACCGTTTACCTTTCTACTCAAGTGTACAACAATTTACATTTTGGAGACCAGCTTCTTACCTATAAACGTCCACATACCGTGTAAATAGATGTGCAATTTTATACATAATCTTATTTGTTATATATTCATATTACTTGTTGTGATACACTCATATATTTTACCATATTTCGATCGTATTCATTTAAGCATGTCTTCAAGTAACTGAAAACACATTACCTGCATTGCTCATCCTACATTATTTGGTATAAATAATATTCCTTATATAAATACATATTTAACTGTTTCTTCATTCTTAACCGAAATAAACAGTATAGTGTCTTAATTTTTTTTATGTTTTTGTCTTTTTTTAAAAATTATATTTTGTATATACTTTCTTAGTTCTTTGATGGCTTGTGTTAATTGTATAATATAATTAGAAAAGTATAGCCTTGCTACCCGGAACGCCCATTTTGGTTGACTACGCCTAGGTTAGAGGTTACACATGCGCAATTCGACCAGTTGGGTCCAAGATTCTGGCGCACCGATTGGATAATACTGACACACAGACAGTCTAGCTTCTAGGTACACTATAAATTTCTATACTGTCATTTTATACTCAGTTAAAAGAAAACAGAATTTTATCTGCTTTGGATACAACTGAAAACTTTTTGGCCAGGGTCACTGGCCCCTCCTCCCCCCTCACCGTCCCTCTCCTGGGGGTTACCAAGGTGACGAAATGCTATTACATCACTCCCAGGAGCAACAGCTCAAAAAATAGTGGTCATACGATGTTGATTTTGTTGATATAATGTAGAGAAAAGTCTAAGCTCTGTGTGGTCGTATAGCATACCACCACGCGAAAGTTTGGGGATATATATATATTGCGGGTGGAAGATGACAAATTTACTACATAAATAGTAAGGAAAAATCAATACGCTCGTGAAACCTTCAAGCCGATATACTGTAATCAGCATTTTATTGTATTAACAGTGTGTAAAAGTGGCGTCCTCTACGCTTCAATTTATCCAGTGTCAAATCGAAACGTGTTGCATTTACCGAAATAAAATTACCGAAAGGTCACACATCGCCGGTCCAGGGCGGAGACATCCGGGATCAATCCCGTGTCGGGTCATGCCAAAGGCTTTAAAAACGGTACTTGATGCTGCCTCGCTTGGCGCTCAGCATTGAGAGGTTAGGGCAAGAAAACAGGACTGCTCCGCCCGGTATCAGTATAATGTGACTGAGTGGGCGGTGTCATGTCTGGTGTTCTCGGCACGATATTCCAGTGCCGGCAGCATTTTGGCGGCATGGATTCGGCCTGCTACAAGAAGACACAAACTATATTTATTCATTCTCAGGACTCCTTGGCATCATATGAATGAAAAATTGTTCTCTACGACGTAAAACCGTAGCATACATACATACATACGTAGATATATACATACACATCGACAGTCATCTGTGACTAGACGTCGATTACCATTGCAGTTGACTGCCTTTGTGTTTTTCGACATTTTGGGTCCGTTGCGCTGAAAATCACCTAGATCATCTTATATAGCAAAATGTTTCGTTCGATTGTGACTTTAGTAAAACAAATTTCTCAAACAATATTTGCTATTAATGTTTTCGTGGTTTTCTAAGAGTACATCAGATAATTTATTTACATATTTATTTGATTGGTGTTTTACACCGTACTCAAGAATTTTTCACTTATACGACGGCGGCCGGAATGTGGTGGGAGGAAACCGGACCGAGCCCGGGGGAAACCCACGACCATCCGCAGGTTTCTGTCAGACCTTACCAAGTATGGCCGTAGAGGAAGCCAAAGCATGGTACATTAAATATAGTAGAAAATGCATACTGGCTGACTGCTATATAAGTGCCTTTATTTGCATGCATGGTAAAACACAGAATGTAGCAATGGAACGAATCGGGAGTTCCTTCCGCATGCGCATGCGGCGCTGCCCGTTCACGTTGTTCGTCTCCCATCTAGACACGGTCAACGCCCTGTGTGGTCACAGTGAACGCTCCACAGTAATAGTCCGGCCCGGGCACGGCCACGCATATTTTAATTGGTAATCCCGCTGATAGAGGTTGTGCATGCATTCTGTTGAATACACACACCACGTTTGTATGAACAGCTGCAATCAAAAAGCAACGTAGATACACAGTATGATGAATGAATGTTACGAGGCACATGTCGTGATTACATGTGTCCGGGTTAGGAACCGCGTAAGTTTAAGGCCCACACAAGGTGATTAAATTCACGGTCGGCGTGTTCGTTCGGCGTGGCTGATTGTCCAGATGGGACAACGCTACATCATGGCCCAAGCTGAAATTCCCACACATGTGTCAAAAATGGTTCTCGCCGTTGGTCCCCATTAATGTTACCCAAAGGAGGAAAGAGAGCACCTCCAGACGATACATTAAGTGAGATAACGCAGGCTTCAAAATTTACGACCGGTAATTTAGAAACAAAAGATTTACTTGTTCACTGCTATATAAGCGAATCCCCCACTTTCAATTAAAAAGAGAAGCAGAAGTCTTTTGGCCACTCATACGCTACGTTACTGTGCTTCCTGATACCCCCGATCTAAGACTATAACTTCTCTCCTTTGGAGATACCCTATGCCTTCGGACTTTACCAAGCTGAACTGGGATTGACTTGTTTTGGCTGGCGTTCGCTCTCTCTCCACTTTGAACCCGGGACAGCGGCACATAGTAAGTATAAGTAGTAAGTATATATTAAAGAACTCCTTTCTTGTTATTTAACCCCTTGTCGTTGTAGTCACTTTGTCCACAGGTTTATCTATAAAACTATATAGTTTTATAAAGGTTACGGGTATAGTTAGTGGCAACCTCAGCGCACAGATTCCACTCTGCACGTTGTGTTACCTAGTTGTGTCTGACAAGACTATATAGGCTCCATCGTGAGGGTTTCCCTAAGACGCTTCCACTCAAAACGCTTCCTCTGCAAACTCTGCGCTCGGATCAAGTAGCCACACGAACCCTTACCCCGTATCAGTATGATGAATGACAACGCATAAGGAGGTTAAGGGGAGGGGAGAGAGTGAAATAGTACACGATTTGGATACTGATCAAATATACATGCCTATACTTCAAAGAGTAATCCTTGCATCTTTGCGCCATCTTAAAAAATGCCCATTGCTTCTCATCTAGTATGCTTGAGGGAAACAATCCCCACAGGCTGTGTAGTTTAAACTAATTCTTAATTTTGTACACAGCTGCTTATACTTATAATCAAAAACCAGTTACTACCCCGTACTTAGCACGAATTCAAAAGGGAACATGAAAACCGAGGGTTTCTTTCTTCTTACTTTATTAAAGAAAAATTAAAGCATTGAAAATGTTCAAATATCCAAAATGTTCATTGAAAAGCATTGAATTGAAATGCACGGCAAACGGTGAGGTCATCGACAAATCCACGTGACTACGGGGATTCCCCCACGCGTCCCACACTTGTCGGCGGCATGGCTTTGTTTTGATCTCACATCAGTGGACTCTCTCACAGGGTGAATCCTTTATTTAATTCTTTATTTACAAAGGATTGCGGCTACATGTCTTCTATATAACTGTGCAGCAATGATGTTTATATAACTGACAGGGTCACTTTATTTATTAGTGTTTTGCTCACTTTGAGCCAATTCAATTCTGAATGTGATTACATGCATTATGAACCCGGGTCTATGAGTATGATCGATACGTTGGTTATATGAAGAGTTGCAATTAAAGAGCAACTGAGATACATATTTTATTATCGACACCGTATAGGCTAACATGGTACACGATTTGGAAACTTATTTCATTCATCCTCCTAAAACAATTCTTGCGTCTTTTCGACATCACTAAAAACTGTTGACTGCTTCTCTTTCCATGAATCCATCCTAATTTTAACATTTTAGATATCTTTGTGTTATATGTTGTTCTTAGAAAGTGGGCTTGAGATTATTGATCGGGAATGCCCATTTTGGTTGACGGCTGGTCATATGAATGTCGAGTTTGACGCTGTCTGTGCTGTGGTCTTGAGCTGATGCCTGACCACTTGCTATGGTAGAGGGGTGGGTCAGCGACTATGT
The DNA here is from genome assembly GCA_016165875.1 of Acanthopleura granulata. Classification (NCBI taxonomy): domain Eukaryota; kingdom Metazoa; phylum Mollusca; class Polyplacophora; order Chitonida; family Chitonidae; genus Acanthopleura; species Acanthopleura granulata. Next base: position 7,623,301 of record JABBOT010000011.1, on the reverse strand, counting down.
AATAATCACTATGTGGTCAAACCTTGACCATACAGCAATTATTGAGCCAGGAGGACTGTCCTCAACAGTGCCAACTATTGCTTCCTGACCAGATATGATGATATTTTAATCATCCCTGACTTCCGCCTTAAACAGTTCGCAAACTGATCAGATTCCATTATGATGCGAAAGGTGCCACACACCTGTATTATTTATTTATTTATTGGTGTTTTAAGACGCACTCAAGAATATTTCACTTATTCCAGCGGAGGCCAGCCTTATGGTGGGAGGAAGCCAGGCAGAACCCGGGGTAAACCCACGACCATCCTCAGGTTGCTGGCGGACGTTCCCACGTACGGCCGAAGAGGAAGAGGGTTGGACTCCCAGCGACGGCATCAGAGAGAGGCACGGGGTCCTAATGCCGCGCTAGCCCCCTTCGCCACGGAGACCCCACCCCCTCCCACCCACTGTATTACAGACTGGAGTCTACATGTCAGCAACAAAAACAAAAGGCATCAGTCTTTGTACTTAAGCTCATGGACCTGAAGATTATTGAACAATGTGTTAAGGCAGAGAGTGAATGATATTCTCTGGGGAGATCCTGGAACCCATTACTACTGTTGCACTTACCGCCTTTCATTATTTGCCCAACAATTAGAAATATTGGCAATACACATGGTAAACAAGTGCATGAGCACAACAACGCCTAGATCCGAACAAAGCGTATTATACCGTGATTAAATGTCCAAGGTGTATGTATAAGAACTTTCGAAACCTGAAGCTATTTAGTGCTTTATGTGCCCGAAAAGATAGCCCTCTGCTCACGTCTACAATAGCTGTTCATGACATCTTTTTGGGCTAAAAAATATCTAGGGTAAGTTAAGACTGAGCCACATCAGTGTCAGCCACCCATGTTGAGAGTATTTCTATGCGGACTACGTGATCACTTCTAGAAATCATTTTGAGCTTAGTTCGAAAATTACGTAAATCCTTCCCAGTACTGCTAAGATAGAGTTGTAGGCTGGAACATGCAGAACATTTGCCGACCTCGTATTGTCACCGAACAGAGAGAGCGTGCTGGGAAGAAAGTACAAATTCCCTGTCCAGAACCGGAATTGAACCCTAGTCTTATACTTCGTGTTTCCCGTTTCGTTGGAAGACATGCGCATTTAACTATACTCGGCGACTCTCTTCACCTATGTAGTAAAAGACTCTAAAAGACAGCTGTTCCATGTGTGTCAGGTTCACAAAAAATGTAGGGAATTTTGATTTTCCCATGTCGTCACCTCGCCGTGCCCGTAATATTATCCTTTATAGCTAAATAGTTTATTAATTCGTAATATTGTAACCGTGTGAAAATTTTCCTGATAGAGCCAGACATCCTTGCTTTTACAAAAGCAAGAAAAAAAAGATGATTGTAAAAGTTAAATTTTATTCATTAGTAAATGAGATCATTTCCAGAAACAAAGTGATACGGTTAAGACTGGACATTATCCACGGTAAACGTCTAACCTAATTGGTTTTCTTTGGTTTTACTTTTGCTCTGTTGACATTCCACAAAGAGGGTAACACAGATTCCATGGTTCTAGAGGCCGTATATTTAACGCGTTGAATTTGGTAGAAACCCTCGATATGTGAACACTTGCAGTCAAGGGCCGGTTAACTACGACACATAGTTTTAAAAAAGCGCCCACGTGGCCGAGGAGTGAAGGACGCTACAGCTAGGTAATGACCCAGGTGCCTTTCACCAAGGCGATCGCCGTGAGTTCAAGTCCAGACCACGATGACCGGATGGTCTTTGCTTTCTTCCCACCATGCATAATCTGGACGCCGTCGTATAGGTGAAATATTCTTGAGTGCCGGTAAGGCTTTAACAACAATCAAATAAATAAATAACTAAATAAACTATTTTAAGGACAACTTATAATCTAACATGGTACACAGTTTGGAAAGTGGTTTAATTCTGCCGGCCAGAATGTTCCTTGCGTCTTTCCGTTTTCACTGGAAACTACTGTTTGTTTCTCATTACATCAATCCCTCCTATAATTCCTTAATTTATACACTTCATTTTAATCTTTATTCTACAGTACTTTGTGCCAAGAGTAGTTTTTCGTGTTGAGTTTACTGACCAGAAAAGCCGAGTTTGGTTCACGGCTGTATGGTATAGGAATGTTTGTTTCGGCGTCCAGATTTATATCCGATCTCTTTTCATCCCAAAATTCAAAAAATTTTAATTAAAAATTAAAGCTCAGAGAATAGTCGTATTAAGTTAGCTGTTGTCACTCAAAGTATAGATGGTTTGAGAAGTAAGAAAAGAGGTTTTTGAGAAAGTTATAGTCTACAGAAACAAATTATAAACTGAAATTAATTTCTTGGAACACTTACAAATAGAATGTAGTCTTTCGGATGGACATTGCCCATTCTGATCATTAATTTTGAAGAAAAAATAGCAGATACAACGCGACTAAGCATTATAGAAATGTGTATGTTTGGAATCAGTAAAAAATCAGATAGGCTTTATTTTATCGAAAGAAAAAAAACAGGATCTGTAAGTCACCTACCCGGATTAGAAAACACGGCATCTCTGTTCAAAAAAAAAATTATACTCGTTACCCGCTAGATTACAACTCAGACATGCCAAGTAAAGATTTATTTCTCCAAAATTAGTTAGTTAAAGAGTTTTCGTAAAACAAAAGACAGAAGTCGTGCCTCAAAAAGATCTTTTGCACAAAGTTTAGAATTAGGAGATTCAAGTCCAGCCGCAGTTTGCGTTCGTCTACATGAAAGACTCCACATCCGCACGAAATTGACCGAAATGAACCGTGGAGCATTGTCAGTGGGCTAGGGCATACATAACGATACCCAAATCCCTCCCTCTCAACCCAATGACCTGACCTTTATCTTCATTTAGCATTTCTCTCTAATAGTATCAATGACATCCGGTTGACAATAGACTGATGCCATTCGAATGTTTGAGATTAAATATCTCTGGAGGCCTCATTGGTTGAGATATATCAGGTGATTAAACCTCCATGATCGCTGCAGCTGCAAAACCCATAAGCCTGGGAGGACAAGTGCTCGAATATTCTTTCTTTTCTTTCCAGAAAAAAGGCGTTCACACCTGACGCCCCCACCTCCCCTCCCTCCCTGGCTCCAACTCAAAACAAACGTCGTACTATGGACTATGACTGGTGTTTTCATCGGGAATGATATATAGGAAGGGCCCATCACACCACCGACTGTCTGAAAAGCCTGGGAACCAAGATGTTCAAAGAGTTAAGTATACGTGGGCGCAGGAGCATCGAAATAATTTTCAAGCAAACATTAGGGGTTAAAACTCCAGATAATTTAAGAACCAACAAGGTACACTGAAATGCTAATAATAATGCTAATATTCTTTATCTAATAATAACTCATAGTATCTGATATATAACGAAGTAGGGGCCTCCGTGGCTCAGTTGGATAGCGCGCTTGAGCAGAGTAATGACCCAGAAGTCTCCTACCAATGAGTTCAAGCCTAGTTCATGCTGGCTTCCTCTCCGGACATACGTGGGAACGTCTGCCAGCAATGTGGGGATGGTCGTGGGTTTCCCGCCCGGCTCTGCCCGGTTTCCCCTCACCGTAATGCTGGCCGCCGTCGTGTAAGTGAAATATTCTTGTGTATGGCGTAAAACACCAATCAAATAAATAAATAAATAAATATCTAACGAAGTTTTATGTCGCAGCCACTCTAACTAATTTACTGCCATTTAGATATCCCGTGTAGGGGAAAAACGCAAGCATTCATTCGTCATGTGTGGGATTATAAATATGCCTCTTTGTACGGATTAAGCTCATGGATCTGTCAAACCCTTGGCTGGATGTTATCGGTATATTTGCAAGTATGGAAGATAATGAGTGACATGTTTTTCTCCTGTTGTAAGGAGTTCATCCCTAACAAACACATTACCACACACTCATGTGATAAACCATGGAAAACAACTGACGTGAGGAGGAAATCACGTGTTGGAAACAGGTGTTGCAAAAAATATAAGAAGGCTAAAAAGTGATTTTCATATATTTCAGTTTTATCTACCCAGGCAGGAAGCTAAAAAATCCAAACGATAAAGAATATAAATAATAAAGAAATAGACTGACCACACTTAAAACATATTTTCAAATCTGAATGTAGATAATAAGCCCAGTCCGTCGGAAATCAAAAATCTGCTTCTATCATTGAGCACTAAAAAGGCACAAGGGGTAGACGTAATTAATAACTTCATGCTTAAATATTGTTGTGACTCAAGCGCCTTTTTCTCTTTCCTATTTGTCCAATTACTCTCTACAATCTGGAGAATTTCCATCATCGTTGAAGCTGTCTCGTTTTTCCCCGGTTTATAAATAGGGGGACAGACATGATATGTCTAAATACCGACCTGCGTCACTGAAGCCAACCCTTTCAGAAGTCTGGGAAAATATTGTCTTCAAACAGCTCTAGGAATACTGCATTTCAAACCATCTATTTATTTGTTTATTTTTTTATTTATTTATTTACTTACTTATTTTATTGGTGCTCAAACCATCAACTAATTTCTGTTAACTCCCGGTTCAAGCACGGTGATTCCTCAATAAATCAGTTGCTAAAAGTAGTGATTAAAATTTACCAAGGCTTAGAGAGAGGAGATGTTGAATGCTTGGTATTGCTGGATGTAAGTCAGGCTTTTCACAAGATATGTTAGGGTTTAATTTTTAAACCGAAGGGATTTGGAGTAGATGGTACATTGCTACCGTGGAGTTATTTAAGTAATAAATCTATTAAAGTATGTATTGATGGCCCTAGCTGGGATAGTGAAGGTATCTGTACAGTTATACCACATGGATCCGTTTTGAGTCCACTTTCATTTCTTATAATTGAAAAACAGCGTTAGGCTCCATTGTCTTAACGTTCCAGTTTTAACATTTGTATTCTTGCGCTTCTTTTCGACTGAAGAAACGCGCCCTTTTATTATAGATAAAGGCGTTCTTAAACATACTAGAGAACATAAAGCATTTGTCTTTGATTGGCGATCATTCATTCATTAATTCTTTTAACGGCTCATACAAAAGTTTATACAGCGGTAGCTGCGTTCGTATCCCCAATCAAGCAAAAACAAATCACAATCAGTCCAGCTTGGAGCCAAGTCGCTATTTCCCCTGAAAAGGTACCCCGTCATATGTTAAGTTTAAAAAATGACAAACAATCTGACATATTTTAGCTACTTAAATGTTCCTGTTGGAATTTATATTATTGGTGTTTATTTAAATATTTAAACTTTCGTTCATTTTTGTACAGGTAATTACTCAAAACCACACCTGGGAAGGCTGTGGGTATGGGCCGGAGTGTTCTGTTATATTTTTTCCAACTTCATGTAAATTTTGTTTAAATGAAATGTACTTAGATCAAAGTATAGTGCTACACCTGTGCTTTTTTGCCAGACTATAGGTTGTCTCACGACGCTTTTGCTATCATCATCTGTGGCGGACAAGCCCAGACCGGAAATGATCATGACGTCATTCCTTCCCCATCACGTCAGTCCGCGCCTGCACCTTTTGATCTTCTGGGACTAGAGTCCTTTACTAATATTACAATCGAACCATCAGATTGAGAAAAGCATGGGTGGAGGGGTAAGTGGTAAATATACTCCTGTGTAGAATGACGTATCTTCCATTTTACATCCGCATGGATGCACGGTACCAGGATATCGAAGATGTCCGACACCTGAATCAGACTGAGGCTTAACTTCAAAACCTAGGCGTCGAAATCGACGTTCATAAACCAGCCGTCAACCAAAATGGGCGTTCGGGGTCAATAATCGCAAGATCACTTTCCAAAAAATCAAATACATCAATCCACCAAAGAACTAAGAAAGTATATAAAATATATTTAAAAAATAGGACTGATTCATGCATACAATAGCAGTCAGTAGTTTTCAGTAATGACGAAACGACGCATCGAAAACAACGAAAACTAGAACTTACCTCAAGATGTTTTATATCAGTACTTTGAGTTACCTTAGTCTTTAATGACATGTCAAAATTAAGAATTAAGATAATTTCCATTCAAATCAAAAACTAAGGCGGACTAAGGCGACATCGTTGTAATCCTGGGGGCTCTGTTGACGTGCATGTATGGTGTAGATTGAATAATGTAATTTGAAAACTGTAGTCCAGGTTAAATTTGAACACTTTCAACTGTCCGAAAGTGGTCCCCCGTGGCATACTGGTTAGCGTTCCGGCGCATGACAATAAATGGTCGTTGGGATTTCAGGTCTATGTATGGTCGCCTTCAGCTCCGGTTGGATGTCTGCGCAGGGTTTTCTTTGCAGTGTGTTGTTCGATTTTGTGTTAAACGTGATATGGTAGGCATCCTCATTCGCATAAAATTTGTGTCTCCTCCACATCTACCAAAACTGACAACTATTGCAAAAGTGACAAATTTATTTTATTTGTTTATTTGATTTGTGTTTTAGGCCGTACTCAAGAATATTTGACTTATACGACGGCGGACAGCATTATGGTGGGAGTAAACAGAGCAGAGCCCCAGGGAAACCCACGACCATTCACATTCTCAAGTATGGTGATAAATTTAGTGTACCATTCAAAAATCAATGAAACAATTAAAATTTGTCTCGATAGATGGATGAGTAACTTTTGTTTTCTCCTCTTTCTCAGTTGCAGAAAATTAAATGCTTCAAGGCGGCAAGGTTTTGGCTTAACTAGATATGGTACTAACGGAAGGACAGTTCTATAATTTGTATGAATTCCCTCTCAGGTAAGTCAAGTCAAGCCAGACATGATCTTTAGTAGCCATTGGATGTATAAACATTGATCATTTGCTTTTGTTTGTTTGTTTGTTTTTTCTATTACTCGCGAAACATATAATACTTACTGAAGTTTGCATTTGTTGAGTATCGACCGCCTCTGTAGCCTGGTGGTTAGAGGTCAGCAGTGTCGGGTCAAATCATGTCAAAAACTTTAAATATGGTACTTGTTGCAACCACAGTATTGAGAGATTAGAACGAGGAAGCAAGACTGGTCGGGCAGCGTCAGTATAATGCGTCTGGATGGAATATCATGTCTGGTGTCTTTGGCATGCTGTATGCTGTCCCAGTGGCGGCTCCACCGCACCGACATGGACTCGCCCTGCCACAAGAATACAGAATAGATAATCCGTCATATGACTGAAATATTGTTAAGAACGATGTCATACATGCTTACTGGTTGTCATCCTATTACATGTAATCCTAACTGACGTTCGTTTTTGTTGAGTATCATGGTAACATTCCTACATTATGTTCCCAAAGGAATAAGTGCGGTAAACTTCGTGAATGATTAACGGTTACCGTGAAATACATGGGACATATCGTAAGAATAGAAAGGCAAACCGTGACTTCAGACTAAGATGGAAGAAGGCCACAGTGCCTTACACCGTCGTTAGAGGGCACTTCAGTAAGTTTCTTCTCATTTTGTTATGGCAAAATCAGCTTTCTAAACAATTGCCAAACTATTGGAACTTGTGTGTGTCGGTGTAATATACGTTCCATTTCTTCCTCTTTTCCAACAGTCGCATTAAATTCTTGGAATTTTTTTTTTGATTTTTGAATTTGAATTCTTTTCCCATGATTTCTCCGCCCAGAAATATGCAAAGCAATGTACAAACGTGATGTATGAGGTTTGTCACTTCACGGTGTATGCTGAAGACCGCAGCTATATAGTATCTTCTAGAAGTCGATGTTGTGTTTTCTCGAAATTCAAGTTCGATATGCCTTTAAAAAACAACTTTTACCTGAGGAAACACAAAAATATTTAAAGCACTTTTTAGCGGGTGGCGTTATTGTTTTTTGTCAGACAAAAAAGAGAAGTACAGGATAAAGCTATCCATGACGGAGTGGGAGAGATACACATGCGTACGCGTCAGACAGTCTGTTTCCACAGACAGAAACGTCGCCTGATTCCAGAATGACAGCGGATAGGTAGAGCATCGCTCTTCACACTATGGAGATAACAAGTTATAAAGATGCGGACTGCGAATGAATAGTGAATAGACTGCCTTACTGACCCATCGCCCAATAACGTCCGATTTGTGACATTATAGGAAGAGTTTGGACAGGCAGCCCTCTCCGCAACTGCCACATTTAGGACACAATTCTTAATATTAAAAGTCTTGAAATGTGAAATACAAAGCCTAAAATCTGAAGTAGACATCTTTCCATCATTAATGGGAATTTCCAATAATTACCAACCCGGCTATATCCCTGCTGCGTCTGATTGCTGTTGTAATTTGTAGCAGGGCCCAGTGAAGTGGATTGTCGTCGTATAAATAAAGTAAGGTGAACCAGACGGTATTAGAAATATGTTGCACGTTAATATAAAAGCCTACAGCACATAGAATAAAACCAGCGCAGCGACGACAGTCTGACAGCTGGCAAATGATCACAGGCTCATGGTGAAATCCGGCCTCTTGTCAGTTTACCTCAGTTAGGTGATTTTTCTAACTGATCACGTAAGTGATTAAGAAGTAACAACTTACACGCCCCCGAGAATCATGGGTAATGCGGAATTGTGGGAGAAGAAATCCTTGCGGTGATGTTAAGTTCAATATACTACAAGTCACTGGACTAGAATAGCTAAAAATGCTGTGTTGTCATTTTGACATTTAACATATAAACAAAATAACATGAAAACAATGCAAAGGGACTCGGCCCCGCCCCACGGATGCTTAGTCCACCAGGAGAAGGCGTTGGCTGTTTTTCTGGTTTTCGCTTACTTACCCTAGTTTTCTGCGGGATGCTATCCATAAACCCGATCGATGTATAAATTATTAATAGTGGAATTTCGAGTTCGAACTCTTTTGTCGCTATAGGTAAGAAAAGTGCTACTGTACCACGTGACTTGACAAAAATGTTAGCCAACTATTTCTGATTATATTTGCTCTGAGTGTATAAGAAAATGTCACAGAAAGGTAATTTATAATGAACGAATTATGATGAAAATTGAGGAGCTGAAGGTTTGTGAACTTATGAAGTTACTGAAGAAAAGAAAAGTCATTTGTAGCTCCTGAACACGGTGAGATGGGTGATCAGTAAAGTAGAATCAACAAACGTTGCCAAACATTTTTGACAAGTCACATGACATAGCAGGACTCTTTTTACCTTTGGCGGCAAAAGAGTTCGAACTCGAAACTCCCCTATTGGTGCTTAGCGCCGTTCTCAAGAATTCGTCACTGACATGTCAGGTTAAAAAAGTATAAAACAAAGAACCATGAATTTTTAGTGTATATGTCCATGTCTGCGTCTTGTAGTTGTAATTCCTAGCTCGGAATGGTAGGTGAAATCCAAGCGCTCTACCAGAGATGAGTAAGTCACGATGAACTACCAGAATATAGACCCGACCTAGCGGAAATGGTTACATAAGTACAACAGTAAACTGGTACACCAGTTCAATGTCAAGTACGAATATTCGTATGCCATGCTCTAAGGGATCACGGTAAGAAATTCACAAATATGAAATATCTTAGAATGGACTTTTGCCACCTGTCAATCAAGAACTCTCCACCAGCAATAAAATCACAGCAGGCTCGCATGATTAAGAAATTATCCATTAGTCAGTGTGTTAACAACAACGTGGAAAAATTTTAATGTGAAACACCGTATCCGATGCGGTGCTCACAATATTTCGTCCACACTGCCCAATGTGTCCAACAGAATGTTGCATCCATTTCCAGCTCTAATTAATCCAAAGTGTCATCCCCATCTCTTCGAAACAACCGCCGATAAAACAAGTCATTCCGGTCATAAACTCGTCCCATCCACTGACTCTCAGCTGACGATGCCGAGTCTATGTAGATTCCAGCAGTATACCTACCGGTACAGTAAATATTCGAACACTTTGCTGTATTCATCAAATATGTACCAAAATAGATTTGCCAATTATTATTTCGGTGAGAACACAGGATTATTCTGAGAAAATTGTTGCTTTATTGATCCAATGGCCTAAGTTAATTTAATTATCTATTTCAGGGATAATAAATTCGTCATTAAGATTTTAACCTCTGGCAATAGCTTGAACATATAACTGATTTGGCTCTTTTCGTCCTCAGTGCGCGCAGTAGGCAATATGTTTCACTGAAATGCAAGACAGAATTGTCCAAGTGCATGAATACAACGTACATCTACAGGCACTTTTACACGATGACATGAAATTGATGTCCGGCTTCATAAATATACAAAAAAGAAAAAAAATCTTATCACATTTGACTCTCCGTTCCAAAAAGTTTATCAGATTTTTTTTGTTCTTGATTATGGTGTTTCTAGATAAATAATGATAAAATGACATGACAATTTGGGATGGGGGGGGAGCGGGCGGATGGCTGCGTTAATATGGTTAGTATTTGAATGTACAACATTTGGAAATTTGTCAAGTTATTAATACTTAAAATGTCCCTTAACTCATACATTTGCAGCAAACTGCCCTAACATTCACAGGGACTCTGCTAAGTGTGACCAGAAGGGGAGTGCTAAGTAAACCCGACAAGGATGGAGTGCAACTGTCAAAAGGTATGTCCGGTATGCACGGCTTCCGACGAACCGGAAAGCACAGGTAAAACTGCACGTTTATCAAACGCCATGCAGAACCATGTTACACCGTCACTTAACAAATAAGCCATCCAGTGGCAGAAAAGGCAATTCTTATTTGCAAACGATTTCCTCAACCCCTAAAACATACAGTCGTCGTTCAAGTGAACAAATTATTGATTTTGGCGTTAACCAACTCATCAGGTAAATGCGTACTTCGAAAACATGTGTTTTCCTTCAGATAAAGAAAAAATGATATACATGTATAATGTGGCCACACATTTGAAAATCACCTATATGCATACATTGTCTTTAAAGCTTATGTGAACGTTGTCAGTGTCTTATGAAATAGTACACATGCTGGCTTCCTTTCCGGCCGTACGTGGGAAGGTCCGCCCGCAACTTGCGGATGGTCCTGGGTTTGCATCTTATCGGGCATTGGAGACCGTTTTAACGTAAAGTGGCAGCTTTGCCACAAGTGGCCGAACATGCAACTGTTTAATGATTAACGACCAATCGTCTTCCGTGAAAACACATTTGATGCCATGGCTACCCTTTACAACAAAGATTCAATTAATTCTTGTACAGTCTGCAGACAGAGTAAAATGATGTTGGCCTGGCAAAAACATCACACTGTCTCGAAATGACTGGCCTCAAGCCAAAATTTTCCCATATACATCATCAGCATACATGGTGAGGTCTGACTGGCTCTTGACAGAAACACGCGCGATGCAGTGTAAGCATGCTCAGTCAGAACAGTAACCGAATCACATTTCAGGCCGTTAACCAGGAAAAAAAAAAAAAAAAATCACTCGCCAAATTCAGACGGACAAATAACAATTTCATAAATAAAATCGACATCTCAATTTCTTTAAAACATTCATACATCACCGTAACGGATGACAGCTACCTGGAGGTAAGAAGTTGTCAGTTACATTTTATGACACATAATAATAAGCAGATGTTCGGCTTAAGATTCTCAGAGAGAACGACAACATAGAGCTTTTTAGACTGCATATCTATACATCTTTCAGGTTACATTAAAAACTGTTGACTGCTTTTCTTTGTCTTGGTCGGTCTTAATTTAGAACTTTGTACATACTTTCTCACTTCTTGGGTGGCTAGTATTGAGCATTAACGTTGTCTTGGAAATTGTTGAACATCTGTTATGCTTGACACTTGTTATTTGGATATTTAGTAGGACATCTGAAATGAAATGACTGCGTCTTATTTTTCAGCAGAGACCAGTTGTGTTGTTTCCAGTGTTAATTGTTCTAGCTGGGCGAAGAGCAAATTACTGCTACTCAAATGCTCGATACATGCTGTTAAATTGCAGGAAATCATGCCACAACTGCAAAGGTTAGCACTAAATATCAAAGCTTGCTGACAGGAAATTTTGATTTATTTATTTGATTGGAGTTTTACGCCGTACTCAAGAATATTTCAGTTTTAAGGCGATAGCCAGCATTAAGGTGAGAGAAAACCGGGCACAGCACGGAAGAAAGACACGACCACCCGCAAATTGCTTGCATACCTACGGCCTGACAGGAACCCTGCATTGGCTGGCCTTGAACTCACAACTGAGTTGTCCTATGGCAAAAACCACTCCCGACAGAAAATAATTCTTCTACATAGTTCATGTCAAAGTTTAAGCAAAAGGAAATAATTCATAGCTAGGGACCAGAGCCTAGATATTCTTAATGTCATCTGAATGTTGTTCAAGGACAGATAACTTCATGATATATCTTATGCAGTTATCGTCCCTTAAACAGTGCGCTGTCAATAGCTTGATCCTGGGCCATAGATCAGCATTGTTTCCGGATATCTCTGTATATCAAATGGCACGATTTGAGTATCAATAATGATATCACCATTATTTACAAAAGATAAACAAACAAAAGGTGAATCTTCAGAAAGCAGTTACCAAGCAGCTTTCTTTTCAATCGCTTCTCTTTCACATATAAATATACAAAGCACAACTTAATACTAGATATAACATTTGAAACATACATATAACATATCTTGGCTTTTTATTTCAGCAAACTGCAAAGACACTCAGCGGCTGTACCCATTTGGGGTAAAAGTTTGAGAGTGCAGATCTGACCCTAAATACATGCTGAGGTCGCGCCAGAAAAACTGTAAAGTGTGTAAAACATACGAACCTTGACATGTACTTCGTAATGGCATTTCGTCTTTTGGTCTCACGGTCTATGTCGCGGTCTATGTCACGGTCTAGGTCATGGTCTATTTTCTGCCTGGTATAGCTGGTAGGCCTATTGCTAACTGTGTATTTCTCGATTTTCTGTTCAGCGTAGACGTCGTCTGATCAAAGCAGTTCACACTGTAAATGTCTCTGATGGATGCATTCAAGATATTTCTGACATTCAAAAATACTTAAAACTTATTTCATAGCCATATACATGTATAGACTGCGTTTTTCAGATCGGTATCCCAGTTCAAGGTTAGTGTAGGCCAAATCTGAATCCATAACACTGTGGAATACTCCTAACGATTTGCAAAAACTGACACAAAGGGATGTTATTGTGTACATGTATTAACTGTGAGGACAACACAGTATTTTGAGTAATTCTAGACCAGTGATGTCTAGTATATAGCATTTAACATAGCTGCATGTTTTTCACCTAATTCTGCTTAAACCATGGTACCCGTTGGCTTGTAACGTGTTACATCTTAAGCGCTTAAATGAATAGTTAGAATAAAAACCTAGCTGAGGTAAACTGACAACCTACGGAAGGTCGTGGGTATCCCCCGGGCTCTGTTTCCTCCCATCATGATACTGTATCTGCACCAACAGGGGTAACCATATTTGTTAGCTGAACTTACACTTCATGTGCTAATAAACGTGCTTAGGAAGGGCAGGTAATTAGACGTGTCTTATATATTATCACCAGACTCTCAGTGCTATCTTGCCGTAGATAGGTTATTCGTTTTACCTGCACGTAAAAACCAGACTTTAAAAATAGTACTTGTTGCTGCCTCGCTTGGCGCTCAGCATTAAAGAAACGGGACCGGTCGGCTCGGTGTCAGTATGATGTGATTTGTGGGTGTCATGTCTGGTGTCTTCTGCATGGTGTTCTAGTGGCGGCAGCAGCACTTTGATGGCTTGGACTCGCCCTGCCACAATGGGACACAGCATATCTACATTCTAAAGACTCTTTGTCGTCATGTGACAGAAAAATATTTGAGTACGACGTAAAGCCCAAACATACATACATACTGTACATAAAGACCTGATTGGTTTACAAACTGGAAGACTTCCTCTTATACTTCGCCCTAAATAACGATTGTTACAGAAATACAGAATAAAATGAAAGCTGATTTGAAAATCGTTTTATTTTGTTTGCACATATCTGTGCAAGAGCCGTGTTAGTGGTTGAGTCCAGCTTTGGAGTCGTTGCACCATGTATAATTTCCAAAGCAAAATCGGGTGCAATTTGCCTCTCCTTTTCTATCGTCAGCTCAGGTTTCTCTGGTGGCGCTGAAACCCAACATGGCTGTCATGCCGTGTGTAGTCAGACTTGCCTGAGGTGAGTTGCTGAGTTACGAACACTTGTTGATAAGCCTCATGGTTATCTGCAAAAGACACAAGTTTATTTATTTATCAGTTAACTTTATTGTTTACCCCCTGAATGCTCGCGACTCACTTGTACGATTGCGATCAGTTTTATGGGTGGCGTAAACCAAAAGGTCCGAGGTAATTAACCAGCAACCTTTGGCAAGTTACTGACAAACTTTCCCACGTAAGACTTACAGATATGCACAGCACACTACCGCTCCTTCGAATCTAACACTGCGGAAACGGCCATCCGATCGTTTATTGTCGCGAATGGCTCATGAGCAATGGTAACCGGGGGAATCAACAAATTCAAAGTCCAAGGTCAGGTTTCAACCCGATCCTTATATGTTAAGAGAAGCATCTCTACTACTCGACCACGATGGACTCCCGAAAGAAACAAATTAAAGGAAATGGAAATAACTGTAAAAGTATTGTGCATAATAAAGTTGCCTCGCTGCCAAGGTCGACGCAACTTGCACCGGTACTAATCAGAATCAAAGGATAGGTCAGATACTGGTCGACATTGTACCAATATATTGTTAATGAGCGGAACGTCATATCCGGTGTCTTCGACATGTAAAGCAGTGAAGCAACGTTAAAAACATGTCGATATTGGGATCGGTGATCGCACACAAGGATAAAGGTATAATTTTGAAATTGATAGTATATTCTACTCTATATGGCTGACTGTGTAGCACGAGTCCACAAACTGTAACAAAAAAACATGTGTATCGGTGGTACACCCGGCTGTGTAAAACACAAAAGTTATAGATGATCAGTTTTGTTATAGTGTGTGGGGCGCACAGCCCTTTTCTAACAGTATGAAACCTCCCAACCAGGAAACATAAACACGTTCATAGAAACTCATAGGTTCATGTGATAAAATACAAATAGAGTATCGCTGAAGAAGAATAGTTTTCCCCATTTCCATAATCCTTATATACATTCAAAAGACTAAGGATTGTTGTTGTGTGTGGTGGACTTCTGACGAAGACAAAATGACCTATAGATGGCTAAAGCGGAGTATACTCTGTTGTTGCTCCTCTTAGTGTCTAACTTGGAGTCAAATCCCATTTCCTCTGACACCAATAAAAATGAAATGGACACTACGTCTATATTTAGTGACACTGGTTTCAATATATATTCAAGCAACGGTAAGTTGATACTCAGAGTGCCAGAAATGGTAAGGACTCACCGTTTTAATCTCCGTATATTCCTTCAAAGCATCTTCCCCTCTGTGGAAGTAAAAAAGATAAAATTGCCACATTTATACTTTTTTTCCGTAATTAATTAAAAACTAATTGGTATTGTTACATTGCTATGTTATACAATGAGGGATATAGTAAGTAAAAACCTCTCCCAAAATGTAATTCATACACACTCCCATACCTCAAAATAGACACTGCATACATACTCCCATACCTCAAAATAGACACTGCATACACACTCTCAAACTCAAAATTAGACACTGCATACACACTCCCATACCTCAAAATAGACACTGCATACACACTCCCATACCTCAAAATAGACACTGCATACACACTTCCATACCTCAAAACAGACACTGCATACACACTCTCAAAACTCAAAAATAGACACTGCATACACACTCCCATACCTCAAAATAGACACTGCATACACACTCTCATACCTCAAAACAGATACTGCATCCGGGGAACTGGAAGCCATGCTTGTGTGAAATACCAGGAACTAAATACACCAAAGGTGGCTCAAATGTCGAAATAACGGCGTCAGTAAGTGCTCGTATCTATTCATCTGTCATTGAAGTGACGGATAAGAAGAAATGATTGGCTAACTGACTGAATAAATCCGCGTGTTATTTTACTGATAGACTTTCACTCAATTTTGTGTATACTCACAGTTCTCTCCCCTGTCCAGATTGCTTGAAACCACCAAAGGGGGTTTGTGACGTCACCATATCGAAACAGTTAATCCTGAAAAAAGACCAAACAGCATGAGGTAAAATGTGCATCCGAGCTATTTAACGTTGATAGGCAACTCTCAGATATTCGAAGAACAAAAACAAATTGTCGTTTATTATCAAAGCAGGTCCTGGCGTCATGATATTATCCTAGGAATGACCCAGAAGCCTCTCACCAATGCGGCCGCTGTGAGTTCAAATCCAGCTAATGCTGGTTTCCTCTCCAGCCACACGTGGGAAGGTCTGCCAGCAACCTGCGGATGGTCATGGGTTGTATTACTGAGTAGGGCGTAAAACACCAATCAAATAAATAAATAAATAACTTCGGAAAAATTAAGAGCAGAAATCGGCAATAATCGCGACATCCCGTTAAAAGTCGAAGTCGTCCTGTACTATTGTCCAGTGTTAAGAAAAACTGTCCCTGTGAACAAAATGTCAGAAATTTGACCAACCGAATAATAAAAAATACTGACCAGACAGTTCCGGCCTCGACACTCTGAGCAATAGTCATGGCTTTGTCAATATCCTTGGTGATGACCCCGGCTGCCAGCCCATATGTCGTCCGATTGGCCCGATCAATGACCTCCGATAAGTCTTTGAACTTGAGTATGCATTGTACTGGGCCAAATATCTGAACTTGGAAGATAAAACGCATTTAACACTTACACTGATACAAAACTCTGTTTCATAATGGTTAGAACTTTCATCAAAAGCATTTCATTTGCACTTCGTATGGAATGGCTCAGAACATGTTACTGATGAAGTCGATAATAATAATCTAATTCAATTTATTCAGTTACTTGATTGGTGTTTTACGCTACTCAGAAATGTTTCACTACTACAAAAGCATTATATACTTGCAGGAAACCAGGCAGAGCCCGTGGGAAGCTCACGATATGACAGCAGTTATAAAGTATACATGTCCCTATCTACCTGCAAACAAACTGACGTAAAGGAAACGACACCAAGGAGAGTAAATATGACTGAATAGTCCTTCTCTCGCACCTCTTCCCTTGCGATTTTCATATCGTCGGTGACGTCGGAGAAGACGGTAGGTTTGATGAAGTAGCCCTTGTCTCCCTCCCTCTCTCCACCGGCCTGTAAGACAGCACCTTCCTCCTTTCCACTCTCACAGTAACCCAGGATTTTCTTAAACTGAGTCTCGTTGATCTAAAAATAAAACAAGCAATATTTACAGGGTTCAGGTGGTAATGACTGACATAAAAGTTAACATGCTTTAATTATCTATAATCCTAAACCTGTCTTTATTTTCATTGTTAGATAGAATGAATGAATGAATGAATGCTTATTGTTTAACGCCCTACTCAAGAATATTTCACTTATACGAAGGCGGTGTCTCCATCTGGTGCTGCCTCACCGAGACGACTTGCCGAAGACACCCAACAAGCCCCCTCACCCAGTTACATTATACTGACACCGGGCCGACCAGTCCACCCTCTATCCTCTTATTGCTGAGTGCCTAGCGAGGAAGCAGGATATACCATTTTTTAAAGTCTTTGGTATGACCCGACCCAGGTTTGAACCCAAATCTCCCCGTGCGAAAGCGGACGGGAAAGAGAAAACGACGGATACTCTGACAAAACACATTTTTTGAAGCCTTCTGTGTTTAGGCACTTTGGGGCAGTCAAATTCCCGAGGTTAATTTTGTGATTCTCTAAATGTAAAACGGACACAAACATCAGGTTTTAGTCATGTCAGAAAGATTTACAGACCACACAGCTGCCTGATGCCGTTCTGATGAAGGTGTTACACATCCCAAAATGAAGCGACTAAAATGCTTCGGAATACCCGTACTAAACCCATTGTCTAACCTATAGCCACCGATGTCGACATGGTATCCCTTCATCTCGAAATGATATCCTTTAATGTGTTAAATGACATCCACCGATGTTTAAATAGCATCCATCAACGTTTAAATGACATCCACAAATGTTTAAATAGCATATACCAGCGTGTAATTGACATCCACCATTGTTTAAATAGCATTCACTAACGTTTAAATGACACCCACCATTGTTTAAATATCATCCACCAACGTTTAACTGACATTCACCAATGTTTAAATAGCATCCACCAACGTTTAAATGACATCCAACAATGTTTAAACGACATTCATTTACGTTGACATGACACCCATGACATGACATAAAGGACATGCCAGCATGACATCCTCCGATATGGAAATGACATTCACTCATTTAGAAATATCATCGACTAATGTTTAAAATGACATCCACCAATGTCGAAATGGCATTCACTAATGTAAAGTGACACCCAGTTAGGTGGAGAAGTACTAGGGCCTATGTGGCTCAGTTGGTCGCTATGAGTTCAAGCCCAGGTATACTGGCTCCCTCTCGGGCCTTACATGGGAAGGTCTGCCAGCAACCTACGGTCATGGGTTTATCCCGAGTTCTGTCCGTTTTCCTCCAACCATATGTGGGATATTCTTTAGTTCGCGTTATAAATAAATAGAATCTCACGATACCTGAGCGCCTTGTTCTGTTTTGGGGTCGTAAGGATCGCCTACCACACGTCTCTCCGCTCTGTCCTTGGCCAGCGCCACGAACTTGTCATAGACAGACTCCTGTACGTATGTCCGGGATCCGGCGCAGCAGTTCTGACCGTGGTTATTCACGATCGCCAGGTGGGCCAAGGTTGCTGCTTCCTCCACTGAGTAGGAATGACAAGCATTTATTCATTTGATTGCTGTTTTACGTCGTTCTCAGGGATATTTCTCTCATGGACATTCCCACGCTATTATTTAAGCACGTCAATAAACAGTAACAATAAAACCCTAGTAAACTGCATTAAATTGACAAAAGCGGTATCTTACACCATTCGCGTGTTAGCATTTCCCTGTTATATCACACTATCGTCTCTGCCCTGCTTTTACACTCAGTTTTTGTTTCGGTTGTTCATTTTACTGAGGGCAAAGGGAAGCTCCCAGTAGATATCAGCAGAATTATGTGCTGATTTGTTTCATCGATGTATACAACATCGCTGACAAGAATTTTTCACGTCACTAATGGTGGTCGTACAGCCACGTAAAGGGACATAACTCGCGTGACTTGGTGAGATAACTCGAATAGCGCACGCATTGATTTTTATACACAGGCGATATAAATGAATCCTCTACTTACAATCAGCATCAGCAAATATGATCAGTGGACTTTTCCCGCCTAATTCCAAACTGACTCGTTTCAGATTGCTCCTTCCCGCGGCTTGCATAATGGTATGACCCACCTGGAAGATAAAATGAATTTTGAACAAGGAATTATTTTACTATGTGTGTTCATAGTTATTTGACGTCGTCTCATGGGCAACTCTCTAGGTTGAACAATATCTACCAATAAACACCTCACATAAAAAATACAGTTACATTCTTCAATTGCAATGCAAACTTAACAGAGTACTTAGTGACAGACAGGAAAAGGTAGCATCGATATATATCTGCATAAAACGTGTATTATGTGTACTACTCGACGTAAAAGTATTGTCCCAGTATGGAATGCACCGAACGTAAGGCAATAAAAGAACTGTGTACGCTGCAAACGTTATGAAGACCTGTCTAAAAACAAAACATAAGACTACATAAAGAAATAAATAATAAAATATTTCCCCCAATTTTTAAAACAAAATTTAATTTCTTGTATTCAGGGCTTCCATTGTCACATATGCTTTCACTGGAGCTTTCGACGTATCCTAGGATCTATATTTCTCTACTTTTGCATCTTAATATAACCTTACAATTACTACCATTTAACTAGAACGCTATAATATAAAACAACAGTTTTGTCTCACCGCGGTAGATCCAGTAAAGGCTACTTTGTCCACATCCATGTGTTCCGAGATCGCCGCTCCGGCGGTGGGTCCGTACCCAGGAACGACGTTCACCACCCCCGGGGGGAAGCCAGCCTGTGAGGTAAGGGCGATAACCAAAGAAGTGTTAGGAGCTTTGGAAAATTGGCTCAAGATCCAAGCGCAATATTCAACACTATTTTCGCCACAGTTTTACCACATGGTAATAATTTGGAGTACAATGTTTTGTCAGAATATCCATCACCATATTCTCAAAAATGCAGCCAGGCGTTTAATGTCCAATAGCATGCATATATTCTCCAAATTAAAACTCATTCAGCTGTGGAGATGAGGTTTAATGTTACTGATGTTAATATATATGGGATTTAATGCTATGTTAGGATGTAAATACAAACAAGGAGGACGTAAATGCGGATTTATTTATTTCATTGGTGTCTTAAGCTGTTCTTAAGAATATTTCACTTACACGACCGCGGTCAGGATTATGGTGGGAAACCCACGAATATCTGTATGTGCGAATATGAAGTCGAATGCTGTGTTAAAGTATCATCCAATGCTATATTCCCCCAAAATAGTATTTAGCACCATATTCATCAAACTATACCTGATGTGGCAGTGTCCATTTTACAGTCTTTAGTACGTATAATCCGACGGAGTTTTTAATATCAGGTCTAAATTAGGATATCCAACAGCATGTTTCGCCAAAATACAACTACATGAGATAGCTATGAGTGTGGAGTTGAATGATGTGCTCCGTTGCCTGTTATTATCGCATTAACGAAAATGATTTTTTTTTTCAACCGGGGTATCTTATCACTTAGCAGTGATATCCCCTTGTATCAAAAGTCGGTCAGTTTGTAGTAGGCCTATCGTGCCTATACGGAACAAATACGTTTCATAGTAAAATAGCACTGAATGGCACAATAAAGTTGTCGATCATTCGTCAATTACCGGTAGCAAACTGATGTTCACACGCCTTCTCTATTTCGAACAAAAAAAATGTGCGTAATTGGAATTCATTTGTCGCACCTCCTTCAGAAGAGCGGCACACGCAAGGGCTGTAAGCGGTGTCAGTTCTGCCGGTTTTAACACCACTGTATTGCCACATGCTAGAGCTGGGCCCAGTTTCCAGGATAACATGCCCATAGGGTAGTTCCACTGTAAAGAAAGCAACACACACAGAGACCTGATTAATTATGGAGAAATATAAAATTGCACAAAACGAGGAACGTGGGTTCACTTGCACATAGCTGTCGGAACGTTTTGCTTACGTTGCTGGTTGCCGTGGAACGCTACAAGAGCTTCGTGCTAGTGTACCCAGGTGCTATATATGAAAAATGTGTGACTTTATGTGCCAAAACTCATTTAGCCTTTCTGGACTCTGGAAGTTTTTACTGCCAGTGTGGTTTTATAGACAAGGAATCCATCTTTTCACATATCATATACAAAATATCACATGACTTTGCTGAAATAAATTGACAAGAGATTTCTGCTCAGCCAGACCACTATCAGCATCCCCGAACGATTGCCAGATATTCCAAAGTAAAACTGATCAAGCTATGGCCGAGAAAACACTGGGAAAAATGGAATCAACCAATTGGGCTGAATGAGACCGAACAACGACTCGCAGTGATGACTGCCTGTGAAGAGGAACCAGAAGTAGAGGTGTCTGATGTGGAAAAAATTCTCCATACGTCCGACTTGACCTACCAAGAGGTGTTGAAACAGCTCTAATTGCTGAGAAAATTCTCCATTGCGAAAGACCAGCGATATCTTGATCACACTGATGCAGTGACACAATTGTTCGCTAGAGAGCCAGACCCCAACAAACCACGTTGGACAGGTCTTTTTCGAAGTAAAATTTACCTATTATCTATGAATGCCGTTAATGAATGCGCTTTTGTTTGTATGTCGTCATATTCGCCTCTTTGTTTACATGTAGCCCTCCTACGTATTTAAAGAAATAAATTTTGAGGCAAATGAAATTGCCGCAATAGTTGGTTATTAATGGCATCTACGCAGCATATACCAATATGTGACTGTTGTTGCACACGAAGTCCTCCAAACACCGACGTTTAGTCAAAACCGATATTTTTGTCGCGTCACCTGCCATGACCGGATTACACTATGAATGTATCGGGTCAATGAACAGTACATATCATTTGATAGTTTTGCGCTGCCAACGTCAGTTCTCTATGGAAGGAATTCTTAACATCTGAGGACAGCTCCTCACAAAACACATTTTTCTTGTGTTTCTAGTGCACAAAATACTAAACATTGCAGTAGGTGGGGTGCATAAGGTGCATTAAAATCCTAATAAAATCAGACGGTGCAACTTACAGGAATAATTTGTCCGCAAACTCCGATCGGCTCATGTCGGGTCATGGTGAAATAATTGCCATCTGATAAAAGAGGGCAGAAAAAAACGCGTCAGTTAGGTCAGATTGGAACAACTTATTGAAGTTATATACAATACATACTTCCCACCTAAGTCACCCACATCGGATACCAATGGATTACTTAGTTATTTGGGATTCCCCGGGAACTGTCCAGTTTCCTCCCACCATAATGCTGGCCGCCGTCGTAGACGTGAAATATTCTTGAGCACGGCGTAAAACACCAATCAAATAAATAAATATTCAATTTTCGCTTGAGGCCATAATGAAGAAGTTTTCAATGTCACAGTGGCATCTGATTATATATGAATGGAATCTGGAGTGCACAGAATGTACACCCGCCTTTGGCAAACTACTGTCGGACGAACCCTCCTACGATAATAAAACTCAGACAGCGGGAGTCCTTAGTTCCTACCGGAGCATTAATGGTAAGAAGCGGACGACTCCCAATAATGGCGTTTAGGTGATCTTACATGAAGTTAATCAGACATCACGTGCATGCCTTCCATCAATATGGCGTACATTCTGTTCTGCGGCACAAAATCTGAAAAAATCGTCAGTTATACTTGCCAGTGGCTGCTGGTTTCATTGACATTTCAAGTTTCCTAATACTTGCCAGTGGCAGCTGGTTTTCATTAAGATCTTAAGTTTCGTAACACTTGCCAAAGGCAGCTGGTTTTCACTGAGATCTCAAGTTTCCTAATACTTGTCAATGGCAGCTGGTTTTCATTGACACCTCAAGTTTCCTAATACTTGCCAATGGCAGTTGGTTTTCATTGACACCTCAAGTTTCCTAATACTTGCCAATGGTAGCCGGTTTTCATTGACACCTCAAGTTTCCTTATACTTGCCAATGGCAGGTGGTTTTTATTGAGACCTCAAGTTTGCTCCACCCATGAAACTGACCTTCGCAATATAACTTTATATGGCAACATATTCCCGAGTGTAACGTTAAGTCGCAATAAAACAAGCAAATAGAACAATTAATATTAATAAAATAAACACATCTCTCCAGCATGTAGGCGCAAAGTAAACCTTTGATTGGAGTATAGCGTCTGCAGTGTAACACCAATTTCCTTGGTAATCCTCAAAGTATGTTCTATCTAAACCTACCAACAGGAATGGTCTTGCCGGTGATTTTGTCGCACCATCCACCATAGTACCGCAGTACTGAAATAGACTGTTCAATATCTGCTTTTGAATCCAGGAAGGTTTTCCCGTTGTCCAGCGTTTCCAGACTCTATTTAAATAAAATATAATATATAAATAAATAAATAAATAAAAAGATTTGTTGTAAAGCAATGGCAATTTCTTATTTACGCCACATTTGTTCAGAGTAATTCAATTAAATATAACAAAAATATAAAGAAATCAATGTTGCCTCTAAGCGTCAACGCATTGTAAACTTTCAAACATGAAAAATTTATAAGTTTGATTCAAACTTTGCACTGAGGTGACAGTTGGATTTAACCTCTAGCTGGCACGGCGTCTGCTTTGCATTATAAACTGTATATAATAAATAAATAAATGCCGCATGCTGTACTTACAGACAAATATACAATGTCTCTCTCTATAAGGTCTGCGAATTTTAGCAAGAGTTGCCCTCTCTGGGATGCGTCCATTGTCCGCCAGGGAGCAGTTCGATGAAACGCGGCTCTCGCCGCTTCAACGGCCTTGTCAACATCGCCCTATTTGAAAAATAATTCAAGGACATATTCAGTTATCTAACCTGACAAATTCAATATATATTTAATACTGATGCCTGTATATACTCCTACCTCCCCCCCCCCGTAACTGTCGTCAGGGAACATATCAAACGGATATGATGCTGACGTGTGGATGGGTTTATTAATGTATCACTGATATGGCTATACGTTTATGATTGTAGGTCATTAGAAATATTTTTCCAATTCAACACCATTTTCCAGATATCTGATTTCAATTTATCTGAAAATAACAGTGTCGCACAAAACCTCGTACCGCGATGCCTTGTGTTAGGCTAATTAGGCGGTGTTCTAGAACATTCAAAAGCCTAAAATATGCCGAGGAATTCCGAGTTTGAACTGTTTTATTGATGAGCGTAAAGGACGACCTACTGTATCACTTGACCTGTCAAGAAATGTTAGGCAACTAGTATGGATTACATATACTGCAACATGAGCGCATCAAAGAGTTTCATAAAAAAAAACTCATTCAGAGTAGGTGAACGATCGAGAAAAGTGAAGGGCCGAGCGTTTGTGAGGCTAAGCAAAATATCCTCAACAAAAGTTGTCTAGCATTTTTGACAAGTCATATGATGCAGTATGGCTATTTTATCTTCAAAAGAGTTCTATCTCGAAATTGCCCCATTGATTTTTTTATTTATTTCATTTGTGATTTACGTCATACAGAAGAATATTTGACGTACAAGACGAACTATGGTGGAAGGATACGGAGCCCGGGGGAAACTCACGACCATTCGTGGGGTTGCTGACAGGCCTTTCCACGTACGACAGGAGTAAAAGCCAGCCTGAGCTGGGCTTGAACTCACACTGGCCGTATTGGTTATAGGCACCTGGGTCATGGTGCGGCACTAACATGCTAACCAGTCCGGCCACGGAGGCCCTCAATTGCTTTATTAGCTATTACACTCAATCCATTGACATTTAAAATAAACTGACATTTATTATTCAGTTTCGTTGATGTGATAAAACGAAATGTAAATGGCAACCTTGTCTCCTTCCTGGACCTGGCAGATGATCTCTCCACTACACGGGTTGATGGTGGAAAAAGTCTTTCCGCTGATGGAATTATGCCATTCATTGTTGATGAAAATCTGTTGAAAAGACGAGAAGCTCTGATGTCTGGAGAATCAGTCACTAAGAGCACGCAGTCCTGAAGATATGATGTTACAATAAAAGACTGACCTGACGTCGCCAATTTATGGCACAACAGTAAACCAATCCTGGTAAACTTATTTTACCAAGCATAGTACATGTAGAAAATGTAAACCTTGAAGGAAATAACAACATGCAATGGCCTGCTTTACATGCTTGGTGTAAAATCGAACCATTTTAGCCATCCAATGTTGATTAAACAACTATTGCGCATATTTTGTTTAAAGGACTAAGATCTACTGTGGCAAACACGACGTCCAATCACTCTTCAGAAAAGGAGGTAAAGTAAATCGTCCTGGTTGCATATGTTCAAAGGCACAAAGTCGATATTGTACTACCTGAACTGATCGGCAGGTTGTTTCGCAAAGTTAACGGCCTGGAAAACCACTTTGTAGTTTATGTCTGGCATTCGAATGTCAGGCTTGACGGTTAGATTTGGCTCGTATTTTGGAGAGAAGTATGAGTAATAATGCTTGCAGTATTTACTGTATTTCCAGTGCGGATCTTGTTCAAAGCAGCATGTGTACTTGCTACACTTATACATTTACGCCTTGTAGGAACATACTTTCAAATCCAGAAGTATATGCGAGGTGCGTATATGTCAATATAAGTACATTGCCCACATCTCCATCATACATGCATTGGTAGTAAGCACATTTGTCAAACGTCCCTAACTCCAATTTCTTATTTTCCCCGCTGGTTTTTCCACTAGTAACTTATGAATATATAAGTATCCCGGACTCTTTGTAGTGCAGTATGCATGTAGCATATCGTAAGTGACAGTGAACTTTTATGCAATATATACTAACAACCCAACTAAATCTACATTTAGGGACACCAAATCCAGTTAAGCAAAGCTTTAGACCATGTGTGACCCACTTTTCTCATAGACTGCTCCAGACATCTAAATATTTGATGTCAGAAGTTCTTCTTATCGGTCAGTGATAACCTTCCTGCACACTATTCTGGTGTAGGAAATGGAACTGCATGTGTTATACTAACAATTATACTGTAAACACCTGGGTCTCCGCTTTTAGGCAAACGGTAATATTACACATGGTGGAAACAGCCCTTCCGACCACCTATTTCCTGTACAATGTGGACCTGCTGCTGATACCCGACGGGGCAATGATAAGAGCACTGCGTCAACACATGGTCGAAAAGCGTCATAGATCAGGGGAAGACACATGGTCTAAAAGCGTCATAGATCAGGGGAAGAATTCAAAAATTCAACGGCTTGGGTCTCGTTTCCGTTGTATTTATCGAAGATACCCCACTGAATGAAAAAGAAGGCAGCACATAGCTAGCTTCAAGCACAAGTGCTTATCTATTATCGAAATCCCATTTGTTATATTGCCAAAACACAGGAGATCCGTTATCATTTCCCCTAATTTTAAGATAAAAAAAATGTGATTTTAAGCGATCGAAACGGGGTTCACTTCGTCGAAATAATACGGACTCGAAACGTGCAGGATGACGTCGAATTGAGTGTCAAACTCCTCACAGCGCATGTGCCGCTCTCTACGCTCGGTTTGCCTCCACTGCAAAAAAACTTGACCTTTGGAGCCTGTGCGACTCACGTAGGCTTATTTAGGCTAAGCCCCAACACTCATATTCTCACGAGGGCCTATGATCAGCATGTATCACATGTACTGGTGGAAATATGAAATAAAGACTGCAGCACAGAGAGTAAAACCAGAGCAGCGACGACAGTGTGACAGCTGGCAAATTGTCACACAGTACCAGTGAAATCCAGTTTCCAGCCATTTTACCTCAGAGGGGGTTTATTCTGGCTGTTCATGTAAGTGTTTAAGAAGCAACAACTTAAACCGCCCCCCTCACCATGACTTAAGCAGACTTAAGGTACAAAAATTAGACGTCACTGGTCTAGAATGACTCGAAGTGCTGTGTTGTCATCACATTTAACACATGCATACACAATAACACGAAAACAATTCAAAGACAAAATTCGAGACAAAGCCTTTCTGTGTCTTCTGACACCACTGCCTGTCTCATCACTGTGGCAAAATTGACCTTTGAGTTATTGAAGATTTCTGTACCAAGTTCGGTAGAGGTGGCAGTGATGTAAAGAGAACGCAGAGAGTAGCGCATGTACTGAGAGGAATATGATTTTTTGGTATCCAACAAACGCCCGCGTGAATCTTCTGTCCCGAGCATGGGTACAATGTACACGCTGGTGTTGTGCTGTGCATTATTCATTACACCACAAAACACAGAGTCCCGTGGAACGATTTCTGAGTAGACTATCCCTTACCTGGGTGTATTTCACTTCTGGATTTCTGATAGGCTCTCCCATGTTGATTGATTCGTATGCGGACTATCAGCCCTATGGAAACAAGCAAAGGGAAAGCTGAAACTGCAATTGGGACAAACTACTCCAGCTGTAGGGTCTATGTAGTGTACGCGTGCGTAGGTACGAAAAGCTGGCACCATATTCACGCATGTAAGCGTTACTGCAGCAGCGTTAGCTTCGCGCCAGCGAGAGACCATAGGTATCAGCTCAGTCGGTGACCTACATCTCGGAACGGTGTTGTGCAAATTGCACGAGCCCTAACAAATGATAAACACAACGATAACAAATAAAAAATGCACGTTGCCTGATGCCACAAAAAAGCCGAAACCAAATCACCCAGAGCTGGATTCGAACACACGTTCTCATTTGTCAAGGGCTTCATAGTCGCCGCGACCATATGCTTTAACCGTGGAAAGAAATCCCGGGTTCCCTATTGCTTTAAAATAGGAAACAGTAATATGTAATTAATGTGACAATATGGTAATACAATAACAAACTAGGGTTCCACTTGAAATGCCGATCTTTAAGCTGTCCCACAGCGGGGAAAAATCTGTAATTCACATGTGAGAAAAGATCGCCAAGAATGGCATCAGCCGCATATACTGAGTCAAGTGTTGTTGGATTTAATTTATTTCATTGTAATTTTTATCCCACACAGAATAATATTTCACTTATACACATAACCGGAGAGGAAGATAGTTGAACTTAAACTGCTTCATAGCGCTGCGCTAATGAGCATGTAAATGGTGCATCGATCAACATTCACGTGTCTGTAGCGCTAACATAAACAGATTGTCCTCAATTTTATAAAGATATATCTCGTCGGCACTCGCTACACTGAATTTTAACTAACAGCCTCTTCCAGCCCCCTTGATGACCCCTGTTGGTAGTTTATAGAAGTGAAACCATATAGAGTACCACTGAGAAAGGTCGTTTTTTTCCTTTCTGAGACAATAGGATCATTCTTTGGTACATTACACGCAGATACTGGATCAACAGTTCTATTTATCGGCTGGAAGATTCCCCTGTCGTATATCCAGACTACGGCATCGGTGTACAGAAAAATTACGATTAAATTACAAAACAAAGGAGTTTAGTAACGCGACGAAAAATAGAAACATCGCAGTGGGAATTAAAATAATCAACATCATCTAACTTACCTTGCAAATAGATAGAATGTAGATCACATCCTTACTCCACCCCCATATATCTCGTTCAGGTAAGACCGGTCTGGAATAGACCAGTTGTGAGATTATATGTCAGCACGTACAATTTATCTGTTATGGGAGTAGTGCATATGAGATTAAACACTACCCTATACATATACTCACTACCAGCAATGTCTGGCCTATGGTTGGCCTGATCTGGTACTGTCAGGTTATGTCTGGTATATATATATAAATATATATAGTTAGATATATCTCCAAGGTTATAGTATATGAATGAGTTTGTCATTGGTTGTTGTGACTTGAGGTATGCACTGTTGTAAATCTAGAGGTCGACCGACATTCGTATATCAACCGTCACCCAAAATGGGCGCACCGGATCCTTAATCGCAGGACCATTTTCCAAAACAACACATAATACAAACATACAAAAAGTATATAAGATAAAAAATTAGGGCGGATTCATGCAAAGTAAGCCTTTTCGCCGGTTGAATAGTGATTTCGAGTCCAGCTCCCCTGAAGTGTTACGTTCACTATTACAGCATGTACATATTTATCCAAAAATATTTGCCTGCATTTCAAGACAGAGAAAAGTGCTGTAAATGTCCTGAAAGGAAAATGATGTATAGCTCTATACAAAAAAATACATGCACAAGTACGTGCTTTAGAATTACACGATTGCCTTACTATCAAATGATACACACACTCATTTTAAATAGCTGTGTAACTTTACATAATAATTAGTATGTGTTTGATCTGTTTTCATGTTGTTGTGTACATGTGTTAACTGTGATGACAAAAGAGCATTTTGAGTAATTCTGGACCAGTGACGTCTGATATATTGTATCTGACATCAGTGCAATTTTTGGTCCAATTCTGACTAAGCCGTGGTGATATAGCGGGGTGTAACATGAACAGTTAGAATAAAACCCTAACTGAGGTAAATTGAGAATAGACCGAATTTCATAGGTTACCCGTGGCTATATGCCAATAATCACACTGCGGTCGTTACTCTCTTTTTTTTGTTGTTTTTTTTGTTTGTTTTTCTCTATGCTGTAGTCTTTCATATCCATACCATTGCAGCACTTTGACTGTTAATGGAGAAAACAGGGGAAGTATAACATAAACTGTATTGAACACAATAAGTTCTGAAGATTTGAAAAACACTATCCGACAATTGTTCAGACGTTATCCAAGGAACATATGCTTCATGGCTCATATAGCTGTCAAAGACGCGGACATTTTACCGACCCGATGCTGGCTGATTGATGTGAATCGGACCCTGCGCTATCCAGCGGTGAGATGTCAAGCCTGACTCCTTCCCTGACAGCATATCCGGTAATCGGGCTTTACATAATGTTGCGTTCTGATTGGTCGAAATTATTTTTAAAATTACCTCCCTTTTTACATGGAGGTGTTTATTATTCATGATTAAGTTTGTGTTATAACATACCTTAATAGCGGTTGCTAAACTGTTACTAAAAAAACTGTATAAAAATTGATGGTCGTTTTTAAATCTTCAGACTATACTCTTTTACCACAAATTGTTCAATACTTCACAGTCAGAAATAACTTTATTGTAAAAACTACACCATTTATTTTTACAGTGTATTGTTATAAAATTGCGGAATGAGGTAGTGTTTTCTCGGGCTGCGTTCAGTTTCCTCCCAATGTAAATTTCTGTAATAGTCATTGCGTGAATTGGGTGATGAAATGACATGTTTGTTTTAATTGATGTTTCATGCTTTAATCAAGGATGTTCCCTTTATATATGAAGAGATTTGAAAAAGAGAAACATTTAAAGGCATGACGTAAAACGTAAAAGTTTACTCCGAGTTTGTTTCCGTTTCACGTGCGACATGACCTCTGAGTTCCACTCGGGTCATAGGTCACAAGTGAACATTCTGCATGTATTGATACTGAACTTTTGCTAGATCAAGACAAATTCACATATCATATAACTCAATGAACTGACCTAGAGGACAGAACGACCGTTTCTTAACCTTGGGACAAAGGCTCAGCCTGGATTCGGGACTAAAATCGGCATTCTCCGTAGCTGTACCCTTGACGTTCAGCATATTGGAAAACCTTAGGCAGACGTTAGCCACACTGTTAGAAAAGTCCGTGTTTTACAACACTAACTCCGGTATTTCTACCAGAGGTTTGCCACTATACGATTGCTTTAGTGGTAGAAACACGTGATCTGTGTGAGGTTAACATATTATTTAAGGACATAGCAGTTGTTCCCTAACCCGGCACCGTTGAACTTTGTTCCGTATTGGGTCCATTTGACGATTTGACGATCCATTTGAATCAAGGCTCAGCGGTACCGGCTTACACAACAAATACAAAGACGCAGATGTTAAAGCCTTTTCTGCCACGTAAACTGAAGAAAATAAGGCTGGGAAACGGCGTATTATATGCTGCGGATCTCTTTCACTACCTCCGCAGAGGCCATGAATTTTAGACAAATGAATGGGCAAGCTTAGGCCACTTCGTTTAACCTGTATATTTCATTGACGTCGGGTGTATGACGTCGTGTCTTATTGTTTTGTGAGGTAGGAATGTAAAAGTTTACTGCACATGCATTATGACGTCATACCTCTGAGCGTAGATTGGAACGTCATGAAACAAAATGTTTTGTTTTTTTCCGGACGTAATGCACATATTACGTCTCTTAAGTAGTAATCAAATTATAAGCTACAAAATTTCTAACGTAACACTTGCATATGACACACCACTAAAAACTATATAAAAGGCAATATTTTGATTTTTTTTCTCCAGAAATAAAGATTCTTGCCTATATTATATATGAATTCTCTAACGTGCATATATCTACGTTGTAGAATCCAATGGCAATCGGTAACTGCATGGTCGTATTCTTGCAGCAATGCCTCCTTCAATCTTTGACCAACACAAACAACATGCACAAAATTCACACAGGTGAACATAAACAAGGAAACTTGTCGGCCTGACATCATAGCATTAATAAACACGATACATGAGGGTCTTTTTACACGACAGACATTCAACAAAGCCAAACATTATTTATGTTATTATGTTTAATTCATCTCTTTTTTTCTGAACTTACGGTTAGTATATGACGTTTCGTTTTATTTTTTGCATTTTCCTGAAACTCTATATAATATAAAGCTACAGATATTCATATAAACATTATGTCATATTCAATGAACTAGATATATATCTGTTTTCGGATGACTGAAAACCACATCAATATTTGTGATTAACTTGGTAAAGAGGATCCTATTACAAAAAAGAAATTAAAAGAAAAAGCTGTTACTAGGTAACTGACAGGCTAAGAGTCAGTTTTGGTCACACACACACATGAAAAAAACAAAACAAAACAAAGCAGAACAAAAAACAAAGTATAACGTTTGCCTCATATATGTACAATGTAAGAATGGAAATAGATACAAGTATGCTTTATGTTGTACATGGTTAGCGCGACAAAAAGAGAAAATCAGACAAGTATATGCCAATAAATGCAGTAGCCATTAAAGAAGGGTTTATTAAGTCAGTCGTGGGAAGTCATAAATGATTTATTTAAATGGCTTTCTATTCATCTGTAGAAATTCAAAATTCTTTAAAAAAGATTTTGTCTCTCACAGGTAACCATGGTGATGAGCAAACTCACGTATGATCGTGATTTACTCCTTTAACAACGAATGGATGACGCGATCGATAATTTGAAATTCAAGAGTTATTACTGTCGCTCAGGCGTCATCGCCGAAAACAATAAAGTGAATCTGTTTAGGCAGGTCCTCATCGTGAGGATCCTTGATCAAATAACTCCAATGGCAAGTTAATCAATCTGAAATGACGTGTTTGGCTTTTCGGTGAGGTATACCGAAGAGCCGTGGCACGTGTCTGCGAAATGAAATACGGCGCTTTGCCTCTCGTCCGTCAATGGCAAAGTTCGCTAAGTCGGCTGATTGCGAGAAGACGGATCGCTATCGATGCGCCTCGCGCCAACTGAATAAACGGCGCAACTCCTTGAGACTTCGGAAACGCTGCCAGTTCCAAACACGGCGTGTCAGTCGAGCTCATCCCTTGCCATTTGCCCCGGCGTCTTGCCGGCATCTCCCCGTGCCTCCGAGTCTCGAGCTAGTCTATCGAACCCTTTTCGGAGGGGAAAACGGTGCCCGCTAAATGAGGGATTAAACGATCGCTCTGGTCGATAGAGGGCATCTGAATCAACACGGTGCGCGCGCTCTCGGAAAGTTTTTCAGCGGTAAATAGGCGAAAATGTCTAAATCTCTCGGATCAGATGTGTGCCGAGTGACAGGTGGGTGAAGATTCCTACTTAGCCAGTCATCAACGTCTCTAAGTCGGCTATTTAGAAAGTTCCCAATAATCGCTAGGTTTACTCTTTTACCCCTTAGATACGAAGATCGACCCCGCCCATATCGTTGCAATGAATACAAAAATCTCACCAAGTGCGAAACCGTAACTGAGACTTGACAGCGGAGCTTCTGGCTAGTTGACACTCGTCCAGATTTCACCGAGTTATAGGAAACTTCCTTATTTAAAACAAAACAGATTTTCTATCCTGGACAGGAATAGAAACGAAACTCTGGTCACCGTAACTGCGGTCAAAGGGTAACATTAATGCCAACTGTTGCAGTTAATAACATTGTGTTAAAAAAATTGTGTTTGAAAAATTCCCGACGTACTTTTGATGAAATTATGCAATTTTGGTAGAAAGCCAGTCTTCTGAATTCTTCCACAGACAACGTCACTGATCCAAGTCAAAGCATTCTTGAACAATTTTAGCCACAAATCAGGATCAACGCACTTTAATAGATTCAGAAAATTTTCTCCGCGAAAACTTTCTTGGACCACAGAGTACAAGAGACTCCAAACATTGACAATGGGTAAGTACTTGTTCATCTATACCTTATCGCAGAAAGTAGAACACTGTATCTTGGGCCGATTTCTCTTAAGTGATTTTTAATTTATTTCATTTATTTGATTGGTATTTTACGCCTAATTTGAATTTCAGTCAAAACTGATATCATTGATCTATATATAGGGCTTCCAACAGAAGGCAACTGATTGCTCGGCCAATTTCTTTATTTGTTTTCTCATTTTCAAACAGCTATTTATTAAATATTTCGAAACTGATTTCTTGATAAAGAATTCGGAACTTCAAATCAAAGTGTGCAAATTTGCATGTATTTGATGCCCTTGATCGAGTTCTGTCCAGTGACGGTGAGTGTATTACGAAAACCTTGTGTGGATTTTCTGGCTCTTCTACATGAAAAACAATTGCCAAATCGTGTGCACGTCTCTCATGGACAAGCAATAACAATTCGGATTTACTTTCAGTTATTTAATAGTAGGCATGCATGTTGATGCTTTCTGGTCGAAATAATACCGAAAAAAAGTGGGTGTTAATTTTTATACTGTTTAGGGATCTCTACTGAATGATCGTTTTAAACGACTGAAACACTCAGGAATGAACATGGATAAAGTGCCAGTGGTTTCTCGAAATTGTGTCAAAAATAGTCTCTATATACTGCATGTATACACCAGTAAGGTTGTTCGGTGAGAATCGGTCAGAAACCGTTGTCGCATCGTTTAAATCACAACTACAATTTCGGCAGTATGAATCCTTTCCTGAATACAGTTTTTACTCTGAAAAGGAATACTCTACTCAGTATTTTAGCCCATCCTTATTGATGTCCTCATTGAAGATAAAACCTCAAAGGACTTTAGAAAAAGTACTTTACTGAAAAGTTTGCGTCACAAAATCATGGTTAACATTTGTATTAACAGCTTTACGGCTGACAGGGCAAATTATAATCTAAATCACACACTAATAAAAAGTAAAGAATAATAATCTTTTAAAACCCAAACGTAATAATGACAATATTTTCTAAGTGATGAAATGGAAGAACTTTTTAAATACTTTAAAATGTGATATAAATATGAAGAAAAGAAACACAATGCAAAAACTGAAGCATAGAGAGTAAAACCAGAACAGTGACGCCATTGTGATAGGTGGGAAATGGTCGTTACCGGTAATATTCGGCCTCACGTCAATTTACCTCAGTTAGGGTTTTATTTTAAATGCCCATGTCAGTATTTAGAAGTAACAGCTTACGCGTCCCCTAGCGCCATGCCTTCAGCAGAATTAGATAAACAAAATTGCGGTTATGTTAAATACATTATACTACTCGTCACTGCAGGTTTAGAGTGACTCAAAATGCTGTGTTACCACATTCGTAAAATGTTACATCGCGTAAACACTGTTTTTTTTTTGGTGTTGTTTTTTTTTTGGGCAAATATTGAAAACAATAAATACAGGTGTTAATATGACACAAATAGTGTTAGTAACTATAGCTTTTAAACACTTTTAAAGTGTTCAGTTTCTCACACCTTACAAAGTGTTATTCCGACAATGTAAATAATTTCCCTTCTCCACCATCGTCTAAGTGTTTGATTTAATATCATTGAATATATATATTTTATATAACATTTCAAACTTAAAGGCAGTGTCTCTATTTAAATAAATAAATCGATTAAAAACTATAGCACAAACTACCAAGGACAAAAATGTTGCCATTATTTTCCCGACGAAATTTAAGAATTTAAAAACAAAAATGTAAGAAAATAACTAAATGTAGTTTACTAATTGAAACTAACATGTTAGAGTTATTTATAAGAAAAATATATGGAAAGAATTTTGAAAATATCTAATTATTGGGAAAGAAAATCTGCAGAAAACAGAGAAGTGGGCTATAAAGATAAAAAAGAGCGACAAAGAATAAAAACCTTAAACAAGGGGACAAGCAATTAACAAAAATAAATAACAACATTTTCTCCCGGGAAACACGCTGCGATGGTATTTGTTCCTTTGTTGCAGGGCGAACACTCCCGGTGCCTGTGTCGTGTAAAGTGTGTGGAGACAAGAGTTACGGAAAGCACTACGGCGTGTTCTGTTGTGACGGCTGCAGCTGTTTCTTCAAGAGGTCGATCCGCAGGAAGATGGTGTACACTTGTATTGGTGAGTATATATGGAAAGCAAGACTGGAGGGAATAACTAGAGCAGGGGTAATAGATCACGAGTAATAGTTCACCACAACTATTGCCCGTGAAATAAGGTACTGATTTTAGTCATGTGCCTAGAACATTCATTACGTATGAATTCATTTTCGTCATCATTGAAAACGTTTCACTGCGTCTCTTTGCATGAATCCGTCCTAATTTTTATATTTATATATTTTCTTAGTTGGCGCTAGGGGGTTGGAAATTGTAGCGGATGCAAAGCGTCCAACCGAATGAGAAAAATGCAACACATCAGCAGAGCCGAACTAGTCAGGTGAAAGCAGGGTGGTAGGTGGCCGAGTTTGCACAATTAGTGTTCAATGGGGCCTTTCCATGGCGTTGTAGCGTAGTGAAAAGGCCATGTGGTTACTTGGCTACCACGTATTACCAACAAAATTAGCAACCATCAGCAACCAATCACAACATACTAGCACCATACTGATAAACACGAGATGTTTGTACACTAGCACGAGATTTCTATATACCATACGTAAAACCTCTACGAGGAAAACTGACATAAGGCCTTATACTTCATTGGTTACATGTGACTATTTGACAGCTCCTCTGGTTTTACTTTCCACGTCGCAGTCATTTATAATTATTTATTATCCTTGTATTTAAGACAAAACCAAAGTACCCCCAAAAAACCCTAATACCGTCTTCAACTTGTAGACTACTGTTGTTAATATTAGCACTCTTGAATTCTCATATTCATGTAAATAGTTTCTTATACGGTTTTAAGGAAACCTGAGCGACATTTTTCCTTCTATGACAGAGATAAAAAAAAAAGAGCCGACATATTGATTAGTGTATTTTTCGCCTCAGTTTCGTCATATCATTCATTAACAATCAAACAAATCCCATTATTTCAGTGAAGAACGCATTGGATCCTGCTCGCCGCAAAATAGCTGCTGTGGTGATTGAGCTGCCGTAGTAGCTATACCATAAACCGTTCCGCCATTACCGATATGAAGTAATCTTAATTGTTAAATACTGTTTTTGATGAGTATTGTTTTTTTCATTTTAGTACACTAAATATGGAAGAGATGAAATTTTGGAAAGTGACGCAACGGGCAATGCCGAAGAACAGATAGAAAATCATTATTACTATTTTATGCCTTAGCACATTTTTGGACACGAACAATCAGCAAACGCATCACAAATTAAAGAACGTCTGGGAAAACCAACTTTCTACCTAAATCAGCATTGGAGTTGAATCTTACTGAAAGCATGTCGGTAGCATGTCAATACTTTTCACTTATTTTTATAAATGTCTTAATTGTCTTTCGTATAAATTATACGCCGTGTTATGTTCTTTATTTACTCACGTGTCTCACTGAATTTAAACACGGTGTGGTGAACACCTGGGAGTGATTTTTAAGGGAGGCATGTTGCGAGTATAGTCTAGTGCATCTATCCTTCATCTAAGACGAGTTGATGAGCAGCCTTATATGAAATAGACACGTCAGAAGAATATGGAGAACATGGCTTAAAACACCAATCAAATAAATAAATACTTTATAACACTGACACGGTCAGTGATCAGCAATGCAGACTACAGCGTAGAGAGTAAGACCAGAGCATCGACGTCTTGTCAGTTTACCTCAGGTAGGGTTTTATTCTAACTGTTCACGTAAGTCTTTAAGAAGTAACAACTTATACCCCCTTTAAACACAGCTTAAGCAGAAGTAGATTGGATAAAGTTGCGGTGATGTTAAATGCAATAATACGTCACTGGTCTAGAATTTCTCAAAATGTTGTGTTTTCATTACACTTAACACGGGATATGCTTAAACCACCAGCAAAATCCGAGTTTATACAGGATTACAATATAAAAGACCACAGCATGGAGAGTAAAACCAGAGTCACAACGACAGTGGGATATTTGGCAAATAGTGACATCTTACCGGTGAAATCCGGCATCTTGTCAGTTTACCTCAGTTATGGTTTTGTTCAAACTGTCGATGTAAGTGTTTAAGACGTAGCATTTTACATCACCCTAACACCAAGGCCTCCTCAGAATTAGATAAAAAAAATTTCAGATCCGAGTCGAGATTGTTTAGGTGTATCAAGAAATCGTCAATAGAAAAATGTATTTATTTATGCTTGTCGTTTTACGCCGTGGTCAACAATTTTTCAGTTATAAGACGATAAGGAATCCTCATTGAATCATTGCGCCGAAAGCACCAGACGGGACACCCCACGCAGTCATATTACATTGATGATGACCAGTTCTGTTTCCTTGCTCTCAACTGACAGTCTTTGGTACTTGGCCCGACTCGGGATTGATCGGGACCTCTAACCACTCGCTAGACCACCGAGACCGGCACAATAAATA
Source organism: Acanthopleura granulata (assembly GCA_016165875.1). NCBI lineage: Eukaryota > Metazoa > Mollusca > Polyplacophora > Chitonida > Chitonidae > Acanthopleura > Acanthopleura granulata. Next base: position 7,585,207 of record JABBOT010000011.1, on the reverse strand, counting down.
AAATCATAACTATCTTTGGCATGACACTGTTGGCAAATTAGTATATGTTTATAGTTTATGTGACAGGTAAAGGGAACTGTGCCATCGACAAGGCTCGTCGTAACTGGTGTCCATATTGCCGACTGCAAAAATGTTTCTCCGTCCAAATGAACAAAAATGGTAAGTTTATTTTTAATTAGCCAGATATTTTTGAAATTTGCTTGATCCTTGTCTTGTTCACTGGCCTTGTGACCATTGACCCTTGATGTCAATTAGGCGTTTATCAGTTCCATATATATACTACATCTGTAACGACGTCTGAGTGCTGCATGCTTATACATTCTTCGCCTACATGCCGCGGATTCTCCGACTTCGATGGCCTACTTTTCTTAGGCGGATGACACCTTTTTCACTCATATGTAATCCAACAAGTTACGGTCTTTTCTCTACAATCTATCGTTTGGACTCGAATTTTAAAAAGTCATGACTATAAAGCTAATTTCGTGATTAGCGTTGTTCATACAGAGAGAGCTTTCTGAACTAAATTAATTCGGGACAAAGAGGTTCAATCTTCTGTTTACTGTCGCTCGTGTGACGAAGATCCGTGTAACTGGTGATATGTACAGTACATACCTAAATTACTTGTACAGCAAAAAATGGTGTGGTTTTTCGGCGTGGACAATAAATAATGTGCAGGAAAAGATGCCATCATCGACAAAGCCATATTAAACCGGAATTCTAGCATTAATATATATATATATATATATATATATATATATATATGTGTGTGTGTGTGTGTGTGTGTGTGTGTGTGTGTGTGTGTATTGTTTCTTTGTCGCAGAAATATAATCAGGTACTATAGACGAGCGCTTTTCTTTCCTTGTCTTTTTTTTTTTATCCACTGAGTTTATCAGGCAGAATCTTTCAACTTCTTATTGCGCCTTTCTTGGTCTGGATATTGGGCTGCATTTTTGAAATGCGCATGAGTCGCAGATTATGAGCAAACATCGGTGATTGTTTCTCGTATTTCTTTTTCTTCTCAGCCGTCCAAGAGGAGCGGGGACCGCGGAAAAATAAAGGGAAGAAGTCCGGATGTCCACCTCAAGCAAAGGCCACGTCAACTTTACCACAAACTGAGCTGAACCATCGCGCAGGAGGTTTTACGCAGTTTGCTACGAGGTCTCTCCAGCGATCTTCCCCAGGCACCATGCCCCTCAGCGCTTTCAAACCCGTGGCCCCTCGGTACGGCCCGACCATCCCCGTGGGATGGCAACACACCAGCAACACACTGTGCTGCTTCAGTCCCCTTCCCAGTTCTCCAGTCCACCTACCCTCAGTCTTTCGAGCTCTTCAGCTACCCATTGGTAAGTACTGGTAGAAACAGTATTTATTTTAAGCATATACTGTATACACGGTAAAATATAATCACGGGCACTTTGAGGTTTAAGCGTGTTCTAAGAAAACATTGACATTTACACATGTTTGCCCCGCTTTTTATGTTATCGGTAGACAAGTGTTTGCTCATCATAGTCTACTGGAATCAAAAGTTAGTCATGAGGTCAGAGCAAATTTAATGTTTGCGCTTAAGTTAAAATCACGTTGTTTTACAGCATGATGAATTAGACGCTGTATGCTAACCATACAACTTTTATAACAGGGATCAATTCGGAAAACCATGGGTATTTTCCTATCCCCACTAAAAACCTCTGTAGCATTTGCTATCTGGCATTTTCTCAGTCGACGGGATCACACTTTTATTGGATCAAAATGGGTTCCTGTCACACTCAAATTGGTCATTTCTAGATCGCAAACCCGACAAAATTTTGAATTTACAACCATGACTTTTCACCGCTTTTGTTCTTGACGGTTAAACTTGTCAGCTGCGCAGAAGGAAATGGTACTGATGTTTGACGTGCAGATAGGAACATATCCCTGAGAGTAGTACACTTCTGTTTGACGTTGTATCGTCATAGCAGTAGAATGAAGGACTGCGGAATTTTCTGTTACATCCCGCCGTGATTTGATTACGTGAGAAAGTTGTTGACTTGTGAGCTAGATTCGGGTCAGTAAAAATGATAACCCCCGCAATTATCAGTGGCGAAGAGTCTCGTATTTCTAGATACTAAATGTTTTATACCGTTAAATCTGAAAATATCGATTCAATACACCAAAAAGAAAAAAAAAACAATTTTTCTTCCTTTCTTCAAGGTTTTAACCAGAACTCAATTAGTCTACTGCAAGAAGTCTCCACGCAGATACTCTGCGCCGCTGTGCGGAGAGCTCGTGTCAATTACATATTTGGATCAGTTCATCCACACGACCAGACGAGTCTATTACGGGATACGTGGGCGGATCTGTTCCTTCTGAGCGCCGCCTACTGGCCAGTTGACATCGCTATGCTGAGCATTCGAGCAGGGAAGACGGACTCTAATAAGGTAGGTCCAGTGACGTCATTAAAATTTTCACTCTAAACTTAGAGGCAAATCTACTCCTACATCGAAACTTTGACCCTTAACGTATTGTGTCGCCATTTTACAACGTCATTTTCCTCGTTTCCATGTGCCGGGAACCAGGCAGGCATTGCGTAGATTTAAAAAGTTATGAGACGGCAAACGGACTCACGGTAAGAGCTGAAATGAAACGCTCTTCCCTAATCCAATTGGTAGAACATTAATCGTGTCCGACCTTGATATGCATTGAATAATGTTACAAACTACTTTTGTCAGAGATCTACGTTTGACGTACAAGAAGACATTCTCGAACGAAGGCTCTAATAACCTAACGTCAGAAATTATTTGTCAAATTCAAAAAGTTAAATAAGTTCAAAATTAATACAGCTTGCGTTATTTGGCCATTTTTTCTCATTCGCAATGAAAATATTTTACTTAGGTTTGGGGGGAAAGATGGACACTTAATACACACAAGTCTATATTCGGCCATTCTCGACGTAAACTCGAAGAACTGGGTCACGATTGTAAAATTTTGTCGAATGAGAAAACTATAAAATATCCCAATTCCGATGAGTTTCTTTGTCTCATGCATACCTGTATGTACAAAAATGTTTCTGCTTCCATGGAAGAACTATTCCTTATAGCAGAAACATTGGCCCATGGGTTTTCAGAATTGTCCGAAGTCCAAATTTCCATGTCGTGTAAAATGTAGCAGATTAGTGTTGCTTCGTATCAAGTGAATTGTGTCATCTTTTCCTTACTGAAGTGTTGACCTGTACACATTAAACTAAATAATACAGGCTATAAGACTCACTTGCAATTTCACTGGGATCCTGCCATAATTCTCGAAGTTTTATTCACAGAGATCCAATATGGAAAACCTTCATCGTTTGCACAGTGCTATCATCGCCTGTCAAATGTTGAACGCCGACGGTACAGAGTTGTCTTTCTTGGAGACAATTGTCCTCTTGAAACAAGGTTAGAGTGTTCAGTGTCATGATAATTCCGAATATCCTCGAAACTAAACAAGCCCCTTTGTCTCGATTACATATGTCAGAATTTTTTTAGTGCAATATAAATACGGCCGTGAAGAGTAGTTTGGTCTCACCATGTTGAAGACCGGTACCAGTGCCGATGTGTTGCGTGGTGCTTCACCACAGGAAAAAATATGAAGAATGACAGTTTTAACATCTTGTGTATGAAAAACAATGTCAGATATCCTTTAATCAATTCCTTTGCCAAAACCAAATTCGTGATCGGATCAAGGTGAAGTGTCATGAATATGTTTTACTGACCTATCGAGATACTACTTTCGGTAAGCAGCAAGGATTGAAACAATCAGTAAAGACAGATCTCCTGTGTGGAAAGTCAGCCCAAACCGGACTTGAACTCATCCTCTCTATTTATAGGTTCCGCTGGCACGTTAATTACTCGGCCAAGTAGAGCCGAAAACAGAACAGTTCCCACGTGTCTTGGAAAGTTCCTCTGTTAATGCCAAGTGTTTGTGTACTTGCTAATTTCCCCCCAAAAACTCCTCTGCTTAATCCGTTATCCGAGGGATGACGGATTGCATTTTAGTTCATCTCACGGATTAATCCCTTCCTGGTAAGGAAATAATCAGTAATCAGAAACGGATTGATCCGTAAAATGCAACCCGTCGTCCTTCACAAAACAGGTTTAACGGAAATTTTTTTGAGGATATTTAAGGAAAATTCCTACACAAGGTTAACACTTCAGTGTACTAGGTTCACCTCCATAACTAATCACACCTGCCATAATTTTTGCTTCCAGATTCCAAGCAGGACCTAGTCGACAAAACGAAAATAGAAACTCTACAGGACCAAGCTCAACTGGCGCTTGCGCATTACGTGTCACAAGTTCAGCCCCACAATCCCGCACGATTCGGCAAAATGCTCCTGACACTCCCATGCCTGAAAACAGTGCCTCGTCAACTGATAGAGGACATTTTCTTTGGGCACCTCTTGCAAGGGAATGTAACAATAGTTCAGCTATTGTCTGACATGTGATTCAAGAGACTGTCCACTTTAGCGAGACAGCGTGCACGAGTCTGAGAAACTAGAAGCCCAGTAGTCTAAATGGAAAGTTGTTCGGACTTCCGTGAAAGAAATACGAACTTATGATTAAATTACATGAGAAAAATGAAAACATTGCTCTCTAGGAGATCATCATCTGAAAGGCCGCTTCACCCTGATTGCAACTATGATTTTCATCATTTTTTTTTTACATTTTTTTTATGAATGAAGTAAGAAAAAAATGTTGACTTTCTTCAGTGGACCTTTTAGGCCACGCTATTAAAGCATGCAGGCTGAAGCAAGGTGACGTCACAGATTCTTTCAATTCTTCACACATGCCCTACTATATACTTTCCATATAAAATACAGATACTGGCGTAGTATAACATGTATATTCACGTAGAAATATGACCACTAGATAATGTTTGGCACCTAAAAATTATCGATTGCGTCACTGAAGTGGAACGTCAGTATATTGTTACATCTTGTTCACTGTATTAAAAGAAAAAAAAAGTCATATTTGAAATCAGCACAAAATAGTAATTTACATGATGCATACCTAATTTAAAGATTGTTTGTTCTTAAGCCCTATTGAGTCGAAATAGTCCGCTATTGGACATCTGAAGTGCAATGTCACACCTATCAGTAGACACTTCCTGCATGCATGTGACATGCTGGTAAGAACTTCTATTTAGCTATTAGCTCAACGCAAGGATGACACCAAAAAGTAACCTTGGTATTTTACGCCATACATCTATCATATTTAAAGGTGGAGAAACTCGGGGAGAGCCCATAAGCCACGTCATACTTGACACTTTTCGACTTCCACTATGGCGATCATTTTATTAGTGACTGGCCTGGATACCAGTAAGTCTTATTTATTATTTGTAAAAATCTCTACCATTCTGTGAAACGATGAAGAAAAGATATTTACTTCGCTGATTGTTGTTTAAAGCCATACTAAAATATTTTTACTTATACGATGGTTGTCAGTCTGATGGATGAAGATAACAGGAGTGCCGGAGAGGAAAACCACCGACTCTTGTCAAGTTAGGTGTCGAACTTTCCCACGTGTGACGTACAGATATTCACACTTATAGTAGTGGAAGACAAGAGGTTTTCAACAAACCTTTGGCAACGAGGCAAACCGCTCGTCGTCCATCTAGCGTCACGAACACCCAATTACCCTTGTGTAAAGAGTGGGGGTAATTCACAGTTTCCTTGTCCACGGTTGCAATGGAACCGGCATCTAGTGTGTCTGAACGGGCGAGATAATCTATAGAGTATAATTACACGGAATAATTACAAAACGCTGTATACCTGAGTTTTCCTGAAATGTGCAACTTTATTATGTATCTGGATATGCACATACATAAACATGTACACACATGTAAAGGTATACAGATAGAAGTTTATAGGAGAAACAAACAGAATAAAGGACATATTTCGCGCGTGTGCAAAGGATTATGAACCCAGGGTAGAGGGAATGTCACAATTTGAGGTGAATGAAGCAGACAAACTACATATATTTTCTCAGACCAAGAAGCTACTTTCTTCATGAAGCCCTGGTTTTTCCGATAATTGGAGTCCTGTTTCAGATGACTTCTGGCAGCTAAAACTATACATGTAATAGGAAGCCGAGATAAACTGCATCCAATTATTAATCCTCATTTGATGACAAAAATTTTTAACTTTCTTCTGGCTATGTTATTGCAGCTAGCCGGAGATGTGTTTTGGGCATTTTTCTGGTGACTGGCTCAAGCAGAAAAAACAATATCCCACCCCAACCGGCGACAGCCCATGGGCTACGCAGGCCCCGGGAGCTCCGCTATTTTAGCTGGAAAGAGACATGTCTTAGACAAATTCTGATGACCAAATATTACAATTCTTACTGCCTGAGGCAATGAAACTACCCCTCCCCCCATTCCAACGCTGTTGTTCGGGGTCAAATCTGCATACCGTGTTACAAGTGAAGCGCGGTATATGAAGTTTGTTACCTACTGATAGCCCGTGCCTTAAATAATGAAGGAACAGACCTAGTGTGATGCTAAAAGTTTTCTGTATTGTAAATCAACATAATATAATGTTTTTTTTTATTTAATAATTACTTGATAACCCAGCTTCTGATTGAAAAGAATTCACAAAATCTGAGGACTTGCTGAAACTTTTGAAACTGTGTACAGACGTGTGTAAGTTTGAGAGAATTTGAGGGACACGACTGTGATCGTGTTGTTATGAAGCGTGTTATAATGAGCTAGGCCCCGAAAGCTCTGTTACTTCAACCAGCAATAGATGTGTTTTAGGCCATTTCTGGTGACTAAATATACAACTCTTACTGGTCGAGGATGCAAGAATACTATCTCAGCCCAGTAGGCGAGGGTCCAGGTGCCGCCTTTTCTCCAGAAACTGCTATTTCAGCCGGCAACAGATGTGTTTTAGGCCACTTCTGGTAATTAAATTACAACTCTTAGAGACTGAAGCAATGAAACTATTATCACAGCTCAACTAGCTAGGGCCCAGGGGCCGGAATACTTCAGCGGAATACTTCAGCCTGGAATAAACAGGTTTTAGACGATATATGGTGACAAAAAATCCCGACTCTTGCTGGATGAAGCAACGAAATTACTATAACAGTCTAACAGGCGAGTTCCGGGGCACAGGAAGCCAATATACTGAATGTTTTGTCCACTTTGGTTTAGTGTTTGTTACCAAAACAGCAGAATTTATAAATGTTTTGTGTACAATGTAATTCGTGCTATGCACCTTTCAGTAAGAGGATATTAGTAGCTGTTAATGATTAGCCACTTATGGGTCAATTTCGTTACAGAATAATTATTTGGATGTATGTGGTTGTCTTACTTTTGGGGAGTTTGTTATGACAATACAGGACAAAATGTGTAAAAAATACAGGAAATACAAAATATTTCACCAAAATATAGGACAGAGCTAAAAATATAGGATTTATAGGGCATACAGGACATGGTGGAAGCCCTCCCACTCCTTGAACCAAACGTATGCGCATGTCATCCATTGGTAACGTCAAGTACCCGTCATACCATGTCCACACAATGGCGTTACATGCGAGTCACACAAACATGTGCTCCCATTTCTCAAATCGACTATATGTAAGTCAGTCACGCATGCGTGACGTCCAACATACGTCATATCACATGAAAGGGATGACGTTGCATACGCGTTACACGAACACTGGCAATCGACATCAGCAGTGGCCAGTACACTTCCTAGAATATAACGCATGCACAAGCTATTTAGCATAGACTATTCCAACAAGCGCGTTGCAACATATCCCTTTTATAGGCTTCTCCAATACTGGCACCAACACTCAGTGTCACCTTTGCCCTAAATCAACAGTATGCCAAAAGTGTTACTAGGCGCCGGCCATACAGAAAAACTAAATGAATTTTACACCGTAACAATTAACGTTCCTTCCCTTTGCTATATACATGTATATGAATTAATTGCAAAATTAAATTTATTACACCATCAGTGCCACACGTAGTAGCAACATATTACAAGAATAAATATGATCTATGCACAGATACATATATATATATATATAGACACAACAATAATAGAATGTGTGAAATAAGAGTTGGCAAAAAAACTGCTTCAACCATCGAGTTTTCAGGTACAGCTGGCATACAATTAGCATCATGAAAACCACGGTTCGTCATGGTCACAGAAGTTATGATACGGTCAAAACTTTGATGCCACACATACACACACAAAAAAATAGCAGTTCAATTAACTTACGTGGCGATCGAATCTTAAAAATACTGCGAGTCTTCGTTTAATTTAGCTCAACTAGGAAAAAACTGTAACAAATAAAATTCCCCTTGATAAAACAACATTTCTTTGAAAAAAAGATACAAGGTACAGTCGGCAGGGATGTAATACCAGCGTTAATACATGTACAAGTCGCTAGCAATATACATGGAATTTATATTAATTATCACATGAAGGAAAATGGTAAAAGCGGTTGACAATTGCACACTATTGCCCCTGAATACTCGGTCAAACTCTCCAGGCTTCCATCAAAGATCAAATATTTACACAGCGAAAATATATAAATAAATGCTACTAAGCAATAATGCACATGTCTGTATATTAACATAACATCTGTATAATAATTATACTCTTTAATATCGATAGAGAAAATATGCATACATATATACACATGTATATACGGAATCAATACGAAACCAACGACGCACCACTTCCACACGTAAACCAAACAGATGTCCTCAAGTTCGCTCCCATGTTTCTACCTGACTTACTTAATAATACTTGTTCAAGCCTTCAAAAAGCTTGGTCCAAATTTTACACATACATGTACTATAAAAGTTCGCAACACCCATCTGCCTGCTACACAACAAACCAGTTTAATTCTAAACTGACAGTTGGGGGGAAAATTTTTCTCCCAGCTATTTAATTACCACGTAACAATTGCCGTCACATCTCTATATACAAAAAAAGTTACAGTGGTATAGCCAAATTATTGTTTCAGTCAATAAGCAGTTTCAGTATTTCTGTGATTATGCAATACAGAACGCAAAAGATGTGAAACGTAATTAAGTAAATCATGCCTCTTCATTTGCATTTCATATTGGGACAGTCATACAAAAAATATTAAGGCAAAAATTCTAGAGTAATACTGAGCCTTTCAAGGAGTAAACTGTTTATTATCGCTATACATCCATTATGAATCCTCCTGAAATGTAAATTTTCAAGTAAAAGCTAGAAGTACACCTGTTCGACTTTGTCGCTACAGAATCGGTTTTTACCAAATCTGAATGAATAAAAACTTGTTTCGTTTTTGGCGGGTTGTCCGTGTTTCTCAATTTCCCGACAATATCGTGGGAAAAAATGCTCTTACAGGTTTACACGCACAGCAAAACATTCGAAGTTTCACCTCAGTCTATTTACTTCTTGGAATTGTTTTTCCATGCGATAGGTATATGTGTACTATTGCGCCAATAGTGTTGTTGTTATATCAGGAATAGGGAAAGACAAAATCTAGACATGAAATGTTATCACTCGAGTGACTGATGCTGAATGATCTGTTCAAATCAAACATGCTTACCGTTAGTTCTACATGTATACATGTTACACACAAATACTTTTACATGCATTTGGCAATATGTCAACCACCTGCCATCTAACATCAAGCGCTAACGGTATTGCCACAAACTTGATTCTCATCAACGCAAATACATGTAACACACTTCAAAATTCTGCGAAAAAAAAGAGAATCACATACACCTCTTGTTAGCATTGTTGGCCCCACTAAACTGTCATCGATGTGGTGTTAAATTACAGCTGTGATCAAGTCACAGAATGTTACCATGTGCTAACCACTGATGCTACGCTTGATTACGATCGAGTTCCTAGTTGTGGGATGGTTCAAACATGACTTTAATGTTCACAAAATCCAAGCGCTACGACCATTAAACTGTGAAGTTTTGAGCTCAAATTAAATTTAGAGTGATGAAACACTACTACAGAATTCTTCTTTACAAATGGCTACAGTCACAGTCACCACGATTTCTCCGTTATCTTGGTACATGTTTACATTTGAAATGTATGCCCAATCTGGACAGTCAGCATGTATTAATATGGTATTATAAACATTTCAGTAATGGTCATATTTCATGCCAATTTAGGCCAAGACACCCAGAATGATTTTTTTTAACCACAGGATCCTTTGCCCAGTCAGGCAACTTACCAGATTTGTAGTTATAACATGCCGTTGAACAAGTATGGTGTTATGTATCACTAAGTGTCATATTCAACATATATGTTCGACATCATCCTCATATCTATTTTTTGCCCAGCTGTGCCATTTAACATTTGCAGAGCAGAATCATTTTTAACCACAGAATCCTTCGCCCAGTCCGGCCACTCATCATGCATGTTGTTACAAATGCTTCATTATCTGTCATATTCAACACACTTGTACATCGAAATGCCCAGAATCACATAACCAAAAATCCATTGCCTAGTCAGGCCACTGAACATGTATTGTGTGATCCACGTTTCAGCAAAGTATCATATTCAATGTACATGTGTGACATCATGCCCAGAATCACGTTGTAACCACAGAATCATGTGTCATTTAACATTTGCAGAGCAGAAATCATTTCTTAACCCCAGAATCTTTCGCCTGGTCCGGCCATTCAACATTCAGAGTGTTACAAATCTTTCAACAATAGCCATATTAAACACATATGTAGATTCAAAATCCCCAGAATCACTTTTTAACCAAAGAATCATCTGTCTAATCAGGCCACTGAACATGTACGGTGTAATAAATGTTTCAGCACTGGTTATATTCAACATACATGTAGGTTAACATGCCAAGAAGAATTTTTTAACCACAGAATCGTTTCATCTATATATGAGCTGATCAAACTTCTTTGCAATTGAAGATATGAGTGAATATCTGTTCAGCAAGTGAATCATGTTCATGCTGCACACTTTTGCACTGACTTTTTTTCTAAACTGAACAAAAACTGTAGACATAATGGGTATTGGTACATTTATCCTTGTAATCAAAACCGGTTAACTAAGTCCATCCACATTCAATAACCAGCACATTCAGTTTACAAATTATTCCTTAAGTGTACACATAATTACGAACGTAATCTGAGATTTTTAAATGTGCCGCTCTATGGCACATAACAATTGCTCTTACAATATTTGTATATTTTTTAGGTGTTTAAACATTGGATTACACCTTTAGTTTACGTAAAACTAAGCTATACGTGCAGGTACATTAAAGTGAAAGACAGCACATGTTCTACATTAAGTTTGTCCTCCAAGTTGGACACTATTATATATATCTCAGTGAAGTACTTTTTCTAACAGCTAATATAAAACTGACATCTCAATGTGTTATGTTGCTAAGCCATTCTGTCTGGGCTGTGACAAAATTGTTCCCAGCGCGGAACACTCCTGTCAGCTGACAGTAACTTGAGCATATATGTCAATTCATAACATGAAATGATCAAGAAACTTACTCTCACCACAACACAATGGTCTGGAAATACTTTGAAGTGTTGTTCATCCATGAACTTATCATAATTAAATTATATAACATTAACACAGTGTGCTGTCCCTATGTTATTACATGACAACTCAGAACATTTACGGCACAGCTTACAAACGGCTGGTATCTCCTAGCTCTCTGATTGGTCAATCTCATATGTTTAAAAGCATGGGACTTCAATCTCTGGACCTGCAAATAGCTGTGATGTATGCCCATAACAATCTGTTCAAGTGACATATTTTGAAAAATTTGAACTAATTTTTCAGCTTACTGGTAGAATGCTATGGAAAGAACAGCGAGGGATCACAGCCAGTGCTACATGTACATGTACAAAACAGGAGTGGAAAAAGATACTCTACATATACCTGGTCCAAATGCCCTGAAGTATCACATGTTTACGAAATGAAATTATGGCAGGTTTCACAATGAAGTACAGCGTAATTAGATTACGTGAAAGGTTTCGATATATCCTTCCTCTGTAACATAGTCCCGTAACACAGTCCTGTTCAAGCACTATGTTTCTATCTTTCTTGGGTCCAACAGCCTCTGCTAGAGAAGTCTGTTCTTCGATTGACCCCAACATTGTAAATGTAGGGTTGAAAATGAGAAGTAACACATTCCTGATACAAAAACTGACTTCGACTCTCATCAAAATACAGCGGACTCAGATCACGGAACATCTGCACGAATTTCCATGTGACTGATAACAGGCGGCGGGTTTGGGTTTGTGACTGGGGTGGCAGCGGTGGATTGCGACGTGACGCCATTTCCATTCATGTTGTGAAGACAGTAGCTACCCGCAGGAAGTTCTGAACTGTTCAAAGATCCGTTGGTCTGGTCCAATCCTAGTTCGAAGGGATCTCCGTTACGCAACAGTCTCTGTTTCATGTTTTTGGACTTGAACATATCCTCGTAAGAGTTGTCTGTTCGCCCTGATTGCAGGGACAGAGTTTCGGGGTTGAACTTTGTGCCGTATAAACGAACTCTGAAAAACAGAAATCGTCACATGTAACGTAGAACAAACTGAGTCAAAGGTTTAATAGTTGCGCCACTGTTCCAGTAAAACTCATACACCAGTCATACTCGATACGCAGGTTTTTTTCGAGTTTTTCATCCCTTTCCGAAATGACACCGTCTTTTTACAGCATGGAAGAGTCACTTGTCTGTCCTTTAACATGGCAGCTTACGTGTTCAGAAGAATCTACAGTCAGAATTTCGCTTCTGTTGCCCAAAAGGATATCCAGCTTCATGATTTCGCAAGTTTTATTATCTTTTTTTTTTTTCATAAGTTTTCTACCTTGCATATTCCAGCCCATGTTAAATGGTGCAGATTGGCCCTACTGTGCCTTGAAGTGGCGACATCACGTCACAAAGGGACATCAATCTGTCGCTGTCACATCGATTCAATGATTCGATATCAAACATAATATAAGATGGTGATCACGATTACAGGTGGAGGGAACCCTGGTGCCCCGAGTGAACCACCGACCTTTGTTAAGCAATTAACAATCCTCGTGACTAGAAGCAAAGAGAGCTGGATTTGAAAGTGCCACCTCACTATTTCGCAGTGAGCTAGCACTTTAATCATCCAGCATGACTTAACATTTGAGGGACCTCGTGATAATTTTCGAGGCATCCCTCTTTGCCATGCAATGTCGAAAACTGCCACATGAATCCACTTCTCCTCTCTGTTCACACCGTGGCTTTTTGTCTTCTTGTTTCCATGGTACCTGATGAGCAGTGATGGTTTTCTCTTAGCTCTGCTCAGTTTCTTACATCTTGACCGCTGTGACACACGAGAAATATCCTCGAGTACAAAATGAAACAATCAAATCAGCAGATGCAATATAAACCCTGCACAATGTCACTGATACAAAGGGTAACAAGAAATCTAACTTGCATAGAAAGTGGTCCCTGAACAGAAACCCGTGCCTTTCTTACCTCTGAACAATAAAGAGCACCACCACGATTACAGCCGACATGACGTCTACCGCTATCCAGAGGATAAGGTAACTGCGTGGACTCTGCATGGGAAAAAATCCGCTGAATTAAACTGAGAAGTGTGTGAACAATCGCTTTGATTATGGTTAGTTAATTCGACGAGGTCTGACTATGTGGTGAAAATACCCTAAATGACCTAAAATTTCATCCAATGTGTGAGTCACTCCATTTTCCTGATTCTGAGAGTTCTCCTGGTTCTACAGGGTCTGAGGTTTGTTTGGAAGGCAGGATAATATATAACTGGGAAAAGGGAGTTTGCGCAACAAAAACGGGGCAATAATTTCCCTCTGAATTATCTGTAAACCTTTCAAGTAAAAAAATTTTTCAGTTGTTTTAGAAACGGCCACAACTGTATTATTTCTGCTCTCAAGTTAAACAAGCATTCTCAAAATCTTGATTACAAAACTGGCAACCTACACCACATTACACCAGGCCCTTCATAAAGGACTGACCATATGACACCCAGGACTGAACTGCCACATTTCATTAAAGGGAAAGACCACCCAAAAATTAAGTTACGGTTAGTGAAGACATTAAAAAAGACAAAAAAGATTAAAAACTGTACATGAAAATACCTTCAGTGAATTTTTTTTTCAGACAAACTAAAAGCAGTTACAGGTTTTGATTGTATGGTGGGTTTTATGGACCATATCAATGACATAGTTCACCAGTGACATTGCGCCAATGTTTCTATGGCCCTAAAGCAGAAATATATTGCCATATTAGAGTTTTCATACATGGACAGATATAACAGGAGTGCTCTTCATTCCTGCATCAAGAACATTATTCAGAGATGCACATAAAAGTGTACTCAAGGTTGTGTGATGTCACCTGTGAATCACATTATCAATATGGTCCAAAAAAACCACCATACAATCAAAATATTTGACTGGGTTTAATTTGGTAAAAAAAAAATCTAAACAATTGAGTGGAGATATTTACAGATACACTTTTTCACTCACCATAACTTCATATTTGTGTGGTCTTTCCCTTTAAGGAATTATCTTATGCCACACATGACATATGATGTGCCACACATGACATATGGTGTGCCACAGATGACATATGGTGTGCCACACGACATATGGTGTGTAACACATGACATGTGGTGTGCCACACATGACATATGATGTGCCACACATGACATATGATATGCAACACATGACATATGATGTGCCACACATGACATATGATGTGCCATACATGACATATGGTGTGCCACACAGGGTTTACTATAAACCATAATGGATTTACCATATGACGCACAGGATATATCCAGGTCACACAATAGGCTTTAATACCATATGTCAAACCATATGTCAGACAGGGTTGACCATATGGCAGACAGACAGAAACATATACCATATGCCACACAGGATTTACCATCCATCATGGAGGATTTACCACCATATGCCACACAGGATTTACCATACACCACAGAGGACTTGCCATTCGCCACACAGGATTTACTATGCATCAAAGCAGAAGATTTACCACGTGCCACATTTGAACATCATACATTACAGAGGCCTTTTACCATTTGCCACAGGAGACTTACCATATGCCACACTGGACTATCGACTTCTGCCAATGCTTGGCACTGATCAGTAGACACAGAATGAGCCCCAGTGCACCAATACAGAGAGAACATCCACACCGAGTTCACAGTGTAAATATTTGTTGTGATGTTTTCCATATTTAAATGCCTGGAAAAACAGGGGGAAAACAAGATATCTGTCAGGGTTTAATGTAACAGGTTGAAATATAAGCGCTATCTACTCCTGGGCTGTGAACTCTAAATCTAAAGATCTCTGGTTCAAATCCCCAGCTGGTTACCCTGATCACTTTAACAATCAAGACATCAAAGGGGAGAAAAAAGATATTTCTCATGTTTTAACAGTCAAGGTATCGAAACTTTCCACATGCAGCCATAGTCGCTAGGTCTACTGTTACATAATGCAATGATTACCCGCTGTCTGAAAATTAACTTGAACAGTATTCATTATTTCCACCACTTTACTGGCTACCCTGGATTGCTGCAAGGTTGGCCTAAATAGAATTAGCAACTGATAAATACATCCATGTAGGCTATCTTACATGACCTAAATCTTTTTCCTACATATGCTACCACAGGCGGTCAAGTTACCGACTGGTATGTGACATTTACTGTTACCCGCCGCAAAATAGCGCAAGCGCTTTCAATGAGCTCTCGGGATGCAAAAGTAAAAGGATACTAAATGAAAGCATTACTCCAGACACAACTAAAAGTTTTATTCAATGCATATTCATTGCGAAAGGAAGCTAATATTTGACAATAACACACGGTCTATTTTGTTAAATGCACTGACAACTAATTACTTCGGTGAAACTTCTTTCGGAAATTTCTCCACATTTTTTCATGCCTCTATCATAGGTCTCTGGCGATTCTCACCAACTGACCCATACCAATAAGCCAACATCCAAGTTTGTTTATTGAATCAAAGAGGGCGCTTTGAGGACAAAATCTTAAACATTCACAAACCACTTCCAGAATCTAGCACACGCATGTGCTTGAGGAAGACTAGTGATATTCCATGTAAACACGCATTGTTGTTGTTGTTGTTTCCCTTTTGGGTTGCTTCGTTTCTGCAACAATATTGGAAGTGTCGAGGCAGCACGGAAATTATTTAGAGTTCAAAGAGCCAGGGCAGTAATAGTTAGGCATTCAAACGTATCAAAGGAGCAGGGCACAGATTTGAAGGGGCAGGGCACAGATTTGAAGGGGCAGGGCGCCCTTATAAAACTGCAAAACCTGGGGTCTGAGTAAGAAATGAAAGTGTTTACAACACCAGCATTCGTGATTTTACAAACTTAACTGTAGAGTTATCTCCCCTCAGTCCCATATCACGTTACTTTCGATGACATGCATACTTCAAGTGTGACAAGAAGTATGATTCATTGTGCCTTTTTATCATCTTCATATAATGTCACATCAAAATAACAACTCCTAAAACTGGGAACATATGGAAATGAAGTACACACAATAACCAGATTGCTGACACTGAATAGACTGTTCCATTTTGAACAAATCTGATGTCTAATATTTCACCTGAAATTTAGCTTTTTTCAAAGGCTGGTGATTCCAGTACTTCATTCCAGTAGACCTTTCCTAACTGTAAATCAAGAACGTGCATTTGAGCAACCATAATCTACATTGTTGCGAGTAGGTCAACGGAATGTCCCACACACTGCTTACGTCACAACTGCTTTCACCTCGAACGAAATGAAAAGTAATGTAGTCGTGAGAAGAGGTGATGGGACATCGCCTGTCTGTTTTTAATTAACTGTGATTAATTTATTTTCCGAAAAACTGAAGTTTTCACATCAAAAGTATCACCTTACATACCTTAAGGTCTTGTTTTAGGAAACTGGTCTTGCTATTACTGACACGGAAAGAGAACTTTGGTTGGTGGCTGGTATACGAATGTTGGTTTTGATGCCTAGGTTTATTATGTGCTTCTATAACCACATTACTGCATGCCAAAGTTTATGTGCCATACAGTACTTGTAGCCAGCTGCACTTGCCCACTGTATTTTTAAATAAATACATGAGAATAACGTAATAAATAACGTCTTCATGAAACAATTTCATTTTTATATATATATTGTAACAATATAGATTACGACTGCTCAAATGAGCGTTCTTAATTGACAGGTAGGAAAGGTCTACTGGCATCAAGTAAAACATGCCTTTTCAAAAAGCTAACCTTCAGGTGCAAGGATAAAAATGAAATGATGAACATGTCAACTTGAATCTGCAGCAGAAAAAGAATTTACACACTAGTCATGTAGTAAGTTCCAGGGAGAGATACCTTAATTCTTCAACCTTTTCAACTGCCACTGAAAGTAATACTTCAATATTTTCTTAGAGAAGTGTAGGGTCAAGAGAAATAATTCTCACAGTTTTATGAAGCTTATCCCCTGTGGTGACCTAAACAAATAATTTTTGGCTTCATTTACCTGTATGCTTAAACTACCCTTTGAAAACTGCTTTAATGATTGAAAAGGTTTAAGGTTTACAGTAACTCTTGCAGCTTACCTAATGCCTTCATCAGAGATCATGTCATACTGTAGATTTACAGCACTGAAGTTATTCTTCCTCAAGTCTTCAGCCGTCATAAATTCACCGGAGGTGTGGGTGAAGTTTTCTGCTCCGCTCGGAATTTTTCGATGTAACCAGAATACCTGCACCCAAATCAAACAACATTGTGAGTTACTGTTATGCTTTATATTGGTGACCTGGATTTGCTGTGGGGCTTGCACATGTTGCCACAGGTGCATTTCCCAGGTTATAAACAAAGGTAAGCACAACAGTTAGATTGTGTCATTATCTTTGTCATTCAGGATACTTTGGCCATAAGAAATCTTTAGACTACAAGTTCACCATTTAACATCGACTTTAATATAGCAACAACAGAAGGCCATGAACAACTGCAACAAAGAAAGACAATCAATGAGAACTGTTTGCCAGCTAGCCATGCCTGTGAGCATAGAACTTGAGGTGATGTGACACTTGTAGCACAAGAGTCAAAGAAAAGAGAAAAGAAACCTATACATGTATCTATACATGCTCGAGCACAGTTTTGTACCATTCTACTTTGGTAATTATACAGTAATTTATAATTATTTTTCTCAGTTTACAAAATAAATATTTATATTTATATAATCACATTTTATCAGAAACAGAATTATCATGCTTTCTCTGTCAGAAGGCTCTAGGGCAGCGTAAATTGTATTCATTTGACTGAAAAACCACAGGTAAAAAAAAGTAATTATTATTATTATATTTAGGCAGTCAAAAGCAGTATCTATCTGTGGCTTTATCATATACAAAGATAGCGAGCTCTATGGTAAAGGAAAACCTCTAACAAACCTCCTGGCTCTAAGATGCAGCTGTATCAGCAGGAGCACATTGGTCAGTTGCAAAGACCAATCAACTGCTGCCGACTGGCTGACCCTTTTAGGCACATTCTTAGTCACACTAGCATTTCTGACATGTAGTCAGTATCTATGTTGCATAATATGTGGTCACTACTGTCTTCCACTAACAGAATGTCTTCCTGCCAACTTTCATACACGATGCTGCCTCACTGGAACATCATGTCCAGGACACCAGATATGACACCTTACCTTGTTCCAGTTTACATGTACCTACTGAGAGAATAAAGTATCAGTATAACAGCATCTGATTACGTGTGAATCGATTAGGATTCCTAGCTTCTTGTGTATGTGACATAAGTAGAATGAGAAACTTGGACGGGCCACACAAAGAGGTTCAAATCCTTGTAAAAACTACTGCACTGCTTTTGTACTATCTCATCATTTTGCCACGAAAGAACATAGCTTTGATTGCTTTGTTAAAAAGGTTGAAAGACATCTTAAGAGTTTGTTATTGAACAAAGGGTCTGGACCTTCAGCAAAGTGTTTACACCCAGAGTGAATAGGTTATTCCCTTTCAGTCACAATTCACCCTAATCCTAACCACTCCATCCGAACACCCAAACCTTGCCCTACCTTTTTCTGATCAACCCCAGACTGCAGTATGGTCTTCACCACAATCTCCTCTGATGTGTTATGATAGGGATGCTCAACTGGGGGTGAACTCATATCAAATATCACAAATTTATTCTCCAATAGTGCCAGCTGTAACATTTCTGCCAGGGTGGGGATTTTCTGCTGGGAGATGAGCTGTCGCCGTGCCTCCGAGAATGAACTGACCGTGCTGAACGGGTCA
Source organism: Acanthopleura granulata (assembly GCA_016165875.1). NCBI lineage: Eukaryota > Metazoa > Mollusca > Polyplacophora > Chitonida > Chitonidae > Acanthopleura > Acanthopleura granulata. The sequence goes on along the minus strand of JABBOT010000011.1, from coordinate 7,565,902 downwards.
TCCTGAAATGGTTTCGCAAGAATTTAAAAAAAGAAAAGAAAAGAAAACAAAAATGTTTCACTAGTGTTTAAATAATTCAGCAATATCTACATGTATCTGATTGTGCACTGAATTTGCTTTCAGTGTGCATGTTGAAGGTTAAATTTGCAAATTAATGTACATAATTTTGTCTATCTAATACTGCACAGTGTCACATAGACCGGACTCATGTTCCAGTTCATGAAAAGCTCATCACTAACTCAGTAATGTCTATCAGACAAAGTTATGTTTTATGAAACTTCCTGGAATACTAACAGCTATATTGATATATCACTAATAGGGGAGTTTTGAGTTCGAGCTCTTTTATCACTAAAGGTAAGAAAAGCCCTACTGTACCATGTGACCTGTCAAAAATGTTAAAACTATTTCTGATTACATTTACTATAACATGGGCGTCTTAGAAAAGTTTCACAAAAAAGTTATTTAGCTTAGACGTACAATATGGAAAATTGAGGAGCTGGAATGTTTTCAATTTAAGAAGTTCCTCATTCAAGGCGAGGTCATTTGTACCTCCCTAAAGCACCAAGACAAGTGGTCGGTAAATTAAAGTGACCAAAATTACCTGACATTTGACAAGTTACATGACACACATGAACTGTTTTTACCTTCTGCGACAAAAGAGTACAAATTCGAAACTGCCCTATTCAACAGGTCATGATCCAACCAGATCTATTCATGTTAGGTTTATGTTTCAGTGTTCTAGCTAACTTAATCCTTTTCAGGGACTTCAATATTTTAATTTTCCCTTCCAAGAGAACAGAGGCATTAGAAACCTTTCTGTATGGTGGCAAACAGGGACTGTAGTGTTCCGACCTGATGCTAGGTCGTGGCTTTGTGTATGACAGCAGTTGTCCAGATATTGTACCTCAGCAGTGCAATAAATGACATGCAGCCACCATATGCTGAGTTCGTCAGTTCTTACAGGTTCCCATAATGGTCAGCAATAAGACAGCAACATTACAGGGACCACAGCTTGGTGCAGTCGAGTTCGTCAGTTCTTACAGGTTCCCATAATGGTAAGCAATAAGACAGCAACATTACAGGGACCACAGCTTGGTGCAGTCGAGTTCGTCAGTTCTTACAGGTTCCCATAATGGTCAGCAATAAGACAGCAACATTACAGGGACCACAGCTTGGTGCAGTCGAGTTCGTCAGTTCTTACAGGTTCCCATAATGGTCAGCAATAAGATAGCAACATTACAGGGACCACAGCTTGGTGCAGTCGAGTTCGTCAGTTCTTACAGGTTCCCATAATGGTCAGCAATAAAACAGCAACATTACAGGGACCACAGCTTGGTGCAGTCGAGTTCGTCAGTTCTTACAGGTTCCCATAATGGTCAGCAATAAGACAGCAACATTACAGGGACCACAGCTTGGTGCAGTCGAGTTCGTCAGTTCTTACAGGTTCCCATAATGGTAAGCAATAAGACAGCAACATTACAGGGACCACAGCTTGGTGCAGTCGAGTTCGTCAGTTCTTACAGGTTCCCATAATGGTCAGCAATAAGACAGCGACGTTACAGGGACCACTGCTTGGTGCAGTCGAGTTCGTCAGTTCTTACAGGTTCCCTTAATGGTCAGCAATAAGACAGCGACGTTACAGAGACCACCGCTTGGTGCAGTCGAGTTCGTCAGTTCTTACAGGTTCCCATAATAGTCAGCAATAAGACACAGACGTTACAAGGACCACTGCTCGGTGCAGTCGAGTTCGTCAGTTCTTACAGGTTCCCATAATAGTCAGCAATAAGACTGTGACGTTACAGGGACCACCGCTTGGTGCATTGTCATTGCATAATAATGTTCTAAATAAATATGCAATGCACATTTGGTCATTTCACCTGACAGATGCGTTCAACCAGAATAAGACATGCATCACATCCTTATTTAGAACTGAACCTTATTATTCAAAGCCAATACCTACTAAGAGGGTAGTTTCACTTGAGTAGCGTTTTGAAAATCTTAACACATTCTGGATCAACAGACACAGACAGACAACCAATCACTGAAATTGAAAACCTATAGAGTGAATTATGTATGTTGATGTAGTTTACACTTGACTCAAGTTTCATTGAAATGATCCGAAAACTGTAGGAGGAGTAGCGTTTCAAGAACAAAGTTAACAGACGACGAACAACTTGCTAATGGAATCAACCACTAGCGCTACAAACAAAGTAGACCAAGAGAGATAAAAACAAAAGTTCAAATCCACAAACTACAACTAATACATTTTTATCTAAAATCTGCATCATTCTTATGTTGTCTTCCTTTTTAGAACATCGTCATACTCACAATGAGATACCATGAGCCTGCGTCAAATGCCTTAATCTCAGCGATATTAAGCCAGCAGGCGTTCATGTCCGCATGTTGGGGCAGGGCTGAGGATATGTTTGTTGTCCTCCTCAGTGTGCTGTCATGGAGCAAGAAGGGCACTCCATCATAACTGGACAAAGAAGACCAGACCAGCACAGTGATAAAACTTAAGATATTTATCTCCCTGGTGATTATGTTTAGTTATTCATTTGATTGGTGTTCCATGCAGTTCCCAAGAATATTTCACTTACACAACAGCTACCAGAATTATGGTGAGAGGAAACTGGGCAGAGGTGGGAGGAAACCCGCGACCATCTGCAGGTTGCTGGGGGATCTTCCCACGTACGGTGACTTTGGTGTGTATAGTGCTGTCCCATACACAAGAACATTCACATGTCAGACTGACCTGTGGGAGTATGGGAATACACAGATTTCCTGTCTCATTGTCTACTGTCAGGATTTAACTCCCATCCAACAAGCATCTCATTCACACTGTTCTTCCACCCATGACCTACCTTGTTGTAACTGTTGGAAGAACGGTTGTCAATACTTGAAGGCATGATCTATCTACTGTCCACACCCGTTGTGGGCTGTAAGGTCGAGTGCAGATGTTGTCCAACTATACATATTTATTTATTTGGTTGCAGGTGTTTTAGGCCGTACACAAGAAAATTTCATTATTTCACAGGAAACCAGGCAGAGAGCAAGGGAAACCCCACACAATCTGTAGGTTTCATAGGAAACCAGGCAGAGAGCAAGGGAAACGCCACACAATCTGTAGGTTTCATAGGAAACCAGGCAGAGAGCAAGGGAAACCCAACACAATCTGTAAGTTTCATAGGAAACCAGGCAGAGAGCAAGGGAAACGCCACACAATCTGTAGGTTGCTGACATGCCTCCCCAAGTACATGACATACAGCTAGAGCGGGAGCCAGCATGAGTCCAACTAAGTATTTATTTATTTATTTATTTGATTGGTGTTTTATGCCATACTCAAGAATATTTCACTTACATGACGGCACCCACCATTATGGTGGGAGGTGGACTTGAACTCACAGCGACGGTCCAGGTGAGAGGCACGGTGTCATGTACACGTCGCTGTGGCGCATTAAGCCCCTAGGTTCCAACTAAGTAAGGCACGCCAACACAATAATGGACTTCTCTAAGATGATAACATATTTCCTCAAAACAATATACATTGTAAACGCCTTCTAACTTCCTGACCATCTTACAAAATTGACAAAAAGTTTTAAGACATAGCCTCATGAAACCTGCAAAACACAACAAACGCAAGTGCAAAGTCGCAACAGACGTGACATTCAGCAAACAGTCAACCAGGTCAAGTACTCACTCAGCCCTTCATTATTAAAACCAGTGACCCATGTTAAGAGTCGAGAGGTCCAAAATATGACTCACTGACCGAGAAAAGTGGCTTCGTAAAAACACATCTAAACAGCCGTTTGCTGGAGTCTTGAGCTTTATCCCTTCTCTAGTCACTGCATCAGCTTACCTTATTTTCACATCAGATTCAAACGCCCACACATTATGACTAACTGCCGACTGGAAGGAAAGCATTGTGTTTTCTGGCGCCAACTGGAAAAATACAGAATAAAAGCAGATGTACATGTATTTTACAGAAATACGTCAAGTTTACTGCATACAGTGAGCAGACACACAGAAGAGAGACAACACAATGTATCTCCTCAAAGAAAATACAATATAATAGATAGATACGTGTAAAACGTATGTAGTATTTAAACTGTACTCGATACACGTATACATATCTGGATTAACAGCAATTCCCTTTGGTCATGTTAGTCAAACGGTTGCGCATCAGACTGAACTGTCCAACTGTCACTGGAGAATGGAGTACAACATTTCAGATCAATGATGATAGCCTTCCTAAGACTTGGTGAATGCATGCAATATTTCGGTTCAATGAACACTCCCTTCCTGAAGTCTTTAATGAGAATTAAGATTTATTTGTGCTGACACTTTCATTATGTTAATTACCGATACACCGTGTAATTTATCTTTCCTTCCTCTCTCACACCACACACACTTACTTCTACATTACATATTTTGTTTAATTTAAAATGATACAATGGCTAGCTTTCACGTATACAGGTAGAGACACAAGGTGAGTGTCATGAAAGAACAAGGTAGCCCTAATTCATGTAATGATTGCTGAAAATTGAACAGTGAACTACGGAAAAATTTCTGACAAAATGGAAGGCAAAGTAAACAATAACGTGAGGTTCTGTAAACTGACCTAAAATCTCGTCCAAAACAGTGCATTTTGAGGGGCAAGTTTATGTCGTAAAATATTACTTTTAGTGCTGAAACTTCTATTTCTTCAGCCTGATATCATTCTACCTTTCAATGACTCTGAAACCTCTTCGAAAATCAGTAGAGCTCCAAGAATCAGAGAAAATCGTAAATTTAGTCATGGTTGAAATTTGAGGCCATTTAAGGTATATGTCTGATGAGAGACCACTAAACAATGTCCAGTTAAATTGCTTTGATAGTACAGTATTTCTTTTCTAATTTTCAGAACCAAATATCCATTTGAAATACTGGAGACTCACGATGACCTAGTCTTACTATCTTGTGACCATTGACATCACATCCCGTTTTCATACTTATGCCACACAAGACAACAGAATCAGTCTCCCACATTCAAAATCCAAACACACACACAACGTTTAACAGACTTTGATCTGACCAATACCTCATGTTCATATTTTCATTACCGTTAATGTAAATTCAGGCAAACGATGAACCATTTATTTATTTATCTATTTGATAGGTGTTTTACGCCATACTCAAGAATATTTCACTTATATGCGGCCAGCATTATGGTGGGAGGAAACCAGGCAAACCCTGGGGGAAACCCATGATCATCTGCAGGATGTTGGCGGACCTTCTCATGAGCGGCCGGAAAGGAAGCCAGCATGAGCTGGACTTGAACTCACAGTGACCGTATTGGTTGCAGGCTTCTGTGTCATTGCGCTGCATTAACACGCTAACTGACTGAACCATGTATGCCCCTGAACCATTGGAATTTTGTCACTTCAAAAACTTTAAAGTCTATCGCATCCAACAACAAAAAGGAAGTAAAAATATGCCACGTGAAAATGTAGTGGCAGCTGACAACAGCTGATAACACATTTTCATGTATTAACTTACAGCTGGCGCCCCTCTATGACCAATGATGAGAGGCTTGGGAGGTAGGTCTGTCACTGTGACCACACAGGGGGAGTTGATGACCAGGGGACACAAATATAATACTATCAAAACCCCCATGTACACAAACAACCACATGGTTTTTAGCACTGAAAAGAGAAACACCAACATGTTCATTTACCTATATCTGTCACTGGATGAGAAATGTGGAGATTTCCACACCCTCACTGCTTGCAGGGCTGGGCTTGTAAACAACTCATGTATAAAAGCATTCAATGGTTTATGATGGGCACTGAGTGGTTTCCTCCACCAATAAAACTGATCACCATCCCACTAGTAATGATTGCAGAAGAAGTACCAACGAGTGTCCATGTAGACATATATAGCACAATGGTCCTAAAGGCAGGCTGAATGGGCATCGGGAAAAGTCAGAATGGGAAAATATGAAAAAGGGGAAACAATTAGGGTGCTTGGGCTGCCGGATGCATCCACTTACACATTCATCAACACCAAAATGGTCTAAAATATGCAGCGGTAAGAATTGAAACAGAAAAAGAGAAAAACAAATTACGTTTGGTTACTTTACTTTTGACCATGCCAGTGTATTGGTGCATAAACAAAATGTCCATTAAAAGGTGTTTAACTAAAGGTAAAGGATCAACCTACGTGAATTTAATAAACACACAGGTAAAAATACAAAGGCTTCAAAGCCTTCTGTAAAACTTCCATCTACATGTACAGATCTAGTAGAAGCCAGGTTGTGGCAGTTTTCTATAAATGACAACAATTCCTTATTGCTTTTTCTTTCAAATCAATAATTGCATTTGTGCCATTTGGTACTGTTCATAAAACATTCAGTGCATATCTCTCTTTGCTTTCTAACATCAAAGGGAGAGAAGCCCTGCTGGCTTTCTGAACAAATTACACAGCGTCCTGATTCATAGGGTTACACAGTCACTTAACCGTTACATGTATGATTTATTAGCATATAAACCATACGGAATAACGGAACAACCTACATGGAAGAAAATCATGAATAAGTGCCGACTAACTGTACATTAAGTTTCAAGAGAAAACCAATAACCTTTGTGTTTCACCACTAAAATCAATTAGCTAGAGAGCAATTTATTTTGCTCTAATAGCCACTTGTAGATCCACCTCTTAAACTAGTCCACTTCTACACTATTACCACACTAAAATTCACTTCACTCTTCACAGAGACCTGTTTCTGTAAAATGTGTTGTCATGACAACTACAATGACCTTCATGGGAGATTTCATGCATGTTGCATCCTGACAAATGGCATTAGTGTTCTTACAATTAAGAAATTAATATCAATAAAACGCAGTTAGCAAAAATATTAAACCTGATTAAAAAATGTGCTTACTGCAGGAGGGGATCAACACAAAAAACGATCAAATAAATGACTGGGGCTTAACACTAATTGCACCAGGGACCATTCTCAAAATACCAAGCTGGACATAGTATATAAAAGCAATCCCACATGAACTACAAGGGGTTTTATGAACTTAAAAAGCTGTAAAAAAAACAAAAAACAACAATGATCATTCGGAAATTAATTAAACATTCATTAACTACTTCAACCTTCCTACTCCTGCATCAATCTACAAGGTTAACTCCACATGTTATACAGTCTGCAGACACCCAGTCAACATCCCTAGGTTTTGGGTGAAAATCAAATAAAATCAACCGGGTAGGGGATTCCCAAACACCAATGACTAACGAACTTACCTGTCCAGTTGTGAGTAGATGGAGGAGAGGCTAACAGAAAAAGAACAGCACCATTAAAAACCTCTTCAATGTTTTTTTTTCCTCCAATATTATCAGACCATTACAAAATACAAGCAATTTGAAGAAAAAAACACAGACAGGCTCAGACACGCATGTCTGACAGAGAACCATTTCTTATCATGCATATCCTAGAGGCTTTTCAAGCTTGAAGCTCATTTTAGAGAGAATGGATTATGCCCAGCTCTCCTGGTAAAGAAACAGTCTGATGCCTCGCCAGATTTGGTAGAACACATTCAGTCGCCCCTGGGGAAATACACCACGACAGAACACAACAAAGACGATGGCTGTGGGTAAACCAAGATCTAATCTAACACACGGCACTACAGAGACTGCACAACACCATCCGCTGTGGGCATGAGAACGCAGACATCACATGATATCGGTGCAGCAACCAATATTCAACCGGCAACAATATTGTCGAAACGACTTTTCTTCACCGTTTGGCTTTGTCTCTTTCAAGGGGATACAGGCAAATACGAAACTGACTTGGTGTCTACGAAGTTTATCAGTAAAAGCCCAGCCAACCGCTGTTTACCACTGCGCTGTTGTCGCCCCTACTCCGTTTTTCCTAACAGAGTCATTGTAAATAATCCACAACTGGTCGTTCAGACGAGGTAGTCCTATCTGATGTGAAGACAGAGAGGCTTGTGCTTTATTAAAGACGTCCCGTAGACTGTCTGTCCATTCGACCTTATCCGATGAAGAGAGACCTGTGATCACTTCATCCACCGGGAACGACATGTGCGGGGACTTTATACGCCCAAATAAATGAGAGGAGTCCAGAGACTTTTTCTGGACAAGGGCCGCCAAAAGAGTTGAGATACGATGTGAACTAGCAGATATGGTGCCTTGATGCCATACCCAGCCAAGCAAGATGACACTTGATGGGGCTATAACAGTCTTTGCAGTGGACTGGTTAAGGCTGTTCTTTTGGAGAGTATCTAGCAGTCAATGTCACTCGTTCAAGTGAAAGACGGCTCCTGTTCAAAGTTAACTTTGCAAACAAGTTTGGACAACATAATGTTTTTATCGGTAAAATATTTTTTCTCACTGTTACTACGACAACGGAAATAGAGATTTGACCGCGCTCCATTGGCTGGCATGAAAAGCAGCCACTCTGTCTGGGCTCTGACTTAACAGTTCCACGCACGGAACACTACTGTCACCTGAGATTGTGGGAGGTCGCTAGGGCTGTGATTGAAACTTAAGTATATATGTAAATTTATAACATGAAATGATCAAGGAACTTACTCCTGCCACAACACAATGGTCTGGAAATACTCTGCAGTGTTTTTCATACTTGTACTTGTTACAATTAAAATACAGATCAATAAAACAGTGAGCTATCCCTATGTTATTACATGTTACATTGACAGACAATTCAGGACATTTACGGCACAGCTTATAAACAGCTGATATCTCCTAGCTCTCTGACTGGTCCATCTCTCATAGGCTTGAAAGCATGGGCACCTTCAGATCGGCAGCAAAATACTCCACACTTTCAAGGGAGATAATTCAGGAAAGGATTCATCAAACTGAAATAAGTTTTTTGCATTCAAGAGAGAATTTTGTAATCCTTTTAATGAACAGTGCCTCAGTCATGAGCTGTCCTTTACTTTAAGGAGTTCTTCAAATGTGTTCCCACCAAAATACATATCATCCACCAGCTTAGCAACATTCCCCTCCTGTAGGAAATCTCTGAGAATGCGACACATGGGTTCCTCAAGGGCTGTCTTGCTTTCCGACATTCCTATGGCTGTTCGATCGCACACTCTTATGCTGCGAAACGGGGTGCCTACCGCACAATATTTCAATGGTTGTTTGGAGATGGGAATCGGGTAAAAGGCATTTGACTGGTCAGTACTAATGATATATTTCCATTTTCCTATATGCTGCAAAGCAGAGTTGATGTCTGGCATCAGGGAAGGTTGTGGTTTGCTGTAGCAACTGATGGCGGTGACTAGCCGAAAACCTCTACTAGGCCTTTTCACAAGAAAGGACAGATTAAGCCACTTGATGTTAACACCAGCACCCTCCAGTCGAACAAAAACTCCCACAGAGACTCAATTTCATCAAATTCATCCTGAAGCTCAAAATGAATCAGCCTTTGTGTTGTGGGGGCTGGACAAGTTCCATGTTAACAACTGACTGGAAGGGCCGGGGAAGCCGAATTATACCCCTTGACTTTGAGATCAAAGACGATGTCATTCTGATCCAGCAATGACTGGAATTTAACATTTACGTTTGGTGGAAGAATATTGTCAGGATCAAGGCTAACCTTAGATAAGTGACACTACAGCTGGTCAGCTCCGTGTCCTTTATATGTATATCCAAGGACGCAAGACGCCTTCGGGGTGTTCAAAGGGTTTTCAGAAGGCACATAAACATGGTGGCTTTGGAAAAATGTTCAGGAGATTCAACAACCTGAGGTATGTCAGTATCGTCTGGGATATAAATATTTCCTGAAACACTGGAGATACATCCTGAGTCGGCCATGTACTTGATGCGATAGGTGTTGACCTGTTATGTTGAGTCTGTGATGTCGTCGGGTAGGGTGACATCGGACATAGTCCGATGGCCACGATATTGTTGATGACTGCACTCGAAGAAGGCGAGCTCAACAAATAGTGTGACATGAGGCCGACTTGTCCTCAGGTCCATAATGGAAGACACACCCGTCACTGAAGATTACATATCGCTTTGTGGGCAGACTGAAATGTCATTCAATTCCATAAAAGGTGTGCCTGCCGGAACACCGGGACAGAACACAATGAAGACGACGGCTGTGGGTAACCAACATTTAATTTCACACACAAGTCGACACAACACAGCCTACTCAAAAAGCAGGAAAAACCACACGAAGAACATCATCCGCATGGCAACAGAATGAAGATATCACATGACATAGTCACAGCGACCAATAGCCAACCAGGGGTTCATAGATGTCAAAATATTAACTACCCTAACAGAAATATTGAGTTTTTTCAAGGTCATTTTGAGTATTTTTCAGCTCTAACTATCCTGTAATACAGCAATGTTGAGTATTTAAACCCTTAACATTTGGATGACCAAATTCAACCCATACATGGTAGACAGATGCATCGCGCATGATTTGCATTGAAGTTTAGGTCTATAATTGCTGCTTTCAGTGCTCAGAATGGCCATATGTAAAAGTTTTATGGATGAACGATTTCTGCCTTTGTCGAAATTACTTTTAAAAATGCCGGCTAGCCGTTTTGACGAACAAAGTAAGGACCTCCAGTACAGCCTTTATAAGAAGGCGTCTATCACCAAGCCGGAAACCCATCACCAGACAGTCTCGTACCTTGCTATCCCATATTAATTCTGTTGGCAATGTACGAGGCAAGTCGATCTAGCGTAGGATTTCCGATAGGGCGAGGGACGCCTGCTGTTCAGGGCTGTGCCATGCCTTTCCACCCAAGTGCCGCCGAAGAAGAACAGTCATTCCCAGATAAATTTAAAAAACAGAAAAAAGTGAAAATATTTGATACTTATAGAAAAGAATACACAAGTTTATAATCACCTGCACACCTACCAGAATTGCATTTAACTGAAATATATTCAGTTTTTCTTAGCTTATAGCATGCTTTTGAGTTTTTCAACTATTCAGTGTTTTAAATCTCCTAACTCTGTTAAGATAAGGCCGTCTATGAACCCCTGTCAGCCTACAACAACACTGGCTCAAATTGCCAGGCCCTGGAGTAATCGCCATATGATCTGTTGACTGGCTTTAAGATCTCCATTTTTTCCGCTGTGAAAACAATGGTGTTCCTGAAGCGATTCACCAATACCTTGGTTCATTGAGCTGAAGTGATCTGAGAGTCTTTCACAATATGAATTCATTATACTGTTACTCAGTGACGGAATACAGAAATATATGGTGTCAGTAACCCTGATATTGCGTTCACCTGATACTCTGTCCAAGAGTTAATGACACTTCTTATTTCCTTATTTCTGTTGGTGAGTACGAGTGTAACTATTCGTAACTCTTCGTACCTCCCTGGCTGACCTTTTGCACATACATGAGCATGTGTTGTGTTAATGTTTACACAACAAGAATATAGAAGTGCTTTGTGAACAGGGTTCCCATTTTTTATAAACATTTTTTATATTACATGCTTATAACCATAAATGGAAAATGTTCATGTACTCCTACATAAAGAAAACAGTAAACATGTACAAAGGTGTGTTTTCTGAAAAGAGGGCAAAGGTTTATGAACAAGTCCTATTTTATATATATTTTAGTCATAGTGCTCAATGACCTGATAATTTAAGTTCAACTTCATGCGCTCTTACATGAAGTACACAGTAAGTGGCGCATACCTTTGTGAGTAAGCTGCAGCCAATTGCCAGCAATGATCCACGTCATCACAGTCATCAATGTAACGGCACCTATATGGAGGAATGGGCCGGTGATCTGAGAGAGAAAGAAATCCTTAAAATCTATCATTTGCATACATATATAAAAACAGGAGAAGTTATCTTATGTATTTTTCTGATATGTAAAAATATAAGCATATGTGATTTTTAGCAAATTACAGATACCCTAAACGACCCAAACTTTTATCCATGACAAAATTGCTCGCACTTCCCCATTCTGAGAGGTACTGATCATAGAAAGGTGTTTTGAAGTTTGTTTGGAAGGTACATGTAGGATGATCTCCACTGGCAAACAATGTGTGTTTCAGCTGCAAAAGTAGTTTTTTACGGGCATTTATTTGCCTCTGAAAATGTGCATTTCGGGGCAAGGCTTAAGGTCACGTACAGTAGACAATAGAACTATTGACTAATCAGGGCCATATTCAAGAGGGCTTTACATCTTTACATTGTCCATCTGTGACATAACTCGGGATGAGCAAATAAAATTTCCTGACATATCTTGTTATTTAACACAGAAAGGATGCTGGACGGGCAGACAGAGAATGACAACAGCTCACTATACGCCCTTTGACAAAGGTGTTTGAGGGATAAAAAGGCAGAATAACCCCACCAGACGTCTCAACAGCCCATTAGAACTTTTCATTCCATTCCCTGTGAAAAGCCACTATGACATCCATGAAATCACAGAAAGACTGAATGTTTGCATCCAATGTGTGGGACATCTGGTTGAAAACGCTTGCAATAATGATTATGGCAGCCTGTTCTTGTTTGACAGCTTGGAAAGCACCACGCGTGAACTGACAGGAGGGCGGAGAGGCAGCCAACATTGCCCTAGTTCTTCAACCTTTTCACATATGAAGAGCAACTTTCAGTGAAATTCAGGCACATTTCAAATTTGATTTTGGAGACACAATTACATCAGTTGGATTGACCAGTTTCAGCGCTTCCCAAGAAGTATATTTCCATCAGTCGACACAGAATAATGTCTTCAGAATATGCTTGAATAAACCTTTTGCTAACATGCGAAAAAGTTGAAGAACTAGAAAACCTACCTGTAGTGATAACTTAAGCACTGTCCACTCTGACCGCCAGAGCCGGTCAAACATGACAGTGGCAGCAACGCAGCAGGCCAGGGTGATGAGGCTGATGATTAAATGGACGGGGTAGACATACAGCTGATGACCATGGGTGATGTGAAGCAGAGTAAGACACTGAAACACAGACCCAGACGGACACTTCATACAGAGTATATAGACACTGAAACACAGACCCAGACGGACACTTCATACACACACCCAGACGGACACTTCATACAGAGTACATAAATCAATGATACACAAACATGTACTGTTTGTTCAATTCCAAATTCATTTATTTATTTATTTGATAGGTGTTTTGTGTTGTACTCAAGAATATTTCACTTATACGACGGCGGCCAGCATTACGGTGGGTGAAAACTGGGCAGAGCCCAGGGGAAACCCACAACCATCCTCAGGTTGCTGGCAGACCTTCACATGTACCAATTCAAAATTAACACCACTTTCAAGATTATTTTGGTCAAATCACAATGCTGCACAGCAGGCCACCCTAATGGTTACACATTTATGATAGTGGTACCCTACTTAAATGCTATGCTGACGTACACTGAATTATTAACAAAATACAGGTTCCTTCCCAAAAACCTAAATCTAAGTACAGAAATGGTAACCATGTAATGTGAGATAATGGTATTACTTAGTCTATAGGTATATTGGTGTATACTCTAGTAATGTAGCAATTTAAGACAGATATAAATTCAACAGGTTTGAACTTACACCTGTTCTAAGGGTATATTTATTCACCTGATTGGTGTTTTACACTGTACTCAAGAAAATTTCACTTATACGACAGCGTCCAGCAAATATGGTGGGAGGAAACCGGGCAGACCCCGTGGGAAACCCACGACCATCCGCAGGTTGCTGGCAGACCTTCTCACGTAAGGTCGCAGAGGAAGCCAACAACTGCATCACTTGAACTCGTGGCTTTCTCATTGGTTAGAGGCACGGGGTCATAACGCTGCACTGGAGCACTCACCCACTCAGCAACTCCAAGGATTTGATGTTGTCCACCTAAATGTGGACTACACATTCACTCATGAGCTGTGTGTTACCTCCCAATTATAAACAAACTATGGTTAGTTTATCCCATTATCATGACTGATTCTGCAGAGTTCTACTGATCTTAGAAAGGTATTTACAGTTTTGTTTGGAAGGAAGGATGATATCATATTGGAAAAATGTGAATTTCATCCAGCACTAAATACAAGTATGTCATGACATTTGTTTGCCTCTATTTAATGCACTAGTTCAAGCAAAATTACAGGCTATTTCATCATACATGTATATGTACACAATGACGGTGGTACGCCTTCTTACCATAAGTATAGCATAGTAGATGAAAATAGCACAGGTGAAGCCCAGGAACACCTTATACCAGGGGTACCATCTGGACAGCACATTGTAGATATACCTGGCCAAAAGAACAATACACAGGTTAACGGTAATTTCAAATCTCCTCGCAAGTTGACACTAAATTTTGGTGCAGACATGTACATGTAGGGGTCCTAACCATCTTACAGCCTGATTCATTTATTTATTTATTTGATTGGGGTTTTACTTGAAAGTATTGAAGTTTTATTGGGGTTTTACTTGAAAGTATTGAAGAATACTTCACTTACACGACAGTGGCCAGCATCATGGTGGGAGAAATCCATGCAGAGCATTATATGTGATGGCAGTCCTTATAGCAAAACACTTGAATTAAATTGGTGAAAAGAATTCAACATTAACATGGGCCAGTAGATCAGATTAAAAGATCAAGCTAAACAGAATCTAGACATGCTGTGCGGAGAAAAGCAGTATTGTGAAGTGTCCAGCCACTAACAGTACCACCAGGGAATTAAGTTATCGACAACCTTTCCCACAAGCTGCAATAAAGGTGGAAAAGTGTATATGCAGTTTCATCTCCAAATTCAAATCAAAAAGGTGCACACTGAAGTAAATGTAGTTCTTTCACATGAAAAGGTTGGTTGGGAAATCAAGGCAATCAAGGATCAGTCCGTATCAGTATCATACAATACCCAATGACCAGTTAAAGTCATTGGTGCAGTCATTATAAACTTGCCAGTTTCCATGGTGTAAAACTCCATGAATAGAACTCACCAGTCAAAGTCAACAATGCATACAACTCACCAGCTGAAGTCATCAATGCACATAACTCACCAGCTGAAGTCATCAATGCACATAACTCACCAGCTGAAGTCATCAATGCACATAACTCACCAGTTGAAGTTATCATAGTCATTGCCTGCGACCAGCCAGAAGTAGAGGTAGAACAGCACATACAGGAAGGTGACCACCAATACTGTGAAGCTCAACAAGTCACGCTGAAATTTAGATTGAAAGATTTATTGATTGATTGACTGATGTTTAACACCATAATAAAGAATGATTTTATTTATACAATGACAGTCAATCTGCCGAGTGCAGGAAACCGAAGTGTCCGGGGTTTGAACCCGCACTTCATGTGTGATAGTGAATGAAAGGCAAGCACCTTGACAGTTTGCCCACAGCAGTGGTAAGTAAGTAGTAGTAAGCCAGTACATACATGTACATGTACACTGTACAGGATGGTGACCACCTGTCTTTGTAATTAGCAACTTAACACATTTCATGAAACAATGGGAGACTCATGCACAAAAGGTGTAAATTACAGTTGAACATATCTTCCAATTTCCCTCTGTCATGTTGCAGATTGGGCTGTGTTTGTGCACAATCTACATGTGAGTGTTTTATGGATAAACATACACTGAAAATGGCAACACAACAAAGGAAAGAACAGAGGAGTCCACTGCTTTGAACTACTTTGTTACACACAGGAAGAAGTTTTTATGAATTACCCATTAATCTCCCCATGAACCTGGCAATAATGTTTTGCATGGCACTAGGCATACCAAGTGCATTTTACACCACGAGACTGTGACATATGGTCCGAAGAGTACTGTAATTTATTTATTTATTTGATTGGTGTTTTATGCCGTACTCAAGAATATTTCACTTATACGATGGCGGCCAGCATTATGGTGGAGGAAACCGAGCAGAGCCCCAGGGGAAACCTACGACCATCCACAGGTTGCTGGCAGACCTTCCCACAGCCGGCCAGAGAGGAAGCCAACATGAGCTGGCCTTGAACTCACAGCGATGGTATTGGCAAGAGGATTCGGGTCATTGTGCTGTGATAGTGCACTAACCGACTAAGCCACGGAGGCCCCTTACTGTAATTTAATTCCTGACACCTTTTAGCACATGAAATACCAACTTTCCATCCAATTTATGCACATTTTGGAGACAAAACTGCATTGGTTGGATTGGTCAATTTCAGGGCTGCATGAAAAGTATAATTGTACTGGTTAATACAAAAAAATACCTTCAGATTATGCCTGATCAAAAAACCTTACAAACATGCGAAAATGTTCAAGAATTACAGTACACACTGCACAGGCTAGGGAGATATGGTTTACATCACTGTTAACAAAGTGACATGCGTAATTAGAGTAACTCAAGCATGTCACAATGAACAGATAAACATGGGTGTACTTTTTCAATTTTGTGTTTTTACTTTGTAAAATATATAGCCTCATTACAAACTTTTTCCTTCTTTCAAGTTCTGAAGAAACTTTCCCAGCAGTTTATGTACACAGATTTCCACTCAGTACATAAAAAACAAGACAAATGGCAACATATGCGCTGTCAAGTTTGCATCGACAAGGACATAAATAAGGGCAGGGAACTCTAGGAATTCCCTGTGCAAGACTCGGATCTGAACCATTCGCATGTGAGGGGAGGGTTCACTTAAGGAATGAATGCATGCATACCTGTATGCAGAATAAATGAAATTTCAGGTGTAATATTTCGGTAATATATTACCCGTGAAATATCTATTATGAAACATGCACATGTATACTGTCAAAGTCCAATCTGTATATAATTATATATTAAATGGTTCTTATACAATCATTGCCAGTCTTATTTAATTAATACATGTAGTTACTAAAGGATTTGCATTATACCTTCCAGTGACACAATATTTACCAATTAGCCTATCAGACCTGTCAGGGTAATACCCTGTTCATCAACAACCTTACATGTGCATCAGCCTAAAATACACACATGTACACATAGGTGGCCAACATTTTTTTTGATAACACAATATACATAATGAATACTGTGGAGGGCTTGGACAACATTTTAGTGGTTTTCATGTCTAACGGATTAATTCTACAAGTTATTAAACCCTTCTAATTAATCGCAAGGAGTTTTTAATTGTCAGGTAGGAAAGTATGCATGTAATTTATATTACAGCTGGAGATTAGTGATCAAAACTTCTCCCAGGAGTCAGTCTCCTTGAATGCATGACGTCGCGAACAATCAGTAACAATGTGGTGTATGTGTTATACATGCAGGGATCTAATAAACGCGACCACAATTAACTGAGCGCGTTCACTTGAGTTGTAATTAGACACCTACAATCTGCGCGTCATTCTAACACATCTGACCAAGAAGATGTACCTGTGGGGTCATCGCATCTGTGCTACATATGTTGTTCAATGCTACTCTTTCGCATTTTTTGTGATGAACATGCAAATTTATCTTCCTCGATAACTTGACCTAAGCTTCTGTGCAATCATAACATCGTCACTGTATACATGTACTTACTCATCACGCGGCTTCATACATTACATCGTATTTCATGTTGTGCATCCTTCCACTGATTACAAACTCACAGACTGCAGAAACTCCATTCCAGTAGACAAGTAACCACAGTACAAAATTAATCAGACTTGTGCAAACTTTGTCATTTTACATTTATTAAAAACGTCCATTTTTATTAAGCCCTATGATCAGAGATTATATGCATGACTGTTTTTTGCCCATGCACCTCACTCTTACACAAATTTCGTTCCACAATGGTAAAAACATCTATCTATCTTACCTACCACACTGAAACCTCATAACATCTGGCCTCAGTTTTACCTACTACCCTGTCATACTTTGTTCCACACGCCCGGTACTGGTTTTACCCACCATATCTTGCTCCACAACGGTAACACGGATAACAGGAGTTACATACCACACTCTCACACCTTGTTTCACGATGACAACACCTGGCCTCAGTTTTACCTACCACACTCTCACACCTTGTTCCACAACGACAACACCTGGTATCAGTTTTACCTACCACATTCTCAGACTCTGTTCCACACTGACAACACCTGGCATCAGTTTTACCTACCACATTCTCACACCTTGTTCCACAACGACAACACCTGGTATCAGTTTTACCTACCACATTCTCAGACTCTGTTCCACACTGACAACACCTGGCATCAGTTTTACCTACCACTCTCTCAGACTTCATTCCACAATAACAACAAGTAGTAGCATCAGTTTTCACCTCCCAGCCTGCAGGGCTTTTGATACAGCAAACACTGTAAGGCCACTTGGCCCTCCGTTTCATCACCATCATTGTCCTTCATATACAACATCAACAATGTGCTCAGTGAACCCCATATATTACAATTCCATAGAGCACCTACATGTATGTAACTACACGAGTAGGTGCTTCCATCACGAAAGGTACCCTAAATTACTGTCAACTAGTGTGAAACAGCGTCCATCTCTATATACAAGTACATGTCAGGGAATTTATGTACAGTACAGCAGCACAGAGTTTAAACATCCTGTACCAGGTCATTAGTGTATTTGATAGAGCTGTACATACCCTAATTCCTCAAACTCCTCGCAGGTATGATACAGTAACATCACTTTTTCAATTTGATTTTGGAGGCCAAAGTCACAGTGATTGGGTTGGCTAATTTCACAGCTTCACACAAAGAGTAATTTACCAGTCTGCACCAAACAATGTCCTTACAATATGGTTGAAAGCTACATATTGTAAACATGTAGAAAGTAGATTTTTAGAATTACTGTATATACTTGGATACATGTACACAATGGGGTTGGGTGCATGGCATTTAGATCTCAATAAACCTGGCACAATGGACAATCTGGGACTACAGAAGCATTTAGTGAACTCTGGCATTATATATATATATATATATATATATGTGTGTGTCTACCATAAGTACCCTTAACACACTTCACACAAATGATGGAGTTAACAGCCTTACCCATGTAACAGCTTTTTATGTCAAGATGAACTTTATACACGCAGACACTGGTACAATGAGATGCTGTTAGACATGGTTAGATGCACAATACTTCTAAACAGATGTACATGTAGCATTATGGGATCTATACATGTACAGGTACTAGTTCTATATGTGTACATGTAGCATTACGGCATCTATACAGGTACTAGTTCTATGCTTGTACATGTAGCATTATGGGATCTACACAGGTACAGGTACTAGTTGTATATGTGTACATGTAGCATTATGGGATCTACACAGGTACAGGTACTAGTTCTATACGTGTACATGTAGCATTATGGGATCTGTACAGGTACTAGTTCTATACGTGTACATGTAGCATTATGGGATCTATACAGGTACAGGTACTAGTTCTATACGTGTACATGTAGCATTATGGGATCTGTACAGGTACTAGTTCTATGCATGTACATGTAGCATTATGGGATCTATACAGGTACAGGTATATGTTTCAACACCCTAGAAATACATGGTAATTAGGATAAAAATGCACACAAGGCTGTTGTATTCATTATTTATTTACTTGCGTTATACTCAAGAATATTTCACTTAAATATGATGGCGACCAACGTAATATGGTGGGAGGATTCTGGGCAGAACCATCCGCAGGTTACTGGAGGGGTACCATCCTGTGTACATGTACCAAGGTTTTTGTGCACTATACACGTCTGTCATATGTGGGAAGGTCCGCCAGCAACCTGTGAATGGTCGCAGGAAGGTCCACCAGCAACTTACGGATGGTCGTGGGAAGGTGTGCCAACAACCTACGGATGGTCGTGGATTTCCCTCGTGGATTAATGCTGGTCGCCATCGTATAAGTGAAATATTCTTGAGTACAGCATAAAACACCAATCAAATAAATAAATAAATATATACATGTCTGTCCATTTGGAGTCATGTGCGCTAACATGACAAAGTCCAAATACAAGCAAACATGGCAAAGGGTTACTCAGACTATCTTGGCTGCCCAGGATGAGTAGCTGACAGCAGTATGTACTCAGGCTGACAGCAGTATGTACTTAGGCTATCTTGGCTGCCCAGGATGAGTAGCTGACAGCAGTATGTACTCAGGCTGACAGCAGTATGTACTCAGGCTATCTTGGCTGTCCAGGATGAGTAGCTGACAGCAGTATGTACTCAGGCTGACAGCAGTATGTACTCAGGCTGTCTTGGCTATCCAGGATGAGTAGCTGACAGCAGTATGTACTCAGGCTGGCAGCAGTATATACTCAGGCTGGCAGCAGTATGTTCTCAGGCTGGCAGCAGTATGTACTCAGGCTGACAGCAGTATGTACTCAGGCTGACAGCAGTATGTACTCAGGCTATCTTGGCTGTCCAGGATGAGTAGCTGACAGCAGTATGTACTCAGGCTGACAGCAGTATGTACTCAGGCTATCTTGGCTGTCCAGGATGAGTAGCTGACAGCAGTATGTACTAAATGAAATTCCTCAACCTTTCAACAGCATATGAAAGAGCAACTTCCAGTGTGAACAGTGACAAAAGCATACAGCAATCGGGTTTGCCAATTACAGGGCTTTCCATAAAGAATAAATTTATCAGTCTGCCCAGAATACATGTGCGCATGTGTCTGAAGAAATATCTTAAAAGTATGCAAATTTAAAGGTTGAAAAATTACAGCACTGGTGCCAAGGTTTTAATAACTTACATGTTCACACATACATAAAAACATGTACTTGTACAATGTATCACTTCCTACACATACCCACCAGGCTTACCTCACTGCAGGTCGCCTTACAGCTGGCATGAATACAATAGTTTTTTCATACAGGTGAGAACAATTCAGTGAAACAATATCGAGGCATACATCAAGACTGGTAGGCTATCTTCAGGATCAAGCTTTTAAAATACACAAAAGCTTTTCAGACAAGTTGTTGTTATCACAGGAAGCCTTACCTTTCTACTGTCCCGCGTTGACTGCTTGTATCGATGCCAGCGACACCCCAATAGTCCAGTCATACACAGAGAGCAGTAGTTCGCTCGGTAATGCTGCAATCGCTGGTGGCTAACCATGGCCGCTGTCTGGGATAGCTGCCTTTCACCGCGATTGCAAAATGGAAATCAGCACATACGTAGTCTCCTAAATGAGCTGATCACAAGCTTTTCTCCTTCATCATCGACTTCGTGTCTCTTTAATAACTCGCCAGCCCAGCCATTAATGCTAGGATGCACCCACCTTCAAGTCTGTTTTAAACGATGCAGGGAAGTTTACATCTTGCTGGCTGCTTATAGCTGTATTTGCCTAAATTCTCTGCAACCCCTGCAACAAATAATGATTTATTTATTTATCTCATTGGTGTTTTCCACCGCACTCAAGAATATTTCATTTATACAGCGGCGTCCATCATTATGGTGGAAGGAAACCAAGCAGAGCCTGGCAGAAACCCACAACCATCCGCAGGTTGCGGACTGACCTTCCCAAACACTGACCTTCTATCTTTATTAGATAACTAATAAATCGCACTGTACTAATTACATAACAGTGCACGTACCTCCGTCATCTATCAACAATGTTAACCTTTCTTTATCAGGAAATGCTATGTTAAACTGATGTTCTGTACGCAACAAAAATACACAACAATACACATACTGTGCATACTGCTTGTAAGTTAAAACTGGCATCGCTGAATGTACTGCCAGACGAACTTGACAAGTTACATCCACATACAACACCTGAAAATGTACGGCTGGCCGCTAGCATGCATGTACAGAGGCTAAGTCTTTCAACTTCTAATGGTTTCTCAAAGACTTGAAAAATTCATGTAGGTTGCGTGCTATACAAGTCATAGTCTCCCTCAAAATGAGGTGCAGCTACGTTGGCTAGAACCTGGGGCAATTAGCAATACACATGCTGTTATGAACTACCCTGCTCATGTGTGGTTTTAAGCTGTTCATGTCTGTCTAGTAGGGAGCGGTGTAAACAGTACTATAGACATGCACATATTTTAACTGTCGGCATACTTTCATAATACTTGTGCAGAATTACTTTCTTGAACACCTCTCTTGTTATTGTGCAGTAGGTGGATGGTCAGATAGCAATACTCAAGTGCTTGCAGATGCCTTTGAACGATGACAAAGATACATATGGAATCACACACATATATATGCAATAACCAAACAACACATTTACATGTGTTTCATTTCCTTTTCAATTCTACATTACTTGAAAGACAAGAACTCAGACACCCTGATGTAATATTAAACAGTGTGCAGGTTATCCAAATGATAGCAGGCCCATGTATGAAAATTTATTTATTTATTTATTTATTTGATTGGTGTTTTATGCCATTCTCAAGAATATTTCATTTATAAGACAACGGCCAGCATTATGGTGGGAGGAAACGACTACCCGCAAGTTGCTGGCAGACCTTCCCACATATGGCCGGAGAGGAAGCCAGCATGAGCTGGACTTGAACTCACAGCACCCTAACCGACTGAGCCACGGAGGCCCCCTTATATATGAAAAACACTGTTTCATAACTAAGCATCTGCTTATTTATATTGGCTTCATGAATATTGAATTGCGCCTTAAGTGTATTGTTTTGGGGAAATTAATACTTTCAAGAGTCCGATGTTCATAACCTGAGACAACAGGACGACTGAACCGCTCTGCTTTCTGGTCTGCATGCTAACTTTATGGACTAAGTGCTCTCCAATCACCGTTCTTAATCTCTTTCTGTAAATAACAGAGCACCAGTATCATGGTAACTTCAGGGAGGGTGGGGGGGGGTGGTCCACCATCCTGCAGCCAAGGTTTCTCGTATCTCCTATGAGGTTCATCCTGCCTCTGCACAGCTGATGGGCGTACAGACTACTTGTTCAAGTAAAAAGCAGCTCATGGCTGAGGCAAAAAAAGATTACCAAATTCCCATTTCAAAATAAAACCTGTTTGAACTTGTTGCTTATCTTCCTTTGAAGTGTGGAGTATTTTCTGCCGACTGAAAATCTGAAAGCACCCATGCTATTAAGCTCATGACAGACTGACCAATCAGAGAATCAGGAGATATCAGCTGTTTACAAACTGTGACATAAATGTTTTGAGTTGAATGTCAATATATCATTGTCATAGCATAGGGACAGGACGCTCTTTGATTTATTTATTTATTTGATTAGTGTTTTACACTGTCCTCAAGAATATTTCATTTACAGGACAACATCATGGTGGGAGGAGCCATCCACAGGTTGCTGGCAGACCTTCCCCACTCTTTTAATGTTATATGTTTTAATTATAACCAAAACAGGTGTGACCATTACTACAAATTATTTCTAGACCATTGTGCTATGATGACAGTAAGTTTCTTGACCACTTCATGATATAAATTTACATATGTACTTAAGTTTCAACCACAACCCTAATAGCATACTACAGTGTCAGATTACAAGAGTGTTTTGTGCTTGGAACAATTACGTTACAGCCTAAAGAGAATGGCTGCGTTTCATGCTAGTCAATTTTCACTGTCATAATGGCTGTTAGAAAAAAATTACTTTACCAAAATAACCATAATATTGTCCAACCTTTCAGGCAAACTTTAATCAGAACATGAGCTGTCTTTCACTTTAACAGACAGCTGACATTAATGTACATGCAGCTTCAAGATCAACCATAAAAATTTAACAAGTCATTTATTTATTTATTTATTTGATTGGTGTTTTACGCCGTACTCAGGAATATTTCACTTATCTGAAGGCAGTCAGCATTATGGTGGGAGGAGACCGGGGGATTTCCACGACCATCCGCAGGTTGCTGGCAGACCTTCCCACTCATAACGATAATGATAATGAGACGGAAAGCAGCCATCCGTGCGTTCTAGAACAACTGACAGACCTTTTACATCAAATTTTACCTTTTACGCCAGTTCTGCAGTTCATAATGTCCATAACATGCACTATGTGCTGTCCAACACAAAACAAACAAAGATCATTCACTTATGAGAAAAATCTGCGCCCTGTCCGGACTTCATTAACGAAAGGTGCACTAAATGACCAAAACACATTCAATAACTCACAAGAAATGTTACAAGCAGAGTGCATGCTAATTAACTGATTTTACGACAGCCATTGGTGTCCCACGTAGGATAATACTCCCATCCACACTGCCAATCAAACCAAAAGGCTTGTCCATGTATGCCAACAACATTAAAGTTTTGGGCTGATGCCTAGCAACCACATTGATTGGTTCAGCTAGGGGCAAACATGTCCTACGCAAGACTGTGCCGCAATTGCGAAATATTCCAATATTCAACACAGTGGGAAAAAAAATGATAATTCATACTTGCAAATTATTAACCTGATTAAGATGTGCCACAGCCTGCATTATGCAACTCACAGAATGATGAATATGAGGCTCTTCCACCACATGTGTTGTAATATATCGAAATGCTATCAGTCATCCATCAACTTCCATGGCCACAGCATATTGTGTAGCACAAGTGTTATATATGTAGAGTGCAATCTTAACAATCAATGGCATATTTCCCAGCTTTTTTTTTATATACATGTATGTTTAATGGGCCCAACTATGGACCAGCAAACCACACACTCGTGCTGCTGGCATATTCAAGAAAAATAACATCAAGTAACTCGAACTATAACCACTCACAGTCAATATATACGTTTACAGTTAACATTTAAGCAAAGAGAAATGTTACTTTGTCCCTGAGCAACCTACTGATCGATAATGACATCGATATTTATAAGACACGACATGATGTGTCAAGTGACTATCTATACTTGAATCTAGTAAGTGTAGTCAAGCTTCTTCTGTCTTATTATATATTTAAACTGAAAGAAAAAAAAGGACACAAGCGATGTAGCAAATGTGTACATGCAACCAACACGATAGGTTTGCCTGTTCTAGACGATCTATGTTTGTACATGTACATGTCCACATGGTCACACTTAATGTATCTTATTAAAGTTCTCATCTCTCTAGGGATCACTGCATGGCCCTTGGCAAATGAAGCCATGAGTGGAATTACATGGCTGGTATGTGTACTTCAGTTATATTTCACAAGAGTGAACGGATTGTTGTCTGTAAGGCCCTGTGAACAGTGGAAGTAAGGAAGGAGGTGCTGGGATCTCAAGGATGCGACTGAATAATCTGACAAACACAAAACAACCACTGCCCACAGCATCTCAAAGCAACCAATGCCCACAGCACCTCAAACAAACCACTGCCCACAGCACCTCAACGCAACCAATGCCCACAGCACCTCAAACAAACCACTGCCCGAAGCACCTCAAAGCAACCATTGCCCACAGCACCTCAAACAAACCATTGCCCACAGCACCTCAAGGCAACCAATGCCCATAGCACCTCAAACAAACCATTGCCCACAGCACCTCAAGGCAACCAATGCCCATAGCACCTCAAACAAACCACTGCCCACAGCACCTCAAACAAACCATTGTCCACAGCACCTCAAGGCAACCACTGCCCACAGCACCTCAAACAAACCATTGCCCACAGCACCTCAAGGCAACCAATACCCACAGCATCTCAAACAAACCATTGCCCACAGCACCTCAAAGCAACCACTGCAACAGCACCTCAAACAAACCACTGCCCCAGCACCACAAAATGATGACAAGTCTCCAGGCCTCAATCCAACCATTGGGCCAAGGACCTAAATTACACCTGCATCTCAAAATGAAGACTGATTTGAGGCATTTCAAACCAAGCAGTGGCTCCAGCACCTCAAATGGATTACTTTCCTCAGCAACTTAAAGCAACCTATGCCCTAAGCATCTCAAACTGATGACCAGTTTCCAGCACCTCAAACCAACCAGTGCGCCTAGCAGCTCAAATCAACCACTGCTCTGGCATCTGAAACCAACCACTGCCTCAACATCTCAAACTTATGACCAGTTCCCAGACCTCAAATCAACCAGAGGACCCAGTACCTCAAACTGATAACCAGTGTCTAGCACCACAAACTGATGATCAGTCTCCAGCACTACAAACTGAATACTATCCTCAGCACCTCAAACAAACCTATGTCCCCAGCACCTCAAACTGATGACCAGCCTGCAGCACCTCAAACCAACCAGTGCATCCAGCACCTCAACTGATGACCAATCCCCAGCACCTCAAAGCAATTAGTTGGCCCAAAGCACCTCAAACTGATGACCAGTCTCCAGAACCATGAACTTAATACTATCCTCAGCACCTCAAACCAACCAATGTCCTGAGCACCTCAAACTGATGACCAGTCTGCAGCACCTCAAACCAACGAGTGCACCCAGCACCTCAAACTGATGACCAATCTCCAGCACCTCAAACCAACCTTTGACTCCAGTACCTCAAACTGAAAACTGACCCCACCAGCTGAAAACAGTCCCCAGAACATCAAACTGATGACCAGTCTCCAGAACCATGAACTGAATACTATCCTCAGCACCTCAAACCAACCAATGTCCTGAGCACCTCAAACTGATGACCAGTCTGCAGCACCTCAAACCAACGAGTGCACCCAGCACCTCAAACTGATGACCAA
The DNA here is from genome assembly GCA_016165875.1 of Acanthopleura granulata. NCBI lineage: Eukaryota > Metazoa > Mollusca > Polyplacophora > Chitonida > Chitonidae > Acanthopleura > Acanthopleura granulata. The sequence continues at coordinate 7,539,370 of JABBOT010000011.1, read as the reverse complement.
TCTCCAGCACCTCAAACCAACCTTTGACTCCAGTACCTCAAACTGACCACTGACCCCACCAGCTGAAAACAGTGTCCCCAGAACATCAAACTGATGACCAATCTCCAGCACCTCAAACCAACCTTTGACTCCAGTACCTCAAACTGACCACTGACCCCACCAGCTGAAAACAGTGTCCCCAGAACATCAAACTGATGACCAATCTCCAGCACCTCAAACCAACCTTTGACTCCAGTACCTCAAACTGACCACTGACCCCACCAGCTGAAAACAGTGTCCCCAGAACATCAAACTGATGTTCAGTCTCCAGAACCTTAAAGTGATGACTTCTTCCCAGTCCCTAAAACTGATAACCTGTCCCTGGCACCTTAAAGTGACAAGAACCCCAGCCAACATCTCAAATCCCATTATCAGCTGTCATCAAGATGTGAACAAACAAAACAGACTGATATATACAATTGTAGTATATGTATCCACCCTGCATATAACTGAATTGCATTCCCTTCAAGCTCTGCATGTGTACACGTATTCAACAATAACTGTACACCACAGGTGTTACTACATGTATGTATACCCATATCTTATATATCTATCTATATGCATCTCAGTTCTTAGACAATTTTAAATGGTATGTTGACAAATGATTCTGAACTCTGATCACACAGGAAAATCTTAGTATCAAAATGTAAAGAAAAGTAAATTATATATTTAAAACATGAGGAAAATTCACCTGTAAATACTTCCAAAATGCCAGATGGATTACGATCTGATTCAGTTGTGTGCTTACAGTACTTAATTACGGTGAGTAAAAAGACCACTAAAAACTTTATCTGAAAATACCTCCACTGTCTTCTTTTTCCTTTCTTTCAGCAATTTATTAAAATGCAGTCAAATGTTTGGACAGCATGGAAGACTTTATGAACCACATTGATAATATGGCGAAAAAAAATCTTTAAAAAATTCAATGAAGGTATTTTCAGGCACAGTTTAAACTGGTCTCTTTTCTCATCATAACAACATTTTGGCTGGGTCTTTAACTGTCATTTCTGTGAGCCAGCTGTCACAGTACTACAGTAATAAGAAAAGCCCACCACAGTCACATAAACAATAGCGACTGTACATTGTAGGTCTACTCATGTCCGTCAATTCATAACATCTGTAAAATAATATGTACTTCAATCCTTATCAGCAACCACATTATCACAAAAACACCTGAGCAACCTGTTCACCATACCTGTATTCACCATAGGCATCCTTAAGAACAACAGCTCAACTACAAACGTAATACAACAACAGGTGTGAATTCGCCAGGTGTGCTAATGAACTACAAGGTACGTACATCCACAGATGGCAGAGGTCTATACCACCTGGGATTTGCCTGCAAAGTCAACAGCCGGGCATACCTGCCCTGCTGACCCCACAAACCACAGGTACGTGACACAGGCCGTGCCCGTCACAAAGACATCAATCAGCACCAGGTGACAGAAAGCCAGGATTGCTATCACCCAACCGGGCAAAACAGAAAGTCTCTAAGAAGGACATCTACACACTACAGGGTTGCTGAACTTTGGCACATAATACAAGCACATGCACATATGACAATAGTGCATCTAGATGCAGGGAGTAAGTGTGATATTTCAACAGCATCAGCTCAGTTAATGCAAGTATATGTATTCAGATGTGAATGATCCAGGTGCCTCTCATCAATGTGGTCGCTGTGAGTTCAAGTCCAGCTCATGCTGGCTTCCTCTGCGGCCATTCGCGGGAAGGTTTTCCAACAACCCACCTGCCATGTTTCCTCCAACCACGATGCTGGCCACACTGTCCTATAAGTTAAATATTCTTAAGTGTGGCATAAAAAAACAATCAAATAAATATTCGAATACATATTTATATAATAGTTAGTCATACATCAACAGATACATACATACCTGAGTGTATTTTACCTAAAGATTCAAATTTTTTAAGTTTCATATTTACTTGATTTTGATGGCTTAATGCACCTTGCCGTAATTCCTAAATCTCCACATACATGAAAGAGCAACTCAACGTGCAATTTATCCACATTTTTAAGTTGATTTTGGAACCAAACTGCATTGGTTGGATAGGCCAATTTCAGGGCTGCATAAAAAGTATAATTTTATCAGTTAACACAGAAAAATGCCTTCAGAATATGCCTGAATAAAGACATTGCAAAAATGCAGAAATAAAGAAGAATTCCAGTATATGACTGCTCAAGAGTTTTTTGTGAAGTCTGATTACTTTCTTATAAGAAAAACTGAACAGCTGGCAGCACAAGGTTTAAAATTTAAAACATTTTAAATGTTTTTATGTGCTTCTGAACAGGCATTTTACATACCAAGCCTGGGCGAAACACACCATTCATTTATCACATTAAAATACAGACACATTACATTAATCATATACTTCCCTCTCCATTCCAATGTTGTCTATGGTTTTCACGTACATCTTTGCACACACAAAGGAAATTCGCTTCTCTGTACCAGGGCATATCCTTTCAATAGTATGTCCTCTACTTCCTTGAAACCTTTACATAGTGTATACTGTATTTCCTTCTCTTATTTCACAGGTGGCAATCTCACTGTGCATTTATAAATTTTATAAAACGCAACTAGAGTCAGCACTGGTCTCTGAGGCAATTCAAGTATGTGAATGACAGATATTTGTATAACTAGAACATTTTTATAGGTATACGACTTTATCTATGTTCAATTTACTTTACCTTGCGAACGATCGTGGGTTTCTCCCAGGCTCTTCCAGGTTTCCTCCCATCATAATGCTGGCCGCCGTCGTATAAGTGAAATATTCTGGAGTACTGTGTAAAACACCAATGAAATAAATAAATAAATAAATCAATTCACCTGTTAGTTTTAAAACAACATGAATAGTTTGAGTGTCAAACAGTCTGGAGGCCCAAACGTTTTCCCGAACTAAAATGGCTCTAGATATGTCCCTGGAGTAAATTAGCACAAATATTTCTGCTGAAAAGATGTGAATACCGTACTAACATTTCTGCTGAAACTGGTCAACTTGTTAACTCATTTCTGCTGAAACTGGTCAACTTGTTAACTCATTTCTGCTGAAATGTGTTCAAACGGAGTTAAGGAGTTGTACAAGGGTACTATACTAATGTTCATTTCAGAAGCATAAAACAACAACAGAATAACTGAATAACTAAACAAATAAAAAACATTCTACACATATCTGTGCACACATACTTGCAGATGTACTTCTTTCATTGTGAAAATATTTAAACAAATATTCACTACAACAAATGCAAATATGATGGGTTCAACCACGTGTTATATCATGCAAATACAGAGAATGACCCAGGGGGTTACACGTAAATGGGCTAAATGCCAGATCATCCGAGTGTAACGGCCCAGCCCCGCCCACAACGTCTACTTAATGTATCTATGTACACGTATGATGTTCACAGAGCTAAACATGCACATGTACTCATACAGAGTGCCTTCACAACACCACACATACATACATGTACATGGCAGCCAGCCGACACCATAATAAATTTATAGGGGAGCTGCTACCGTGTACTATAGTGAGCATAAGCCTATAATTTTTGAATTTCTCGTTAATCTTTCTGACTTGGCACTTGACCTGTTTTGAGCGCATAGTGTGAACTAAAAGATATACTTAGAAGATGTACAAAGAAATACAGAAATGTAGAAATACACCCAAGCATACACGTGTATAAAAAAAACCATGTACTCTTTCTTCCATTGAATCGCTGCAGTCGTGGTACTGTGTGACAGCTTGTAAAACACCTACATATAAAACTGCATAAAACGTACATCCACATGTCACTTACTTTTTATTATACCTCATATACAAAAATACCCTGTACACACATTGTATATGTTCTGAGTAGACTGCACATTGCTTGTGTAGTATGTTCAATTTGCATGTTGTCCACTTAAAACCAATATCTTGACTGAAATTTCAATCAACTAGAACATCCAGACACACTAATGTTCGAAAATCCTTATTTTTTAAATTTTTTTATTAGTACAATGACCTGAAGCCTCCCACCTGTGCAATCGCAGTGAGTTCAAATCCAGCTAATGCTGGCTTTCTCTCCAGCCGTATGTGGTAAGATCTGTCAACAACCTGCGAATCGTCGTGCGTTTCCGCCAGGCTCTATCCGGTTCCCTACCACCATAATGTTGGCTGCCGTTGTATAAGTGAAATATTCTTGAGTATGACGTAAAACACCAATCAAATAAATAAATAAATCAATAAATAACAAATAAATAAATTCAACACTTTTTTTGAATATTGCCTCAAGCAGGCCAACTACAATTCGGTAAATTTGCCATCAATTCTGGTACTGCTATTTTGTTCTCATTGAAAATTTGCCAGATTTTCATCTGTCTTTAGTATTTTAGTTTTTTGGCTTTCCTAAATAAATCCTCCAAGCATGAAGGTTACCATGGTAACAGATGAGGACCTAACTACTTCCAGTGACAATGGTTTTGGAAACAATTGTCATAATGCTCCGTTGAAATACTGAAATGTTGTACAGAAAAAGTTTAAACCACAAAGGGAAATTAAGCCACATGACTAGGGAGACAATTAGCTCAAATCCTAGCTGTCAGAATCGCACTATTTGATTATGAAATATAAATTACAATGTAAATGTGATCAGTCTTATAAAATGTACATGTATTAACACTCATGATACCCAGAATTATAATACAGGTAGTGCAGTTGATTTTTAGTTTACATGAAAGCACGAGACTTTATGTAAGCAATAAATGTGAACTGGACAATGTTTTCACGGCTACATGTAAATGTACACTGAAGTCCCTTCACAGCCTGTTATGTGACTGTCACCAGGCATATAAACAAAGCGAAAAACAACGAACGACACATCGGCCATATTTTGAAAATATCCCATTAACACCCTTTCACATGTTTTTGCAAAGTAAAATCTAGCACATCTGAAAGCATGTTTTCTCCATTCACAACTTGTTCTCTATTGTTCTCTTAAATACACATTGTTCAGGTAAAATATACATATCTATAATTTGCAGGTAAAATGCCCATGCTCATCAGAGGCAAAGTCTACAGGAAACATGGCTTCAATGATTTTCACTGAATAGCAAAACCTTTGCGGAAAATTTGGGAGACAAATTTGCAATGCTGCTGTATTGTATCATCGGTTGTAATTATTATTTATTTATTTCATTGGTGTTTAAAGCCGCACTCAAATTTCACTTAATATAGCATGGCGAACAGCATTATGATGGGAATAAAGAACCGGGTAGAACCCATGAGGAAATATAACCCACAGCCATCAGCTGGTGGCTGGAAAAACTTCAACGGCAACACAATGACATACGACCTGAGGATCATCTGTTGTAATACATGATCATACGTTGCCAGGATAAAAGCGTGCTATTGTAAAGCTGCTTCATCATTTCCAGGTCAGCAAATCGCCTGCCTCTTAATGCCTCTGGATCATTCATTGTCTGAATATCGCAAGATGATCCGAATGCAAATTTACAGGTGTCTACAACAGTTTAGTTATTTCTTACGTGAAATCTTCCTTCATTCACTCATGGTCACTCTGCCAAATGGGCAGATGAAACTGGAGAACAAATGCAGGAAACCCCGCACCATTTATAATAGCACATTACCATCCATTATTCTCACTGCATGCAACTGTGACGTACAGCGACCTTTAAGCCACATTGGTGGAAGACAATTAAAGCCTTTCTTAAAAAACTGTTTGTTGTGCACAAACTGACCCTGTGAGTAATCAAAGTATCTGATGAGACGGCGACTCTACTGCTGGGGACAAAATTACCAAATTATATATGTATCATGGCCAATGGACAATCAAAACTGAACATCAATACTACCAAATATGTATCATGACTAACTTGCGCCAAGTTTTGTTGAAAATGGACAAAAACTGTAATAGTAACTAGCAGCATTTTGAAAGAAATGTTAACATATCCTGGATAAAGAGCAGGCAGACAACCCATCATGGGATAGAAAATTTATACCATAATTTATGTATGTTGCTGTAGTCTACACTTAAGCCAAGTTTCAATGAAATTAGTCAAAAACTGTAGGCGAAGTAGCATTTTGAAAGATACATGTATGTTAACATATACTGGATAAACAGACAGACGGACCAACGGACAACCAATCATCGAAATGGAAAATCGAAAATACAAAATTGTTGTACCTTGATTTAGCCTGCACCTCAACAAAGTCTCACTGAAAATCTGTAAGAGTATCACTTTGAAAGATACATGATAACCATATACTGGATGAATAGACAGACAGACAACTGATCATCGAAATGGAAAATCGATACTATGAATTATGTATGTTGATGTAGTCTACAAGTTTCGCTAAAATCAGAAAAAAAATGCAGGAGCAGCGTTTTGAAAGATACATGTATGGATAACATATACTGGATAATCAGGCTGACAGACAAACAACTGATCATCAAAATGGAAAATCGATATTACGAATTGTGTACCTTGATGTAATCTACACTTCAACAAAGTTTCGTTGAAAACCGACAAAAACTGTAGGAGTAGCAGCATCTTGAAAGACATATACACGTACATTAACATATACTGGATAAATAGACAGACAGACAACTGATCATGGAAATGGAAAATCGATATTACGAATCATGTATCTTGATGTGAACTACACTAGATCCAAGTATCACTGAAATCGGACAAAAACTGTAGGAGGAGTAGCGTCTAGTCATCTGGTAGGAAGTTTAATTAGTTAATTTTAGGGATTTTGAAGAAATTAACATGGAAAGAAAAAAAAAACTTTTGTCAAAATACCAATAAAACAAACATAAAACATGCTAAACAAACAAAATTTTTAAGGATATCCATCCTACAGGATCTTCAAGTTCAATGAATGCAAGACTACATTTAAACTGACCAGCATCAAAATGACCCATGATGTTGCCAACCACTCGATCTCAGCAGGTGTCAAGAATGAGGGCGAGGGAATCTACAAGTTACTGTAAACGACCCAAAACTTTGGCAAAAAAAGTTCATCTTTAGGGGCAAATAAATGTCATAAAATATTATTTCTGGTGATGAAACTCACATTTTTCCAGGTAGGGTATCACTCAACCTTCCAAATAAACCTCAAACTAACTTTCTGCAATCAATCGATGTCAACAGAACTGTCAAGATCAGGCAAAATAAGCAACTCTGATCAATTTCAGGTCATTTCTGGTACATGTACATGTACATATCTCCATATACACGTTTTAGTTTAATATACACTGAAGCTGACCTACATGTACATGTTCATATGAACTAAAAGGTCATGTACTCGTGTGAGCGGCTCTAATCTACATCAAAGAGGGCTAAAGGTACCTAAGCAAACAACATTATAATTGTTCAGTTGTTCAGAGGAGGACTAGCTGTTCACTCATGTACATGCATGAATAGTAACTGTGTTTCTCAAATGTAAACACAAGCTGTTAGGTAGAGATATGATATGAAGGCTTCTCACTTTCATACAGGGAATGAACACCCCCAAATGTACAATTGGACATCTACAACATACACCCTAAATGACCCAAGATTTCGTCGATGGCAATGCTACTCATTTTTCTTGAATCTGAGAGTTCTACTGGCTATAGAAGGGTATGCAGTACATGTATCTTTGGAAGATGGAGTGATATATCTTATTGGACAAATGTAAGTTTCAGCAGCAAAAATGAAATTTAATCGCATTTATGTAAAGCCTCTAAACACTGATTTTTGTGGGTGAAATCTAAGGTTATTTACAGTATGTGTAATATTTCATCTGTGCTAAGCATGCATGCACCATGTACATGAAATGGGAGCCTCCGTGGCTCAGTCGGTTAGCACGCTATTGCAGCACTGAACCTGAAGCCTCCAACCAATGCAGTCGCTGTGAGTTCAAGACCAGCTCATGCTGGCTTCCTCTGCGGCTGTACATGGGAAGGTCTGCCAGCAACCTGCAGATGGTTGTGGGTTTCCCCTAGGCTCTTCCCGGTTTCCTCCCACCATAACGCTGGTCGCTATCGTATAAGTGACATATTCTTGAGTAGGGCGTAAAGCACCAATCAAATAAATAAATGTACATGAAACTATTACCAGAACACAAGTCATAAGTGTATTGTAACTCGTTGGAAATTACATGAAATACCATAAAACCTACAACTGTAAACCTTCAACCTTTTCAATTATTAAAAAAGTTTTTAAAGGGTATTTTATGCGTACAACTATTGTAAAAATAAAATGAAAAATGATTTGTTTGTGTGACCATAGGTACACGCGTCATACAACTGTACGAATTATTTCTCTAGACCCTACAGTTCTCCAAGATAATACTGAAATATTGCTTCTAGCTGTGGTGAGACTTTTACTTTTGGGACATACAGTCTGCACTTCTTAGCCAATGTACCTGTAATTGTAACAGGAAAAGAAGTTCCTTTTTTCTCCAGTAGGTATTCCATCTAATGAATAACATATCCATATCTTTGCTTTTTCAAAAAAAGTGGGAGCGAAATGTAATATTTTGCATTTAGCAGCACAAATAGCTGTCCCAGTAATTAGAAGAATTCAGATATAACCAGCAGTGCTTCTAATCATATATACATGTACAAGCACATGTATTGTAGCCATCAATCTTCTCTTCATATGGCTGATACACAGACCATGAAAAGGCGTCCCTAGTCCATAATGGTAAGACACCAGGGGTTTTTCTGGCCAATTTCTTTTTAGAAACTAAATTTGAACAAATCAGAAAACAAAAAATCCTAAGTTTTTGCTGAAATTAGACATCCCTTCAGTGAAATGGAATGTTATATAGCCTAATTCGTCTTCCTTTTAGGAAGACGAATTAGGCTATATAACATTCCATTCCATTCCTCTTCCTTTTTAGGAAGACGAATTAGGCTATATAACATTCCATTTCACTGAAGGGATGTCTAATTTCAGCAAAAACTTCTAGGAACTTTCCTCAGATAATATTACCATAACAGCCTTTCAGGACTACAAGTTTGAAACTTAATTACACATCAAGCCTACAATATCAACTATCTTTCTAAACCAGTTCTTTTTATAACCATTCTTCACATATTCCTTTGGAAAATGGTGTTCTAGGTTGCTTAGGAAATACATACATATGTCCAATGTTTTCCAATAGCTACTTTCTCATCGTAGTAACCCAGAGCTATAAGAAATATCGGAGCATTGAGTTTTAGACAAGTTTTGTACTGAGTTTACAATACATTTTGATGAAAAATACTGAGTTTTCTGATTTGTTCAAATTTAGTTTCTAAAAAGAAATTGGCCAGAAAAACCCCTGGTGTCTTACCATTATGGACTAGGGACGCCTTTTCATGGTCTGTGTATCAGCCATATGAAGAGAAGATTGATGGCTACAATACATGTGCTTGTACATGTGCTTGTATATATGATTAGAAGCACTGCTGGTTATATCTGAATTCTTCTAATTACTGGGACAGCTATTTGTGCTGCTAAATGCAAAATATTACATTTCGCTCCCACTTTTTTTGAAAAAGCAAAGATATGGATATGTTATTCATTAGATGGAATACCTACTGGAGAAAAAAGGAACTTCTTTTCCTGTTACAATTACAGGTACATTGGCTAAGAAGTGCAGACTGTATGTCCCAAAAGTAAGAAGAATTACAGTAATCAATGTTCATGTATGTACCTAACTTTAGACTACATGTACATATACTGTACACATACCCTTTGAATTCTGTTTACAGTCATAGTTTATTTTATAGTACAGGGTTTTAAAGAAACTGAAATGGAGAGAAAAAAAGAAAATTCCGTCTAAAGCCCAATAAAAGCTTTAGAGTTACACAGGGCCCTTTTTCGGACGGTCGCTGGGTTAGTCACAACAAACATATTTTTAATACTCACTTTTGAACCTCTGAGGCATGCCGACTACTACATGTAAATTCCATAGCAAAGGAACAGTCACACATGCCCTTTTGAAGACGTGAGGAATGCATACATACCTACAAACCCAGCATGTGGAAGCTTGCCATACATGCACATATAGGTGACCGCTAACATGATGCGTGACACAGAGTATAAGCAAATTTTGGATACTAGACATTGAATATTCCTTGAGGTCCCTAACAATACTCTTCACAACTGTGAAGTCAAATTGAATGACAGGTTAAGGAACTAATGGTAGGACTGATATGTGTATATCCATACAGCCACACATATATGTACAGTTATTTATTTACGGCATACAGGTACAGAGACTCCTTCTAGTTTTGAGATGATGGGTAGGGTCAGCTAGGTCAGTCAACAAAAGATTAACAAGCCAATTCAATTTCCATGTACATGTATTTCTAAGACACAGAAACAGAGCCACATATATAATCAAGTAGATCTAAGGGATACTTAAAACTGATTTCCATCAGGCCATTGTTAACAATATGTTTCTTGCGGGTAACCCGACACACTATTTTAGTTCGTTAAAATCCTTATTTATTTCATTAGTAAGAATTAAAAAGAAAATATTTCCCCTCTTGAATGACCCTTCTTTTTTGTGATAAAGTTGTCTTACCTACAACATTAAATTTCTTAAGGATGGCCTCATACTGTATTGGCACATGTCTTCAGTAAAACAGTTTGTTCTGATTTACCATGTCGTCCGATTCATGAAAAATGCTTTCACAGCTTTTTTTTTTTTTTTTTTTTTTTTTTTTCAGCAGATTTGCCAATCATATATCACAAGTGCACACATGCAAATGTATACATCCACTTGATAGCCCAAACACTTCCTTGGCAAATCAACTGTCAGTAGCTATGTGTAAAATGAACACTAAATTGGAGGTTCCTGGCTCAGGTTATATGTGATAATGCTGGGACTTCATGAGCTAGTACTTATATGATTAATTAACTGATTCGCACTGTTAAGAAATTTTGCTCATCTTCATGAAGGCTAATTATAAGCTGGCATGTATGCAAGTTAATTCTCTCAGCAATGCAACTGAACACAAGGTGCATTATGAAATGTGTTTCACGTATGCGTGTGTCTATCAGTTTATGTGACATACATGTAATCAACTGTATGTATACACCTCTTAACCTATATAGTGGTTACTTTATCAACTAAAATACCTTCGTATATGTACATTCATACCTAGATATAGCTTACAGTCTATAAATTGTGCAAATTACAGTATAAACACAAGTGCATCAATTTGATGCCAGTTTTATCAATTATGACATTTAAATTCGTTTATTTTATTTGATTGGTGTTCTACATCATACTCTCGAATATTTCACTTATATGACATCAGTCAGCGCATTATGGTGGGAGGAAACCAGGCAAAGCTTGGGGGGATTAAACCACGACCATCCACAGGTTGCTGGCAGACTTTTCCATGTACGGCTGGAGAGGAGGCCAGCATCAGCTGGACTTGAACTCACAGTGTGTGACATTTAAAGCTTATGCATACATGTATAGGTACACATATATAAAGGTACTTATGATTTTCCAGTGTTGTCGGTCCTGCATATAAACAGTGAATATAACCGTAAGATAATGTCAGATACTGTGGGTAAATATTTAGTCTACCTAGATGGCCTAGATGGTTTGTGATTTAAAAATTCTGACATTCACCCGAACTCTACAAAATCAGAGCAGATTTCCAAACACAAAGTTGATGGACAGGCATGCCTTGAGCGAGGTACGCGCTCATCTCATGAACATTTTGCTGTATTCAAGAAGGAAATCTGTTCTGTATGTCCTAATCACAGACTTCGTATTACGAAGCTTGAAGTTGTGCCTACAGACGGCAATGAAAACATCATAAATGTAGAATCCAGTTGTTTTCGAGGACAAAACATTTCAGAAGAATTAGCATGTTAATAACATCACTTTTCACTTTTCATCACGTTCTAAGTTCTGACCATGACAGCTAACTTAATGTGACCACAAGACAGCGAGTCAATTCGTTTCATCGGTAAGGTAATTAAGAAGACAGCATTTGACATCTGACAGGAAAATGACATACAAATTGGCCAAAGGGGTGAAATGGAGTGCCACTGATTTCTACTGATTTAAGAGTTTGGAAATCTGCAACAATTTGCTGGATTTTTTGGGGGGGGGGTGACACACTCATTGACTTAAATGATTCCCACTGAGTAACTGGGCAAATATACACACCTTTCATAGTTAATTTTGACATCATCATTTGGGTGATGATATACAGGTGAAATAATTTTTAAAACTCCCAGATCTTCTGTTCAGGAGAGAACCACATGTATAAATATGCATGACTCCAGTACATGTGTTTCATTAGCTATGTGGGGTCGCGTGTTTATGTTTGTGCATTTGTGCATAAAGACAGACCAACAGTCACGACACTGTTCACACTATGCTAAGCTGTACAGCTGATACTTCACTAGATGTTCCAGGTCAGCGCATCAATGAACTTACCTTATTCAGTTCTTACAGTGATAAATTTCGAACGATTTACTACTTCAGTGTAAGCGGCGACAACAACACAATAGAGCTGGAAAATTATACTCGCCCACTTCACCACAAATACAGTAATAGCTCCGTTATGTCTATTTTATCCACATACAATGGTGTTGTTGTTGTGCGCTTGACAGATCCGCCAACTTTGGTGACTCACGATCTTCTGAGTTTCACCACGCCTTTGACGTAGACAGTCACGCCCCCAAAGTGAGCCAGACTGACTTTTCATTCACATGTAAATGTGTCATAAAAATGTTTAATCTGTAACACTTACCTTAGTCTGATCTTGGACGGGTTTTATCGCAAGAGCTTGGTAAATCAACGCACGTCGCTAGGCTAACTCATCGTCTCTGATGAACAATGAAAACGAGGCTACCCCGGGCTAGTTCGAACTCATTACATAGGCCTACATGTACAATCAATACACTGACGTAGTCATGTAATTATGTTGGCCTTGGCGCACGCTTACATAGTTTATAACACCACGGTAAAGAGGTTTTACCACAAAGGCATACAATTCATACACCTGTGCTTTCACCAAAAAGAAAAAGAAAAAAAATGTGTACCGGTTTTCTTAAACTCAGACAGTGATTGCGTTTTACATACATGTATAGGTACCAGTCATTGGAAGGAAAAAGACACACAAGGCTTTCTCGTAGTCCGAGGTTGCTCAGACGTTGAATATGCATTAGAAATGACGCGGCCGCCGGCGACTCGCAAATTTCCACGTCTGAGATCTGGGCCTGGCCTCAGTTTCATGAAGCTCACTTACATGTAGTTAAGTATTCCCTTGACTGCCATGACAATGTATCTTGTAGAGATAGGAATTGCACTCAGCGAAGTGCTTCTTAGCATTAAGTATGCTTCATGAAACCGGCCCTGGGCCGGGTTTCATGTCCCTGTTTCATGGCCCGGTTTCATGAAGCATACTTAGTGCTAAGTAGCACTTAGTTAAGTGCACTTCCTATCTCTACAACATACGTTGTCAGGGTAGTTATGGGAAACACTCAGCTAAGTGGGCTTCATGAAACCGCGACCTACCCTGTAGGCTTACGGTGCCGTGCGGCAATGCGCTCTGGCCTGTAGACTGGCCTTCCACGTCCAAGAAACGTGCCTAACATGAGCCTGAAACCGTAATAAAACTACCCTCCTGAAACCTTGGTGACTACATACCAAAGGACTACATGCTATTTAGCCTATCTACATTATTCCGGTATCCTTTGCCCACCTAAAGCAAATCCAAAACGACTCCCTCTCGGTTCACTTGAAACACTCTTGACAGGATGAACGCGTAACGACAATGGACAGTTTTCCGGCAGTTATTACTCGGGGATACAAGTCTTAAGCTATAAAACCACCTTAAATGGGTAAATAACGTTAATGATGTTGTGTAATTATATATATGTTTATAAGGAGGAGTTTTGTAACAGTGTTGGGCTTGTTTCGCGGGAATGGAGGGCCGGGCTGAAGTCAGACAGCATTGTCGCACGGTTGAGTATAGCGCACGTGTCAGACGTGACATCTAACCGTCAGCGTCATTTCTGATGCAAATTTCAACGTCTGAACAACCTCGGATTAAGCTTTCACGATAAACCTTGTGTATCTGTTTTGTAGAAGATGCATGTGTCTCTAAACAAGATTTCATGACAATTATGATATTCGGAGGCCTGCGTTAGCACGCCAGAGCGGCGTGATGACCCATATGATTCTCATCAATGCGGTCGCTGTGAGTTCAAGTCCAGCTCCGCTCTCCGGACGTACGTGAGAGCGTCTGCCAGCAACCTATGGATGGTCATGGGTTTCCCTCGGACGCCTTCGTATACATGAAAATGAAATATTCTTGAGTACGGCGAAAAACACCAATCAAACAAATAAATCAAATCAGAGTATTCATATAAATGTACAAAAAGTCCATCGGGTGGGCGGACGGAGCTGCCCATGTTTAGCTATGCCAATCATGGTAAGGTATCAATACATCCTGGCAAGGGATTAAATATCCGGATTTGAGTTGAAAACGTCAAGTTTATACTGAGATATCATGTGAAAACAACACACAAAGGAGGAGACAGGAGGACAGATGGAGGGTCTAAGCAAAATTTCGCGTCAAGGGATTCGCATATCAAATCGAAGACTGATTAGACCGTCAAAAATCAAACCATGTTATCGTGGAGATACGAATATTTAACAGAACGGCCGGAACGATGGCCTCATCTTGATAAAATGTCATGATTGCCATGACAAGGTTTCAAACGGGGAACATTGTACGAAATCACTGATCAAACTGTTACGCTGGAGAGTTGAGATATCGTATATGGAAAAGGGCATTTGAACAAACGGACAGAGAGTAAACAAAAGCAACCCGAACACCAAACATGTCATCATGACAAGGGAATCATATGTTTTAAGTCCGAGATTAATCTATTACGAAGTTTGAGCGAAGATTTCACATATAAATAGTACTTTCAGGTACATAGAAATTCATGTGATTCATGTTTTCCATACCTTGTATCAAGAACATTTCACCCAAGCAATGGCGACTAGCATTATGTTTGGGACGAAGCCGGCTTCTTCCCGGGGAAATTCACGACTATTCGGTGCAGGTTGCTAGCACGCTTTCCCACTTGTGATCGAAGGGGAAGCCAGCATGCGCTGAACTTGAAATAACAACGGCCACAGTGGCGAGAGGCTCCTGAATCTATGTGATGCACAAACGCGCTATATAAACCATCAGCCACGCATACCGCCTATACAAGCCTCCTCGTTTGTAAACGTGTGGGAAACAACCAGACGGGATGTAGTGACTGCAAACTTGTCATTTTCAGGTCACATGCGGGATTAGAGTCCAAGACTTAAGTTAAATACCGAACTACAGGTTTTCCTTTTTAAATATGGTTGTAGACATAGGGTGGGTAACTTGGCTGCTTAGAGATGAATTCTTGTCTATGCATTACGGAAAGCAAATAAGGCCTTACAGTGCTAAACGCTTGTTTTCAGCAGCTATGTTTTATACCGCCCTTAAAGGTGTAGTTTGGTTAGCACCACGCCCTTATACTGTCAACATTTCTGCTTCACGCGAGGCACGCTTGTGAGCATTCTTTCTGTAACTCGTTCAAACTAATTAAACAAATTATCCCTGTAAACAATAAAACGAAAAGAAAGATTAACTTATTGACAATTACTCATCACAGAACAATAAACAATACATTTTTATTAGGAGAAATTTCACTAATAATGCAGTATGCTCATTGGAGTTATCCCCCTTGTTCCAACAATCTGGATGTTAATGTGTAAGACATCCATATTGATTGGTCATACGATACAAAAAGTGTCACCTCTGTCAAATATACAGACTTAATATGACAGAATGATAATGCTACAAATGGCCATGTTTCAGACTGTATCCCCTTCCACAGTGGAAAACTTTATTTCCACTCTGGACTCGGTGAAGATCGGGGGTTTACCTTGGTTATAGTGAAGTAACGTCCAGCCATTATGACATCGCTGTCGCCACATACAGCCTTCGAAAATTCTTGAGCGCAACGTCAAACACCAATGAGGTATATAAAACTCGGTTGTCGACATAACTGAGCGAGGAAAAAAAATATGCTCATTAATGAACTTAACCTCTATACAAATTCTCATGGGTGAGATTTAAAGCTTGGAGCTTCCCGGTGATGGCAAAAGCCAGTTGTTTTATTTTATGGATATCCTTTTTGCATTTTAGGTTAGCAAAGTTTCGACGGCAGTGCTACCTGATGAGCTGGCATTAGAATAGCCCCATGATAAGTGTTACCCAGTGGTACTAACACCAAAACATTCCTTTACTCTGAAATACCGGTAAATGAGGCGTGTTTTGGGGTTGCAACTTTTTATATTTCAGGACACCGAGCTTTCTCTCTCAATAAAAACAACTTTAATTCTCAAATGACTTTGACATCAACGTGAGACAAGTCATTCACGTAATATTGCTGCCCAGATATACAAGAAGTTCTCGGCCATATAACCTACCGGCTTGTTATTTTGCAAGTCCAAGGCTTCATTTTGAACCAGAATGTTGCACTTTTTGTACAGGTATCCTTGTCGATAACATTGCTGTATTAGTTCCGAAAATCATAAACACAGACTGAAATTAAAGTCTGAAAGTGAGGGGAAACAAATTATGAGGTGTAATCATTCAGCGTTATGGTCGATAGAGATATGTGTAACGGGGGCAGCATTCCATTGCTTACACTATACTTGTACGTCCACCTAGTGGGAATTTCACTTTAGCTAATGCAGTTGGTGGAGAGCTGATATTCTTCTGCAGAAATCCCGAGTTCAAACCCAGGTGTGACATACAAAATAAATCCACCATTATTTAGATTGGTGCCGTCACCAAACATACCAATGGATGTATCTTACGAGAGTGGAAGCATTTAGGTGCATCTGGAGGAGTGTAACGGAAGGGATTGGCTATGGTTGCAGACATATCGAGTTCAAATCCTAGTGAGATCCTCAGACTTAACCTTTCATCCATAACACAGCGGTTTTGTGAATATATGCATTGGCTCGGTACATATACTTTACAGGCGTACAAAACAATACTATTCAAGAGTTTTGCTTAACTGAAACAAACTAAATATGGTGGTCACTACGGCCCCATTAATTGATTGATTTATTTATCTGATTGGTGTTTTACGTCGTACTCAAGAATATTTCTCTTGTAAGATGGAGCAGTCCCATTGGCGTTGCGAGCTTCGTGTATAGCTGTGTTATAGGATTCGAAATTGAACAGGAATCGAAAAACATCACCGTGGAATATGGAATGGAAGCTATTAAATTTCATTTCACAGTAGGGTCCAAAAAGCATTTAACAGCATTTGCGTTCACGTATCTATACTTAAAGCAGTAAGAACAGTGTATAACGATGGTGTCTGATCTATATGCATATATGTAGAGTTTCAATGATCATTCCAGGCATTCATGCATGATTACTTAAGCTTTTGTTTCACTTTGAAAGAATATCTACTTTCTGAATTACCGGTTAATTTAACAGCATTCCCAAGTCAACATGTGACAAGGTGTCAAATGTGTTCATTTTAAAAAAACATTACGTGTATATACCCACCTTATAGGGCCTTGGTGTCTGACTGGTTACCATGCTGGCGCGGATCAAGGAATTTAGAGCCTGTCACCAGCAGTGAGTTCAAGTCCAGCACATGTATGTTGGTTTCCTCTCTGGTCGTTCTTGCGCTGGTCTGCCATGTTACCTGCGGATGTGTCCAGTTTCCTTCAACTATAATGCTGATCACCGTGGAAAAAAAAACCAAAAATAGAAATGTTCTTGGTTGTACGACGTAAAACACAAATAATATACTTTGTGTTTGTTGTCAACTCTGAACAGTGGGCGGAGACTGTGTGGCGTTTTGCGAAGCCAAACGTTCCTCGAAGATCACTTGTCATCCGCCAGGGTATATACGTCACACGCGGAGAGGGTCATCTGTCACGTACCGGAAGTCACTGCCTGGTTAATCCCGTTTAACGTCTTATGAAAATGACCCCATATAAATGACAATTTCGTGAATATGACTCGTCAAGATGTATTTATTTATTTATTTGATCGGTGTTTTACGCCATTCCCAAGAAACTTATGCGACGTAGGCCATGCTAGTGGGAAACCGGGCAGAGTCCTGAGAACATTCATGATCATCTTCACGCTGATGGCAGACAATCCCACGCAAGCTTACACGTATGCACGCGAAAGGAAACCAGCCAGAGCTCGACTTATCCTCACAGCGAGCACATTGGTGAGAGGCTCCTACGTCATTCTAAAGCCGTAACACGCTAACCACCCATTCTTGAGTAAGGCCATAAACAGTAATCAAATGAATAAAGAAATGCATTGTGAAAGTAACAGATTGAAGAATGCAGATGTCTTGGTGGTATGTTAGATAAATGCATTAGACTGAACGTGTAAATTGGAAATTCAGCTGGTCTTAGCTTTTAAACAAATGGTATCGGCTTGTATCATGTATCACATGCTGGGCTGTAAATGACGTGTGTAAGATCTGAAATGGCGCTTTTGTGTAAAAACCTACTTAGGAGATTTCATAAACCCACACTAAATGTGCAAATCTTATATGCCTTATATTTGATTGGTCGTCACAAGGTGGATTTGTGCACAGAAGTTTCATCAGAGACGGGCAACGTTACTTAACAAAAAACAACGATCAACCAGTTTTAGCTAGTTCAAAGGTCGAAATATACCCAGAAGATGTGCATGTATGTATAAAATTGCACAACTGCTGGCAGGATGAAATTGATTCTCATATATATAGGCTGCTGATGATATGAAACCGTTAGTCTCGTACTTCGGGTGATTAAGTATAGGCCTAACCGCTTATGTAGGCCAAAAATACTGAACTGATATATGCATGGCCGTTATAACAAGATGAAACAGATTTTCTTCAGACCTGATATACAGGCTATAATACAATACGTGATTTGAAACGGGTATGTAACTTGTTGTTCAGTTGATCCATCTTTTTTAACAGACCAAAACCCTAATACAGATAAATGCATGGCCGCTAGCGAGATGTGATTGATTCGGACTAGCTGGCCCTGGTCTCGGATATATGCAGGCTATATAATAACGGCTGCGAATGATTATAATAAAATTAACGTGCGGACTGGGGGCTAATTAAATACAAACGTGTGATACACTGTATAATTATCGGATTCATTAAGCGCATTATATATCTACAACAGACAGTTTGATGTGGGTTCATACTGTCGAATAGATAATGAGTTTCAGTGATGACAGTAGATTATTAGGGATTTCATAGGCTAATAATATGAGCTCGTATATCCATGTATGTCATGACAATGTGTTTGTCATATACAGGCTGCACATATACATATGTATATATACGAATATAAATGACTGCAGCGTCGGGGCAAAAAGCAGAACAGTGACGACACTGTGATAATTGGCAAATGGTTACACGTAACGGCTGCAATCCAACCTCTTGTCAATTTAATGTCGTTAGGATTTTATTCTAACTTTTCTGGTAAATTCACAACTTATACACCCACAAACTCTCCCCCCCCCTCTCTCTCCCATCAACATGGCCTATTAGAATCAAACTTCCCCTGGCCCGATCGGTTGCTTCTACCTTGAAAGGTTTACCTGTTACTTGGCGAAGTATAAGGTGGAATCTTCCGCGATTTTCTGGATTTTCAATTAATACACCCATAAGGATTAACAGTTCGACATGGTCTTCCAGCTGGGATACATAACACTTACAGTGTATGTTTACCTATATGTATGCATATATTTCTCAGTCAGTTCGTTGTAGCGCTACACAAGTATGAAATAAAATGTCAGATAAAATAACATGGCATTTTCATAGTGTATTTATTCTGTAAGAAAAAGCGGACTCTAACACTTTTCTACAGATTAAACCTCTTGACGTAAATTGCAAGCTGCCACCTAAGAGCAAAATGAGTGTTATGGCAAATCAGCACTTTGAGTAATTCTGGACCAATGCGGTCTAATAAATTGCATTTAACATCATTGTGTTTTTGGGTTGTTTTTTTTTAATCCAAAATCTTAAGCCATGGTGCTCGAGGCGTGTAAGTTGTTGCTCCTTAGACACTTACGTGAACCGTTAGAATAAAACAAAAACTGAGCTAAATTGACAAGAGGCTGGATTTCACCGGTAAAGTAACATTTGCTAACTATCATACTGTCGCCGCTGCTCTGGTTTTACTCGCTGTGCCGTTGTCTTTTGTATTAACAATGCAACATACATGTACATGCCTAACCAGATGTTTAGTTGATATGTTTACATTGTTAGGTTAACTCATAAACCACTTTATGAAGATGGAGGGCGCTGACACAAGTCAAGGGAAGTTCCCCTGTGAGCTTATTTTTATTCGTCTATAAAGTCGTGCGGATGCAATATAAAACTATAAGTAAGGCTCTTAAATATATATAACGGTTTTGCGATACGGCCAATAGGGTTGTATGTACATGTACATATACACAAATCGTGAATATCGTTTTCGTGACAAAATTCAATGAGTCATGACACTCACTTGAAAGAGATTCAGAGAGAGGGAGAAAAAAGAGATGACGTTCTTTAAAAATAATAAATTAATCCACATCCCTAATTCAATTAAGCACGTATATGTCGTATTTCTTAGTTATATAGTTTGTATAGTTATACAAATGCGCTTTTCACTGTGCACTCATCTGTAAAAATGTTATCCGTGTGGCAGGGCAGTCTGTATTTCTTTATTGTATGATTTATAAGAAACATCAGAAATGGAAATATATATACCAAGATTGTCGAGTGTGGGTTCATTCTGCAATGCGACCATCTCGGGGGACTGGGGGTTAGAGGCGTCTATCTCTATCTCGGGCCGGGTCCTGCCAAAGACTGTAAAAATGGTGTTGTTGCTGCCTTGCTTGGCGCTCGGCACTGAGAGGTTAGAGCAAGGAAACAGAACTGGTCGGCCTGGTGTCAGTATAACATAAATGGGTGGGGTGTCAGATCTGGTGTCTTCGGCATGTTGCTTCAGTGGTAACAGCACTTTGTCGGCATGGACTCGCGCTACTACAAGGAGACATAGCACATCTACATTCTTAGGACTCTTCGTCGTCATAAGACAGAAAAATCGTTGAGTGCGACGTAAAACGCAAGCATGCATCTGTACATACATTCAAGGATAGAAGTATGTTACAAAGATTACCAGACGTGTTTTAATTCTACAGAATGGCAAGTACAGTATACCAAAGCTGTCAAATGTTTCGTCATGTTGCAGAGCATTAAACAAGGATGGGAGCTTACCGAGATTAAATTGCTATTGTCGAAACAATCATGCAGTGCGCCAGAACGTTTACCAAGACTGCCAAAATTGGCGTCATTCTGCAGTTGCCCGTCTTACGAAGAGGGTGTAAGTTATGTCAAACCTAACTGTCATTACGACACGTATTGTAGAGATGGGTCGCCATGGTAGCTACGTTTGGCATAGCGTTACATCCTCTTCGTCAGACGGGCCCCTGAGGGACAAACAGAGTCTTTTGCATGTTGAGGTCAAACTAGGATGGAAGTATACCAAGACTGCCAGTTATCAAACAAAGACAGTAGTACACCAAGATGGGCAGTTTTGAGTTCTTCTATTGAGTGTCAATTTATTAAATACACTAATTAAAATTACCAAAATGTGTCTTTACAATAATAAATTCTGGAGACAAAGGGTAATACCAGAACAGACAGCAGTATATTTATTTGCATAACAATGTTCTACGATATCACTGTTAATACAATGACATATGTGTATTTATTTAGTCCTTTTTTTAGAATTTTGAGGGAAAATATAGTTGTCTTTTTTTTTCTTTGTCCATAAACAGTTTCATTTATTCATGTGTATTTCCTATAAGAATACTAAAAGTATGTATATTTATTTATTTGTTTATTTCATCGGTGTTTTACGCCGTACTCAAGAATATTTCACTTATACGACGGCGGTCAGCATTATGGTGGGAGGAAACCGGGCAGAGCCCGGGGGAAGCCCACGATCATCAGTAGGTTGCCGACGGACTTCCCCATGTCCGGCCGGAGAGGAAGGCAGCATGACCTGGACTAGATCTCACAGCGACCGCACTGGTGTGAAGTTTTTGGGCCATTACGCTGCGTTGGAGTGTTAACCAACTGAGTCACGGTGGCCCCATAAAAGTATGTATATCAGATCTGCATGTTCAAATGCATTTCCTAATAAACCAATTTTGGAATTTCAACTGAGGCTTTTAGTCAGGATGTTCACTAGGTATCTAGGGAAGACCAGTGGTTTCCTTTGGGTATTCTGGCTCCCTCCACATGGCTCCCGCTGTATATATCAGTCTAACATTCTAACCCGGCGTCAAACACCAATCAGATAAATAAATAAATAATAATCCAAAGTCGTCATGTAAAAATGTTACACCTGCCTCTATTTATTCGGGATCGAAACAAAGCAACGATGTCGTTCTCTTTCAAGAGTCACACTGTACATACATTTGTCATCATACGTTACAAATTATTTATTTGAACATAAACAGGGACCACATTGTTTTGTCATGTATTTTAGTGGCAACGATGTCTATTTCCACATGTACACGTGGTGCTTATAACACCATTTATACATTTGCCGCATGTATGTATTCCTTTATAGCTATGTTCTCTGTGCACCTTACACAGTGCTAACTATAGCTCTATTTTTATCAGATACCCATTGTTACGGGCATATAATTTCTCACAGTAATAATTAGACCACCTACTGTGTTAAGCACAAGTAAATATCTTGCGATCATGCAAGGGGTGGGGAGGCTTGATGGATGAATGAGTCAGCACTTAACAGATGGTTAATGACCAGACTATTACGACATACATGCTCTCTCAAAACAGAAACGCACAGCGAAGTTAGAGCATGTTGGAGACACCATGCACATGTTACCGTTACCCACAATGAACCTGGCGGCCTGCATGGTGTCATGGCTAAATGAGGTTTATTTCATGAATACACATATTCTGACTTTCTTACTTCGTAAATGAAACTGGCTGGAAATGAAAGGGCATTTTATTTAATTGAAACATCCACCAGTGAACAAAACAGATTCTGAAGACGAAAATTCAGCATACATGCGTTAATTTTTTGTACCCTGTAGCGCATATAGGCCTAAACCATGCAGTGGCGCAGGATCGGATTGTAATATACCATAGGGAAAGGGAGTTATCGTGAAGACATATATATCATATATATATATGTCTTCACGATAACGATAATATATATATATATATATATATATATATATATATATATATATATATATATATATATAATGAGATTTTAATGAAATAACATGCGCCACAGAAAGATAAGCGCAAAAATAAAATAGACGGAGAGATTGATTAAACAAAACCAGTAAACCAGAGATTTTAGTGAAAATGAAATACATTACAGAAATATTGTAGTGAAAATAATACACGTTATATAGAAAGAGATTTGGGTAGAAATAACATACACTTAGTACACTGCGCAAAAACTTATAAAAATATGATACAACACAGGAAACAGAGAATTCTTACAAATAATATACATGTAAACAAATAATATGCATGTAATACGATAAACATGTTAAACACATATACAGTATGTGTTCAAACGCATTTCTATACATCTCTTCTTGATGTGATACCATACCTATTTAATCAAATTATGAAGCAAAATGAGGTATTTATAATCCCGTGTATAACAAGGGCCGGGCCTGCCGACGACAACTCAAAACAATTGGGAATTTGACTGTATGTACGCTTTTGACTGTCGAAATGTGCCGGCTTCGGTAGCGGATCGAGTCAATGGCTAGAGTGATTTGGTTTATTTTAAATATATTTGATTGCTGTTTAAATAGGCCATACGTTACTGCCGATTTTGGGCAAAGATTCGCTAATCATATCAAATATTATACATATATATATGTGTGTGTGTGTGTGTGTGTGTGTGTGTGTGTGTGTGTGTGTTTGTGACAGTCAGGCAACAGTATATATCAGCAATGCTATTTAATCTGAAACTCACACTTTACACATACGGGTCCGTATGTAGGCCTATGATATCTAGACCTGACTCAAGGAGATATATCAGTCACAACTCCTAGAAAGAATAAGCAAAGCATGTTTTGATATAGCGGGTTTATTCAACCAACGTTTCCTGGAAAATCATTAATTAAGCTGAAATATCAAAACAAAAATACTTTGGCAGTCGTATCTCTGAGTTGTGAATCTGGTCGTTTGGGAATCATAGAGACGTATTATTTCCAAACGATACAAACCGAAGGTTACAGACACGGGGTTCATCTCTGTATTTGTGGGCGGACCATGTGCGACGTTTAACACCGTCACAACAACATTCGCACCCACCTGTCAAGCAGTGTAGTTTCGCGACAACTGACCACCAATTACAACCCCAGGCTTGCTTGTCAACTTGCCCAGTTCTCTTTTACGCCTTTTTTTGGCCGATCCTCTTACGAGCCAGCCATAAGTCCTTCTCTTATGCGTGTCATCAGCCACGTTTGTTTACATATGAAGTTTACTGAGCGCTGTGCGCATGCTCTCGTTCCACTGAAATGACGGCCCCTCATTCAAATATTCTGGCAGACATTTCAATCTTTATTTATTTAGTTATTTATTTTGTTATTTTTAAACATCGATTTAACGTACAATGCTTGGGTGGGATTAACGAAAAGCTTGTAATTTTTACTTCTTGAGAAAAATACCTAATACTCATGTCATTCTGTAATAACGCCTACACACCTAATATTTGGGCGACCATGTCTCTTTAAGTGTACTCTGTAGAATTCTCTACTTGAACGACGGCGGCTGGATTTATGTGTGGACGAAGTCGGAGTGTCCTGAGTAAACCACCGACCCAATAACTTGAAGCCGCAGCCGAACCATATGTCAATACCGATGCACGGCCATGGCCATTCTGGTGTCATCAGTGCCGTGTTCCTAACGTGTTCATAACGCAGCATTACAAATCACATGTACCATGTGATTTCGCGGTGCGGCTCCACTAAAGTGGTAGCACACGGGACACTCGCCCCAACAAGTCTCGACCCAGGTGGGTCTGCAGTGTGGGGGTGGGGGTATGGAGGGTCGGGGACATAGTGGGGACTTCGTAGACTATAGACTGCCTCGGTCTGCCTTACACTCATTAAAGGTTGTTTACAAACGGGTTAACCCAACGCGTTCGGAGTTAACGCTGTCATCTGTTGCGGTATACTGAAGTTGACATTATTGCAAGATAACGGGTTTTGGCTCTTCAAACGTTACCTTTTTTCCACATCGAAATAAACGGAAGCACAGTCTACACACTTTGTCCGCCGTTCGCTCTTCAGTACACAGCTCAACAGAACAAAAGTGAAATGGAAACCCACTGTTTACCTGTACCCAGCTGACGAAGACTTTGTCTCTTTATATGATATGGACACAAAGCTATTCAGATATAATTTTTTTTTTTTCAGAAAAAGGAGGCAACAAATAAAATGACCGCGAAAAAATATAGATATGTATATATAACAACCATACTGGCTATTATTCCATTCGTAACGAACACGTCCCTGTTTTTTGTTGTTGTTATTGTTGTTGTTTTTTTATTTTTATTTTTATTCATTTATTTATTTTATTTTTTTTGTCCTAGAGAAATGTGTAAAACTTTAAATCAAGAGTCTGGCATTATTTATGAGACAATATATGAAAAAATCACAGATGGTTTTGATTACATCTAACCGAAAAGGTTAACTGCCTGTCGTCTGCCGTATTTATTTACAGTTTGCCTTTTCACACTAGCTAGTATAGCTCACGGTATAACCCTACACAGCATGTCTGTCACGTCGAGCGCTAAATATGTTTACCGGTCATTTACGTTACTTAATTAAACTCTACAGCTAATGCATTTCACAAAATTCCTACCAGGACATTAACTGAAGGTTAACTGGGAATTACATACATAAAATACCCTCCCCCCCGCCCACTCGCTGTGCTCATGGCGGCATGGTGACCGTGCCTGTGTCATTAACAAGGCTCCTGTGTATGTTTATGCAATCTACTGTACCGTTCGTCGTCACCTTCCACCTATATATGGTTTGTATTTATGTACCTACATACGTATCTGTACGTCAGGCGTCGCAAAGTTCATCACTAACTTACCAAAGGTCGGTGGTTTGTTGGTCTAAATACTGTAAACTTGCCCCAGTCATATATTTATAGATGACCACATTGGACTATATCGTAAAAGAACAATCACATAAGCAGACAAATATAATTCACAGTTTCTACCTAGTTACAGCAGGCTACTCATGGATCTACATAATTGGCCTATTTATAAACTTTTGGAAGAGGAGTGTTTTTCCATTCAGTAGAAAAATCAGTCGCCGAAAAAAAAACGTAACTGGTGTCACAAACTTGCGTACACACACGCGTTCGTATATTTTCTTAGAAATCGGTGACGTAGACTTCAGAAGAGCGTGAGTATTTAAATTGACGGTCACATAGTAGGCCTACACCCGTACCAACCTACTCAATTCCGCACCGCCCCCCATCCCGTCCCCCTCTAAATACTAGTCATCTTATACATATGTACCTCCCCCCTCTAAATGTCACATTGAAAGGTATGTAAAAGGTACCTAAGGTAAGATGTGACCCGAATACGGTGTCAAAAATCCTGTAAAGGGCATGCTGGATCTTGCCGTAGTTACTTTTTAGGTAGGGCACGTAAGGAGGTCGGCGTGCACACGCATCTTTTGTTTTCCACATTATAACGGGGTATAGGATTAGTGAGGCTCAAACCGGGGGTGTCCGTCTGCCACTTCATCTTAACATTTTCACACATTGTTTATTAGGACTTTTTTACTGGTGTGCTGTAACCAATAATACACTCTGTTCCACTCGGTAGTTTGTCTAGAACGTCACTGTTCTGTTTTGTTTTGTTATCAGTGCATGTAGACTTTTCATGGTGATCTTGAGTTGTGGGATGTTTCAGTGGAGCTCTCTTTCGTTGGAGGAAATTATCAACGACCCGAATAGGCCCACCCATAATGGCGGCTGGAGAAAGGGGGTTGTCGATTAAGGTCGTTTTCTAAAGTTTAAGTCTGCTTTCAAGAGGGGTAGCTATCATTCGCTTGTGCCTTCGAGTCCATTTAAAACCGATCTTGACCCGTGGACTACTTTGCCGCTCTGTTGTAAATGATTTATCGCTCAACAAAAAAGGGATCGGCGAGGGATGAGACTCGTATCCGGAAAGGGTCTCGAAAACTTTGAAACATTCCTGGTCACTTGAATCAGTTAGTCAGTTAAGCGACAGTGTGTCGAGTTCTTTTTCTTCCTGTGTTGTGTCTTGGCTGGGATCAGTCAATTCCAGCGTTCTAACAAGTCTTTATGGCAGGAATAGTCAGTATGAGGGAATACAAAGTGGTGATGTTAGGCAGTGGCGGCGTGGGGAAAAGCGCCTTGACTGTCAAATTCGTGTCTGGGACGTTCATGGAGAAATACGATCCGACAATTGAGGATTTTTACCGTAAGGAGATCGAAGTAGACAATGCTCCGTCTGTGCTGGAGATATTAGACACGGCTGGCACGGAACAATTCGCCTCCATGAGGGACCTGTACATAAAAAACGGCCAAGGTTTTGTAATTGTCTACAGCATTACCAGTTTACAGACGTTCCAAGATATTAAGACTATGCGAGAACAAATCATTCGAGTGAAAGGCGAAGAGAAAATCCCAATGTTGCTCGTGGGTAACAAAAGTGACTTAGAACATCAGAGGGAAGTTCCCACGACTGAGGCCAGCAGTTTGGCCCAACAGTGGGGTTGTCCCTTTCTAGAAGCGTCAGCTAAAAATACTCAAAATGTGAACGAAGTGTTCATAGAAATAGTTCGAGAGATGAACACTAGTCCTGTCAAGAAGAGGGGTGGTCGGTGCTGCTGTATACTCTGAGGAATTGAATGGTGAGGTTTTCTTTGAAATTTAACAGCGAATAAGAAAAAAGACGAAACAACATCCAGCTGATTCTAGCTGTTGAAAGGCAGTGGGTGCACATAGAGGTCCGAGAAGTTGTAAAACTGAGGTTGGAGTGTACAGTATGCTGTGCACAGGGTATCATCGGTTTATTGAATAATCTGTCATTCACAGTGAGCATTTGAGAAGGAAATCAACAGCAAACAGTGAACAACAACCTCAGCTTTACAGCTACAAAATGTGAAATCCCCTTTTCCAAATTTTCACTGATCTGTTTTCGTGTACGTGTTAAAAGCAATGTACCAGGTTGGTAATGTGTTAATTTATGGCATAAATTTAGAGAAATTGATACAGAGAGCTTGGTTGAAGCTTTTTATTTGCTGGGTTTTGATCCTCCCTTTATTGAAGGGGAAGGAACATGTGATGAATGACTTGCAAACATGCTGTGCTTTCTAAGTGGAGAAACTGAAAAAGGACTTAAAATAAGTATGCGTCAGTCATGGTGTGGTCAGTCTTTAATCATCGTATTAATGCACATGGTGATAAACATGTAGTAAACCGCCTGGAGTAGTGTGATGAACGGTACTGTATACATGTACATGCGCAGAAAATCAGTTTTAGAACCATAATTTTGAGCTCTATGTATGAGTGCCATTCATTTATTGTACTATGCACATTCAACTCTCTGCGGCTCAATTTGATGCAACAATCGCATGCGTAAGGAACTTGTTATGAGTTTGTTAAAGTGTCCCTGCATTACATGTTTAGATAATTTTATGAAGTATACAATTGTAGCTGTATGTATATGATAGTGAAGTACATGGAATTAAGACAGATTTGTGTACTTGTGCTGTGGTAGCCCTTTAACTGCATTATGAAGCTACTAGTTGTTGCTGTTAATCTGTTAAGTTTTAAGGTCGAGAATGAGTATGAATTTGCACTTGTTACTGATATATTTACTCTTTTTCACAACAGCCAGTGTTGTGATGAGCTGTAGTTATTCATTTGTAACAAATGTTATTGTCCACCAGCCCAGGGTTAGTTTCTTCTTGCATCTGACTCTGTCACTACAAAGGCATAGCAGATGAGAGCTTTCTATTTGCTTCCTGCACTTTGACTTACTCTTGTATATGATCCTTGATCGTCTGTTTGGAATCTCCTCTGGGTGGGGTGGTTGTAATTTTCTATTGGCAGAGACTTTGGAATAATGTACATGTATATGCTAACCAGCCAAATATTGACACGTGTTACTTTTGTGTGCGTCTCGGTAAAGCCTCTGCATGGTAAATGTACATGTAGTTCGAAAACGGGTTTCCCCTATTCAACATACGAAGTGACACTCACATGCAAGCCCCTCTGATTTATCCATAGGGAATGTCAGTAAAATAATTTTGATGCAAGCACAAAACATGTTAAAGGCTTACATAAAACGACCTACATCTACTGACTCGGGACTTGTCACAGAGGGATGAGCCAGTTTTTACTGAAAAGCCAAGTTACATACACGTAAATTTGTACCTGTATACAGCACTTGTTACAGTGACTCTTCTTAGTGTACAGGTATGTATGGGAACATCTTCAATTTACATATAGATTTACATGCAGAACAGTATTATTTTTTGGGTTTAGATTGTAGTGCATATATCTTACATGATGTGCATTACAGTTATTGCTACTTTAGTTTGGTTTGATACTATCAATGTGGCTGCTGAACTTTAATAAAATGCCATAGGGTATGGTAATAAGCAAGGCACATGTATTCAAGACTGCGGACATCCTGGCACTCGGGCATGTCGCCCATGGTAACGCTACTTGCTATAACATGGCAGTGAGAACAAATCTGGCCGCCATTTTGAATTTACTTTGATAAACATACAGACGTCAACCATTTCTCCCTCTTAACGATGCCCGAGTCTTGCGAAGTTGTTTGGTGTTCAAACCACAGTGTGAGTACAGATCGCAAGCTATCCTTCGAACTGAACAGGTGGCCATTTAAATGGCTGATCCACCCAGACACCGGCTGTCTACCTGTAGGAACATTTTTCCAGTCCCACAGGATCCTGTTTAAGTTGGTACATCTCTCTTTAACAGCGCGTTGCAAAGAGATGAAGTACTGGTGCGACATCTCCACTACCAACATGGTCCACAGTTTTGAAAATAGCCTTACGTCCGTATGGTTTGCAAAGTAAATTCAACATGGCGACCAGGTTTGTTTTCACCACCGTTTAATATAAAGTAGCGTTACCCCATGGACGACGCCCACAAGTGCCCGGATGTCCGTGGTCTGGATTGTGTTCAGCACACCATCACTATCAAGTAATCACTTGCCTCTTAGCCACATGTATGATGGAAAACTGTCAATATAGGATGTGTGCATGTATAAATGTGTGAGTGTAATATTTGTGAGTGTAATATTTGTTATCACAATTTGTATGCATGCGTGTATTGTGATAAATTGGTGTGTGAGTGGGTAGTAGGCACAGTCAACACAGTTTGATTGCTGGCACCACTCTATTTACCATATTCCCATTCCCCTCCTCCCCCCCCTCCCCCAGACATAAACATGACCCTCTGTAATACTATGCAGGCACGTGTATGTATGCACATGTAGTATGGAGACAGCATGGATGTGTGTCAGTACTGTTTTCCCTGTGTCCTCATTAATGAGTTCCATAGTAGCAGCACACCCAGTCTGTGTGGTTCACTGACTGCCAGGCCCTATGCTTGTCTGTATATGCTCCATGTAGGTGCTTGAACTAATGGGACACAGCTGAGTGGTTTTGAGGTGTGGTAGCAGCAGGGTAGTAAGACAGCTCACTGCTCTTGTGTAGGGATGTCTATACAGCATGTAGTTGTTGGGAGTTTATATACTCTATCTCTTCTAATTTTCGGGACATGTGGTCTGCCCTTATTAGTCAGTATACCTGGAATTGTAAGGGACAGACACAGATTCTTTTTTTTTTTCACATTGTTAGTCTGTCTAATGATCAAAACATCCATGTCTTTACTTTTCTGAAAAATGGAGAGAGAAAGGCAATTTTTTGGCTTTCAGCAGAACTGTTATTAGTCTAAAAAAATTAGAAGAATTAGGGTATGGATGTATGGGATTTGCACAAAAGCCTCAGAGGCTATATGCATGAGCCCGATTGATACAGTATTAAGTTATGGGACAAGTTTTGTAAGCTGATGTTCTCGGCGGAGTACAAGATACAGTAAATGAAAAGCAGGCATTATATAACATACAATTACCCTACGTATCCCTGGACACCTACACAGGTATGACACTGCATTAAGTTCCATGACAACCCACGTGCATGAAGCCCTCCTAACCGTACGAGTATGTAACTACCATCCAGAACCAGCACAGTAGGCATTAGGTCATGTTAGTTACATGTACGTCCTCATAACGTTCAAATGGCTTCATGAGGTTGCGCCCTGGTTTTGTTCTGCTCAAGAGGAAATTATGCATGCTTATAGTACATGTACCAAACTGGGGCCTCTGTGGCTTTGTTGGTCAGTGTGCTAGCGCAGCTTAATGACCTACAAGCCTCCAACCAATACGGTCACTGTGTGTTCAAGTCCAGCTTATGCTGGATTCCTCTCCAGCCATACGTGGAAAGGTCTGCCAACCTGCGGGTGGTCGTGGGTTTCCGCCGGTCTCTGCTCAGTTTTCTCTCACCAACGCTGGCCGCCTTAGTATAAGTGAAATATTCTTGAGTATGGCGTAAAACACTAGTCAAATAAATAAATAAATAAATACATGTACCAATATCATGATGTGAACATTGTGATTTGTTAGAAGTCTACTTCAACCTTTATAATCGAGGAGTATTGAGTTGGAACTCTTCTTACCGCTAAAGGTAAGAACAACCCTACTGTACCTGTCAAATGCAGTTATTTCTGATTACATTTAATATAACATGGACGTTTAAGAAAATTGTCACAAAAAGTGATTGAGACCAGATGTACGATAGGCAAAATTCAGGAACTGAAAGTTTCATTTAACTTACGAAGCTGCTGATTGAAGGAGCGGTTGTTTGTACCTCCCTAACATGGTGAGACAGGTGATCGGTAAATTAAAGTGAGCAAAATTGCCTGACATTTTTGATAAGTCACATGACGCAGTTGGACTCGTTTTACCTTTTGTGACAAAGATGTTCGCATTCGAAACTCCCCTATTTCAGACTCTTCTCTATGTGCATGTAACAGGCATTTATATTCGAGGTTACATGTACCTGTATTGATTTGTATTTATAAGGATATATATTGAAATACCCATGCGATATTTTGTACAAGAAGATTAAAGGAGAATGCATACAGATGGATGAACACTCTCCCATTACATCATGCAAAGAATTTTCAGAGCGAAAATTTCTTGGAAAAGTTTCACACCAAGTATGTGTTCACATGTAAAATTCTTGATGCATGTGTATATATATTTTATATACCTGTATATTGTTCGCTGTACATGTCTGTAAGTTCAAGCTTAATTTTCGCTGTCAAAGGAGAGTCCAGGCTAGCCTATTAGACTAGATCATTTGTCTTCGCAGCCGTCTGCCAGTGAGGAGAGCACTGACATTGCACACCCAGCCACAGCCCTGGTTGACTCAACTCGGGTTTTACTCAGGAAGTTAGTCAGGGGCATGGTGAAGGGCTGGTGGTTTTACTCTGTGAACTTCAGTTTAATCCTCTACCTGCAAACCTGACCAATGAGGTTTATAAAGTGAAAAGCTCTTTGTTGGACCATGCCATGTATTTCTGTCTTTGTGACGTAGCCGTCTTCTAGAATGCTGTGGTACAGTGTATAATATGCTGCATGCATGCAAGTCAACAAGACGACGTGTGTGCCCCAAGCTTCCTTCCTTTGTGACAGAGTTACCCTTCTTTGTGAACTTGTGGTAAAAGCATCCGTTTGTAAGGCAGTGTTTCAGTTGTCCTACAGACACACAGTTTCATATCCATATACAGGATCATATACATGTATGTCCCTCTAAAGTGCAGTTTCACATGAGTTGCTTAGTTGAAATTGGATGTGCATTGTTTTTCTCTGCTCTCGGTATTCCGGCTGGGGTCTGGAGATCCGGGATCAATGCTGGGTTGGGTCATATCAAAGACTTCAAAAAATGGTACATATACTCATTGCTTCCTTGCTCGACGCTCAGCATTGAGAGGTTAGAGCAAGGAAACAGGACTGGTCAGCCCAGTGTCAGTATAATGTAAGTGGATTCACGTCACGTCTGGTGTTTTTGGCGTGATATTCCTGTGGCTGCGGCACTCGCCCTGCCACAAGAAGACACAGTAGACATACATTGTAATGACTTTTTGTCGTCATACAACTGAAAAATTGTTGAGGATTATGTAAAACCCAAGCATGCATATACATACTGTACGTACAGGATGCTCCCTTACTGAGTCATCTGCCTTCATGCTATGTACACATACATACTGTACGTACAGGATGCTCCCTTACTGAGTCATCTGCCTTCGTGCTATGTACACATACATACTGTACGTACAGGTTGCTCCCTTACTGAGTCATCTGCCTTCGTGCTATGTACACATACACATGAGTAATATTTAAGTGACAGTTGGTGTGCCTTACTGGTAATCCTTTTATTGCATGTGTGTATGTATGGATAAGTGTACTGGGTTGTCTGTCTAGATTGAATGATGTCGTCGAAAATATCCATAAACACAATCCAGGTTAAAGGTGCACAGTTTTTATTTGCATGCGTTCTTGTAATATCTCTCCCTCGTTACATCATTGCGGTAGAACTCGATTCAAGGCCCTTTTAAGATGACTAATGGAGTACAGATGCCCTTAAGTTGTTTTTGCGCGTTTGTATAAAGTTTCAGCCGTTAGCCTCTTCACAGCTGGTGCGTAATTGCATATTTAGTTATCAAATGCCATGTTGTTAACTACTGATCTGAATTACTATCAGTATCTGTTTTTATCTGTGAATTCTGTGGCGTATGTAGAGGGTATTGACGGTTTAATACCATAAATATTGTTTGTGTCAGACATGGAAATGATGACCCACAAGATGTTCAGTGAGAGGTGGAAATGATGAAGTCATAATGCGTGGGAACAATATTTGTTGTATTCTTCTTCACTTTGCAATATTCTGTTTGTCTTTCTTACATGTACATGTACCTTATAAACAATATCATAACTTAGTGTATTTAAAGAAGTGTTAGTAAGCCATGTAAGAGCAGAGCAAGTGATTACAGTGTGGTAGGTGTAGTTAGCAATTGGTCACATGTAAGCATACACAGCCTCTTGCCACTTTTCAGGTACCTATATCCTGTAAAATATCGGTGAATAAATAAATATTAGAAACTTAAGTGTTCTCTAACACCATGACTTAAATCCAGAATTAGGTAATGAAATGTATTAAATATTAGTCACTGGCCTGGAATTTCTGAAACTGATGTGTTTTCATGACATTTGATAAACGTGAAAAAATACAGGTAAATGCAAACGGACCAGAATAAAATCGAACGAAATATATTCAGCAACATAGTTGGAACATGTACAGTACTTTTATAAATGTAGCTGTGGTCAGGTATATGTACAATATACATACATTGTGCATTGGAACATGCCTTTTTTCTTCCTGCTTATAAATTTTATATATTTATAAATTTAAACAAGCAAAAACTTATAGTCAGTATGAATATGCCAGTTAATGTATTTTTTCTTATCCGTAGAGGGGTTTTTCTGGCTACTCTCTTCTTGTGGTTACCACAATGAGAAATGGTGGATAATTGAGAAACAGAAATTTTGTATTGAGTTTTCAGGAAATGAATCAAGTTTTTTGATACATTGGTGATGAAACAATAGAGTTTTCTGATTTGTTCAAATTGAGTTTCTAGAAAGAAATGGACTAGAAACACCCTTGCCGAAATATCAATTTGCTACTGGTTATTTTTGTACTAGATATTTTGTTTTGGAAGTCATAAATCATGCCGGTAAAATGGCATCATGATGGCAACACTTGGCACGCCGTACAGATCTGGGCCTCCTTGCACAAGCCCTCTTAACATTACGAGCATGTCGCTGCCATAGCGACATAGTGCCTACAGCGCTCTTCGCGCTGGTAGTTATGTGTTCGGTAACATTAAGAGGGCTTCGTGTGAGTGGGCCCTGCTTCTGTACTGTATGAAGTAGGTGTATCACCACATGGTGTCAGGGATGCAAAGGTATAGACAAATGTGCATTTCACACTGTCCTCCAGGCTTGCTAATTTCACGTCCATTTCCACATGTTGGTGACTGACTGACTATCAATTAAAGAGCAGACATGGCATGTAAGCCATAAACACATTGGTGATGCTGGCTGTGACTGTATTACCCCCATATGCTGGCAGGCTGAAGGACAATGATGGTTACACATGGCTGGGGCACTTTGATCCTTGATGATGATCTCACTGTGCAGTGTGAGCAACAATGCTTCATGTTGTCCTGTTTATGAATTATTTAGTTCTGTTCAAGATGAGCTTATCTTGTTATGTTCTCTGCTTGTAATATATGTTCCAGCATATTCGTATTTGGCATTGCGGGCCAAATACAGCTCTGTGTTACTTAGATGCCCTTTTGGGTTCCATAATTTTGGACCTTAATTGAGAAAGCGTTAAATTTGTCATTTTTAGCGGGTTCACTTACTGCACCTGTTCATTTTAAGACTGACTATTTTAGTGGTGTTTTGGGTATAGTACAATATGAGCACTGAATTTTGTGAGCAGTTTAGCTGCTGATAATGCACTTTAAGATGCATTTAAATGTCTTCAGATGAAAACACAAGTTTTAATGATAAGAAATTATTAATCAAAGTTAATCAAACAAAAATCTGTTATATGGCCCTGTAAGGTAAGCGAATCAATCGGAATCAAGGCTTGAAAAGCCCTGAACTTTAATTGAAACAGAGTATATTCCAAATTGATACTGTTGGCCACTTAAAACCTGGTGACAATTTGCATGGCCATGTAGGACATGAGCTGTGGTTTTAACACGGATCTCGCTTACAAGGATGTCAGGACGCCACTTGACTGTAAGCACATTTCCCTGTTCTTCATGTCAAAGTCACAGGCAGAAAAAAGAATAACAAGGTCCATAGTATAAGCTAAGGCCGTTCGCAGTTATTTTTGTGTTCTTGTAATTCACCCTCTTCAGTTCGGTGTGTTCTGTTTTTACTTTCTGCCCCTTATCTGTTTCACACAGGCAACCAGCAGAGAAGCAGAACTGCATGTCCACCGAAAATTCACAAGACTGAAATTTAAAGTCATTGTAAGAACTTTGATATGCTCTCTGAATAGGTACACGTATATTTTCTATTTCTGCTTCATTATTGGTGGCATGCAGTCTGGAGTAGGCATACAGTAATACATGCAGAATTACAATTGATGTCTAACATTCCTTTCATGTGCAACAAAAATACATGGTAATATGCTCTTGTGTTTGTGTTTGCCACAATGCTGGATAGATTTATAGCTGTACTGGAGACAAGAACCACAAAATTAACTGAATATGGCCTGAATGTCCTGTATATAGAAAAGCCCAGTTGTGCTGTGCGTCGCCTGTACAGTGTGCAAATGTTAACGCCTGTCTTCATACAACCCTTCCTGACATTTTACGCCCGGCTTCCTGTACATGTAAATATGGGTTCCTTCTGATATGAGAGATATCTATTCGATGTGGCCCAATTGTATAGGCAGCAATTCTCGAGCGGAATCTAGATTCCTGCTGGGGATAAAGCCCCCTGATTTTGTTTAGCCGAGACACACTAGGGTGACAGCATGTCAGTTATAGCTCGCTCGCACAACACTTTCTGAATTCTTTCTTTTTTGTTTTTTTTTTTCTTCGCGCTTTTTCTTCTGTTCTGGCTTAACAGTTCTTTTTATCGGTCAAGTTTGACCTTGATGCATGTGGATCTACAGGACACTGAACCAGTTTGTCGATGCTGAACTTTACAGTTGCATGTGTGTATATGTTGTATCCGAGCATACACTAGCTAACAGCAAGCCGTAACACATTGAAGCGTCCTCATTCAGCCCTCGACCTTTATCATCAGACTTGCACTTCTCTGACAGTAAAAAATACTTAAGACATTCTGTGAAAAAGCTCAAACCCTTTCTGGAATGTACACAGCTTGCATCTTTTCTGAAGCCTAGCATAAAGTCTTATCCCTATGCA
Organism: Acanthopleura granulata; assembly: GCA_016165875.1. Lineage (NCBI taxonomy): Eukaryota > Metazoa > Mollusca > Polyplacophora > Chitonida > Chitonidae > Acanthopleura > Acanthopleura granulata. The sequence goes on along the minus strand of JABBOT010000011.1, from coordinate 7,502,093 downwards.
CATACTAGTTGCATTGTACATTTTTGATGATTTCTTGCATGTGTTTGGAAGTTATGCAGTGTAGGATAACTTCATGATACATAATTACACATATAGCCTGACCTCATATGATAATAGATTTGCACATGGTTTGATCAACAGGATGAATTAAAGGTAAACTGCAAGCACATTGAACATTTTCAAAATGGAGGTTTCTTTACAGGACAAAGGAATGGTTCAAGGTATTTTTGCTCAGTTTAATGATTTAAGCTAATATTAGCACTTGTAGTTACTTTGTAATTGTAACTCTTTGAAAAAAACTGTATTTAAACTCTCTTGTTTTTGTTCTGATTTAACCCATTTGTTATGGAAGTACAATCCACATAAAGTTGTACAATGTTTACATGTGTATTGTACAGGATGTCCTAGCTTATCCACAGTTGTTTAGTTAGTGTATCTAATTGGTTTTGTGTATATGTATGTACACAAAGTTTCCTAACTGAAGTGTAGACCCACATGACTTGTACAAAGTTAATGTACACATATACAGTGTATCATGTAAGTTTTGTACCAATTAATATCATGGCTACTTGTATATGTAGTTGTGAACAGTTATTGTGCATGTACACAAAGCATGTTAACTGAACTGTATCTATGCATCACTTGCATACAATGCCTCATACAATACATGTAACTTACCCATATATGTAACTTACCTGTACACTATACAAGTACTTGTAAACAGTAAAATTTTGTACATTTATACAATGTGTACTAATTTAACTGAAGTATATCCACATGACTTGTACAACATCACTGTGCCCATACACAGTGTATCATATATGTTTTATAACAGTTAGGGTTGTCACTGTGCATATTTGTAAACAGTAAATGTACATGCATCTGCACAGTGTTTCCTAGCTGAAATCTGTCCACACAGCAGTTACTGTATACAAATGCATGCTCTAACAGTGGCACTCTCACAATGATATTTATTCAGGAGCAGCACTTAACAGGGCATTTTGACCTCTAATGCAACCCAGATGTCACGGTACGGCAAGTTTACCTACAATAAAACGACAAGACAACGCTTGTGTGTTAATTTACTCTTTTCAAGTCGCTGCTGGCGTGTCTCCGTGAGATGTTTTCCTTAAGTGATTTATGTTGCTTCACGTTGTTCATCAACAGCCAGAGATGAAATCTTTACAGATAAACATCAGTGTGTGTACATGTATGTAGCCTAGCATTATGAAGACTTGTGCTTGTAGATATGTACATATAGTAGGCTTCAGGGTTTAGTGTCTGTATTAATCAATTACATGTCGTTATCAGTTTATGTATCAAAGACCTTTATCAAAGACCTGAGTGTATGAAGATATGATGCTTGATAGAGATGTATTTGGATATGATTTGAAATGCGATTGCAAAACCATGAACATTTGTTTGTGCACACGTTTATATTTCTCTGATAATGATCTTTGGTTTTTGGTAGTATAGTACTAGCAATTTATTTGTTTATCTATTTGATTGTTGCTTAATGCCATACTCGAGTAGTTTTCACTTTATGGTATAGTGTGTGGAGGAAAACATGGTGCATTGGGTTAAACCTCTGACCTTTGGCAATTTACTGGCAAACTTGCCTATGTGAGACACACAGATGCTCGTACCATATCGGTTGTTGATTGTGAAGGAGCGTTAAAATGTGCAATTGGCCAAACGACTGTCTTTGACCAATTTTATAATATTTTTAATTAACTCGTGTGATTTTTCAAAAAATCAAATACCGACACATAGCATTTGTTCTACCTTGAGCTCTTCAGACCAGAAAAGTTTCAGCTCAGAATAATTACATATGTCTGCTTATACCAGAATTAAGTATACATTGCATGTGGGATTATTATCAGGATGCCTGAAATGCAGTTATATCATTTTGCAGAGGGATGATGGAATCTGTGTAGTGAAAAGTTGGAAAGTATTTTTGTTGCTTTCAGTATGACGTTGATCTTGCGTTACCTGTATCATGTTCGTAGTTTAGATGGACATATACAGGGTTTTTTCTAGCCACTTTCTCGTAGTGGTAACCACGACGAGAATTGTCGTAAAATTGAGTTTTAGACAAATTTTGTATTGAGGTTTGATAAAATAGATGAGTTTTAGCTACACTTTACATACATTGGTGATGAAAACTGTTTAGTTTTCTGATTTATTCAAATTGAGTTTCTGTAAAGAAATTGGCTGGAAAACCCTCTAATGTATAATACGTTATATATATAATATCTTTGTCGTCGTCATGTTTAATTTGGTAGTTAGAATTGCAGGTAAAAAATGTGATGGATCAGAAGAAACTTTGTATCCTATCTGCACCTTAAATGCACCAGTTTCGCTATGTTGTCTGGTTCTACGAGCACCCTGTCTACTAAAATTAGTCTCTGAAATGGGCACCCTAGGTGTGCCCTAGTGATCCGCACCCAAACAGCATGCTGTGATGACTGTGCCCGTGATGAACAGCTCCTAACAGACACTTAATGCCCACAGATCAACCATTGATGTGGCGTACCTACCCTAATTCCTCAACGTTTTCACATATGAAAGAGCAACGTTCAGTGGAATTTATGCCCATTCTTAATTTGATTTTGCAGAAAAAACTACGTTGGTTCGATTGGTCAGTTTCAGGGCTTCACATAATTTCATCAATCAACACATTATAATGCCTTCAGAATTGGCTTGAATAAACACCTTGCAAACATGCAGAAAGGTTGAAGAATTACAGTTAAATGAGGGCTGTCAAAGTTCTAATACTGTAATAAACACTGATTAGCCATGAGATACAGGTACACGTGCAGGTAGGGACAACAAAGAGGACTCGGGGCCAATCTAGTTGTACTAACCGACATGTAGGTGCCTTGTGACCAAATTTAATCGCTTATCATACATCTATGGGGTTTACCTATTGGTAAATGTAAAGTACTTGCATACATGTATAATTAATACCATTTGGGGGATTTGTGAGAGTAAGGTGGTAGATTAGAGAAGGACTTACGAGTGGATTCTAATTAAGACAGATACGAATGAATGAATTATTTATGATCTCATTGTCTATTTTCGATACGTGTCTATGAATTGTCAGTCTTCACGTGGAGTTCCGTTAGGCTCTCTAAATGCACCGGTAACAAGAGTATGTACAGGCATCCAGAAGACCGCTTAAAATTGACGCTGTAGCCGTCTGCTTGGAATTAGTAGTACTGTATTCAAGTTGTAATTTGGTTGAAATTTTGTCTGCACAAGCAAGATTTGATGGCGAAATAGCTTATGAATTCTTCATCAGCACCTTTAGTGTGTAAAATATTCCAGTGCCACTGACACGTTCAGCGTTACAAACAAATACATAGTGTAACTCAACTGTGTTGATGGTGAAAATTGGTGAAATACTGAATCAAAATGCAGCTTGCATTTTTCGCAGTTACACATTTGTGCATTACATGTGCATAGGCCTTTAATTTGTAGTGCAGTATTCATGTTTAAAACTAATGTCGTCGTGCCAAGATGTACAGGTACACTTGACTGAAGAGCTGCCAGTGGTCACTTCCTGTTGGTCATTTTCCTTGATGGTGACCTCAATATTATGAAGGAATTTTTCTGTTTGTTTTTTTCTTTATCGTTTTTACAAAATGTGCTGGAAGGCCAAGATGATACATGCTGTTCAGTGTTTAAAACAGACCTGCGTGTACAGTGCTTCAGGGCAGAAGATGTTGACTCACTCTAAACATACAGTAAATGACCTAAATGTTTGCCCCCAAGAAATGATTTTTTTTTTTTGAGGCAATTAAATATCATCAAGTATTACCTTTGGTACCAAGACACATTTTGCAGGTAGGATATCATCCCATCTTGTAGCGCAGCCTGAACTAAGGATCTGATTTTAATGAGATTAGATGTCATCCTACCTGTCAAACAAATTTCACAAGACCTTTCTGACATCAGTAGAGCTCTCAGAACCAAGAAGGATGTGCCACTTTGTCATAGGCAAAAGTTTAGGTCGTTTACCATGTTCATAAGTCATTTAAATCTAGGTCTCCAACATCCTGTGCTTTCCCACCCTAAATCGAAGAGAACCTTTCCTGTTAACACCTCCAGAGACCCACCTAAATCACATGTGCCATGGCTGAGTTTGCTGCAACTGACCCAGAAAGTGAAGAATATACAGTACATGTACATATCTTATATCTTCAGGTTAATACGCCAGTTATACTAGAAGCCAGATTGGACTGTTTGTCTTAGGCCAAATAGGATGCCTGTGTATCAGTAATATTCATGAGCTTTGTACTTGTATGTCGACTAATAGGTGGTGAATTATACACTACCGTACCTGCTTAAGTTGACACATAATTAGCCTTCACTTCAAGTTTAATGCTCGTTCAGGTATTTCCTAGTGGTCATGGTGTGTATTTTGCAGTTGATTCTCCTTAAATGGTACAAAGGATATGTGATATGTGGATGCACACTGTAATAAAATAGTTAGCCTTTGATGCCTAATATAAACCCCTAGTCCATATATTGGTGAGTTTTAAGTTCGAACTCTTTAATTGCTGAAGGCGAGAAAAGCCGTCCTGTACCGTGTGACCTGTCAGAAATGTTAGGCAACTATTTCTGATTACATTTACTGTAGCATGGGAGGCGGAGAAAAGTTTCAAAAAAAGGTTATTTATACCAGACATACAATAGGAAGAATTGTAGAGCTGGAAGCTTGTTAATTTAATTTGAACTCGATACTTCTTTGTTATGACTGTATAGTCAATGCCCTTCAATTCCCTTGAGTTTTTTCACCAACAGACTGCCCTGGTGTAGTAAACTGTATTATTTAAGCGGGTGAGTACCAGGTGAACGGTCAAATGAAACAATATTTGACATACTGTAAATCACGTACAATTTGACGTGATTTTTCACTTTGTACAGCATGGTTGGTAAATAATTCCTTAAAATCTGAGCTGATTTGCTGCAGTTAGTATTGCCCAAATTGACTTAGTACATGTATTAGGATGAGACAGGCATTAAGATTTAAACATGGACTCATTTTGATACCCTTTTGAGCGAACTGGCTCCTGAAAAGTTATGGTTAGTAAGCCGAATCGGCACTGCAGAAGTCTCTCAAGATCACGCTGGTTTTGGAAGAGACAGGGTGGGGGCTGATTTCACGGAGGTTAACAATGCTGCTGCTGTTGTTGGGTGCGAGAGCCCCCCACCCTGTCTCGTCCGAAACGAGGTGATCTGTAGGGACTTCTGCAATGCCGATTCAGCTTATTGCTAGTCATTCATTTTTTAATATATTTGTAAGCATCATCTTCCCACGGGAGCAAGCTGCGTAGTAGAGCAAACCTCTTCACTATGGTATATGATGTTACATGCATCATAATATGTAGACTAAACAGTTTGTATCAGTTGTGTACATTTGTGCTGGATGTTTGTGTACATTTATGCTTGATTTTTGTGTACATTTACATATACATATATTGACATACATGTATTGGTGAACTTAGTCAAGCAAGTTTTGTTATGATACAAACAGTCCTAGAGCTGATGAATGAAAGAAGGCCAGTTTTGTGATTGTCAGTGTGATCACTGTGATATCATAGGCTTTTGTGCCTGTCAGTGTGATCACTGTGATATCATAGGCTTTTGTTACTGTTAATGTGATCACTGTGATATCATAGGTTTTTGTGACTTTCAGTGTGATCACTATGATATGATAGACTTTTGTGATTGTCATTGTTATTACTGTGATATCGTTGGCTTCTGTGACTGTCAGTGTGATCACTGTGATATCATAGGCTTTTGTGACTGTCATTGTGATCACTGTGATATCATAGGCTTCTGTGCCTGTCAGTGTGATCACTGTGATATCATGGGCTTTTGTGACTGTCAGTGTGATCACTGTGATATCATTGGCTTTTGTTACTGTTCATGTGATCACTGTGATATCATAGGTTTTTGTGCCTGTCAGTGTGATCACTATGATATCATAGGCTTTTGTGATTGTCATTGTTATTACTGTGATATCATAGGCTTTTGTGACTGTCAGTGTGATCACTGTGATATCATAGGCTTTTGTGACTGTCATTGTGATCACTGTGATATCATAGGCTTTTGTGACTATCAGTGTGATCACTGTGATATAGGCTTTTGAATGCTTGAGTATTACATTTACCTTCATTGTTCATGGGATTTGAAACATTATGATTATTTCATTGACATTCCATTGTTTCTTGTTCTGGTCCTTTGAACACCTCAGTCATGTTAGTTAAAGATGGAAGTCTTCTTTACCCTCGGTTGATCATGTCCAGAGATTAACAGTAACTTGCCACACATGCACACCAGGCAAGCTAAAATCATACCGGTCAATCCAATCCACTTCCATTTGACCAGTCTTTTCCTTCATTAATGATAACTCCCAACTTCAACAGATTTATTTGCAATTTCATTCAATTAGCCATCCGAATGTTCCCTTCATTATGTCCATTGGTGATGCTTCAAAGGGAGGTCACTGGGTCAGAATGTTGAAATGTGAACTTACATTAGAGAGTCACAGCTCAATGGCATTGCTGGTCTGACACCTATAATATTGGGTCAACAACACCCTCATTGGTTGTAGATGACCCACTTAGGTAGGGAGTTGAAAGGAGTTGGGGGGGGGGATGCTGTAGGGAAGCAATGACTCATATCACTTGATCCAGCGGATTTGCTCCCACCAAGACCATATTGATTTATTAGTGTTGGAATAACATTAATCTACTATCACATTCTATCTGCATGGAATGGCCTGGCTCTCATTGTGGGTGCTATTATGGGCACGTGCAGTGATAAAGTCTGTGCAGTCAAAGTGTGTGGTGGATCGAGTCATTATTAGGGGGGGGGAGGGCGGTCTGCTAGCTTTAATGGTGGTTTAATACTATGTGTGGTATTAGGCATGATCTCCTAGTCGTATTGTTGACAGATTGTAAATCAAAACCGATTAACATTTACCAGCATACATGCACACGTACATTAAACTTGTGCTCTTTTTATCCTGATATTCGTAGAATTTAAATGGTGGGTAATTGGTACCCCCACATCGTAACCCTCCAACATGCCTGTTCACACATACATGTATGTCTCCTGTAGTAAGTTTCCAGCCTTCGTAAGACACATGAATGTTCACCATATTAGAGAAACATAATTCAGTCTTGATTGGTAAATTGTCCATTGTGTATTAGTATAATTTGTGACCACAAAATACATGTACACTAACATATTCCCAGTGTACATACACTTATGTGAAAAAAGGTGTATACATTTAGTGTACACATCCCACAAGATTATTATGTAAATATTAGCTGAAATGCTGGGTGTATGGGTAACAATAAACAGTTAAACACAGTAAACTGTGAAGGATCCTTAATGAAAGCTGTCTAAATTAAAATTTATCAGATTTTTTTATATATTTTATAGTAGCAAATTTAGTGCTTTAGTCAAATGCCTTTAATCATAAAGTATGCTACTTTATGTCTTTGAACCATTAATGTGTGAAATCCCCTGCAGAAGTTGAACTTGTTAAGTGTTTAAAAAATGCAACTTTGTAAACCTGTTTGCTAGGCTGCAGACAAGATTTAATCCTACAGGTACTTTTATAGGCAAGAAAAATTCATGGCGTTTATGTGAATGGCCTAATAAACTCAGTTTCCTGCCAAATGAGGTTGCATAGTCATTCAGCACTCACTGTTTTCGTTGGGACTTTGTGATTGTGTCAGGAGATTTGTCTGGTAGTTTTCACTGGTCATGGGTCAGAGGTGAAGGTTGATCTATCCGTCCATAAACCTGACAGTCGGCCATCGTATGTGAAGAATTTCTAGAAATTATATTATACGCCAATTAAATAAACAAATGCAGTTGTATATGCTAAGTCAGTGTCATCAATTGTCGTTTTAACTAACATGGGTTTTGTGTGTTTCTTCTTGCAGATTCATCCATACTTTTTTACCAGCCTTTTTCATACCAGAGACGTCATTCTTGAGCACATGTTACACACAAGCAGAGAGTCATGGGTAGCTCTGATTGGATCTCGCTGACTGGCAGAGATTATGCTGCCCTGTTTGGAGATGGAGAACTCTGTTTGGAGATTGGGAAAGTTACAAATGATTTCTTTCTTGAGGTCATCCAGCTGTCAGGATGATGATGCATTGTGTGAAATTTGACTGCATCACGCATCTGTGTGCAAGTAGTACCTGCTTTTGTCAGGATTAAAGTGATCAGTGTTCATCCTGTGTATTGCTGTCTGTTGAGTCATTCAGTCAATCACGTGAGCACGAAACCTCTGATTTTAAAGAGTTAGCAAAAGAAACTGAATCTGTTCTCCACAAATGATTTTGACTCCTGGATATTGCAATTGTTTTTTCTTTTTTTTCTTTTTTTTTTTTTGCACGACAACAACAACACAAGAAGAACGATAAGCCCAACAATAGTAGAAGTCTCTGAGCCTAAAAGCCAAAACTGGCACAACCACTTAGAGAATAATAGTTAACTCACAGTTTCATATTAATTTTCTGTCGGTGGGAAAGATTTCTGTTTTCAGTTTATCGTTTTCATTTTTGTTACAAGTGGAACATTGTCACTGAATTTTCCACCTGGGAGTTCCAACGCCCCAGTAATGGCCAGTGCCTACTTTCCTGAGTGTTGGAGGCATTGTATGACAGTCCAAGATCTCAGTCCCAATGCATCGTGTCCTTTTGACAGTGAAGTCCTGGAGCCCACAGATCATGTAATTCCTGTCATTTTTGTGGTTATGACATGTTGGTTTATATGCCTCTTAAAAATGAGATTCCAGCAATACATGTGTTGTAACTTTGTTTCAGCCTTGAAATGCATGGCTTTTTATGCTCGATCAGCACTACACTTTGTATCAACCGAATGAAAGCAGGTTTTTTTTGTTGTTTTTTTTCTTATCCATTGTTAATTAGCAGTGTGTTGTATCAACATGTATCAGCCTTACTCTGTGTCATTATGGATCTGGGAGTGTTGCGTTACCTACCATTTTTGTCAATATCAACCATACACTGTTTCATTGTCAACCTTACCTTGTCATTATCAACCTGGCAGTTTGTGTTGTTATCAACTGTGTCATGCGTCATTGTCAGCCTTACTTTGTGTTGTTATTAATCTGGCATTGTGTCATTATCAACAGTAACGTATGTCATTTTTTACTAGGCATGGTGTCATTAAGAACCTTACCCTTTGTCATTATTGACCTGACATTGTGTAATTATTGACCTGACATTGTGTCATTATTGACCTGGCATTATTGACCTGACATTGTGTCATTATTGACCTGGCATTATGTCATTATTGACCTGACATTGTGTCATTATTGACCTGGCATTGTGTCATTATTGACCTGACATTGTGTCATTATTGACCTGGCATTGTACCGTTTTCAAACTGACAGTTTGTGTCATTATCAGCTGTGTCCTGTGTCATTATCAACCTCAGTCTGCGTCAGTAAATACATCTTTCATTCAGTTTGATTTTGTGTCATTCCCAAGTTTATTGTCAACCTAACTCCAAGCTGTTTCAAAGTCTGCTCATGCATTTTTTGGGGTCTGAGGTTTACACACATACAGTAACATGTAGCATTTTCTTTCAGAGCACAATACTGAAATTCATAGAAATACAAAGGCTTCAGTTTCTGGCAGATTTACTTTAAGTTTTGCTTGAACCATTTGCAGTCCTAGATGTACTTGTTAATGTTAACTGTTGACTTTGTCTGCAAATCATAGAGTTATTGGCTCCAAGCTTCCTGCTTGACTGTATTCACTGTCTTTTTTTTTTTGAGTTCCAAAGTACATTCAACAACAAGTGGACATCATTTCCTACAAATTTTCATTTCTTGTGACAGCCATTGGCATGTGAGCTTCTGTAACCATATCAGAGAAAGATGATGTACAAAGATGATGTACAAAGATTATGTGTGATGTGTTTCTTTTGACATAAGAATACTGTATATGCATTATGGACTTGGCAATAAGATTGTTTCACATTGTAAGACTTTGCAGGGTTCGAAATGATGGATCAGCACACAGTAGGTGGTCACCCATGAACATTTATTTTACTTGGGCTCATGCAACATTTACTCTGTACATCCTGGAAGAAATTGGAGTCCCTTTTGTTTTTGTGTTCTTTTTTTTTTTTTGTCCTTTGAATGTAAACATACCTGGTTTTGTTATGACCTGATTTTCTGAATGTCTTTGAAGTCAATGTTCATGTGATGTACCGAAGCGAATCTTAGCAATGACTTGATTCCTGTTAATTATAACCAGCAAATTGGATGTACTTGTACAGTATACTTGTACATATGTGGTATGAATTCTGATGAAATGACCTTGACCTGCAGTAGTGAGCTAAGAAGTAATCCATACATGTATTGAAACCATTCTTGAAGGTATGACAGATTGGGCAATTCACCTTACCTGTAACCGTAGTAACAGGTTGGAGAAATCCCGACAACTCTTCTGAAAGGAAGGGGGAAAAAGGTTGTGTCCTTTGACGAAGAAACTGTTGAATCAAGGCAAAACAGGTTGTTTCTTATGACAAGAAAACGAATTTAAATCTCGTGATGCAGCAATATTTACATGTATCCATCTGGAAAGAGCTGACAGATCATCACAACTGGCTCTTGAAGTGCTTACATGTACATGAATGTGAAATTCTAAAGTTGTGGCCCTTATTTGCATAATAATTCAGGAAGCAGTCGCTGCTCTATCCACCAGGTATTGATGATGAAATAACTGTCGTCCGGTGTAACTATAAACCTGCAACTCCAGGTGAGCAAAACAAGCAGTATTTGACTTTCGGAAGTGTGCGAGCTGATATTGTGTTTTAAACAAGCTGCTTTCAAGCTCCATTCTGCTACATTCTGTAGTGTAATGTTTCATGTTCTCTGTGTTCTGTTTGGCTATGTTTCACATTTTCCGCATTAAGTTGTTTGTGTTTTCTTTAAAGAGGTATTTCTCTTTCTACAGATATGTTCTGTCTATTTGTTTCTGTGGACTGTTTTTCGTGTTCTGTTATTTAATGTTTCTCACTTTCTGTTCTCTGTCGTGCGTTATTTCACCCTAATTTTTCTAATGTGTGATATTTCATACTTCATGATGTATTTCGTGCAATACAGGTGTTCCACACTTTCTGTTTTTTCGTTGTATAACGCATGTATTCCATGTTCTTATTCCATTGTGTAATATATTTACTTGTATTTCACTCTTTCTGTTTGCTTTTTGTGTAGTATTTCACACTGTCTTCGCCCTACTGTGACTGACTTCATGGAGGTGTGCTCATCAGCCTACACACACTAGCACAGAAATGAATACGTATTTTTACACAGCTGATGCCATCGTGTTGTTTGTCTGGAGACTGTAAGAGGCCATACTATTTGACAGATGTTCAGATTTTAATGTCACCAAACATTTCTCATGCGAATGCAGCATCTTAAGGCTGCTACCCACATTAATGAGACACCTCACCAAGTTCATCATCACTATTGCCGCAGTATGGCAGAAATATTGCCTTTGTGGTGTCAGGCCATAACCATTCATTCGTTCATCGTGATTAAATGGAGGCAATAATTTGAATTGCACCCTTCAAAAGCAGCCATTTTGTTAGTATCGTACGTGTAGGATTTTAATCCTGCACTTTTGCAGTTAACCTACACATGTATCTGGAGACCATTTTGCTCATGTTGTCATTTGAATCTGTCCTGTCATGAATTCAATGGGCTCATTGTTAGCTCAGAACTACTACCCTAATTCCTCAACCTGTTCACGTATGAAAGAGCAACTCTCAGTGCAGTTTATGCACATTTTCCATTTTATTTTGCACGCCAAACTACGTTGGCTGGATTTGCCTGTTCCAGGGCTTCTTATAAGACAACTTCAGAATATGCTTGATTAATCGCCCTGCAAACATGCGAAAAGGTTGAAGAGTTACCGTAACAGTCAAGCGTGTTTGGATTGAATGCGTTTTTCCAATCATGTACATGAACCACGAAGGTTGAACGAATCATTGTGACCGAGGTTACTCAAGCCGATTCAGCACCCGTCATATAGTTTTGAAGGTGACTCCTGTGACCTTGGCAAGCCATTTGTCTGCGACAAGTCAGCATGCAGCGCACTGATCTAGCTAGGGTTGTTACTATGCCTGTAGGGTAAATACGGCTGGCACTCTTGCGTAGCGCTGCAAATTGACAAACGGAAAAGTTAGGGAGTTGTTAAGTTTAGGTTGCTGTCATGATTTTCAATGATCTGCTTTTCACTGAAGCTCATTGCTAAAAGCAGAATCTTCAGTAAAGTATATGTCATGCTCTCTACCACATGACCAAAACAATGGTCTAAAATTTACAACTGCTCTTGAGTTGCACTGTTTCTGTAATTCTGCAGTTTTGAGCACAGGCAATCTGTTGAAAAAATGGCATTTTATCTTGCATCTGTCATCCAACATTTTTACCCTATTCATCAGAATTACAGATGTCCTTTGTTTACAATGGCAGGAAGTAAAAGGCAGGTGTCCAGCCTTTAATTCTCTGTGAGAAAGGCAAGAATGATTAAAATTAGCAAATTGATTTAACTGGCAGCATGCCTGGTATGTGATGTTGTCCACTTGGAGAAGTTATATTTTATGGTGTAGTGTAGTTCTTATAAATCTATCCATGACAAATTTTTGATGATTTCTGAGCCGGTAATGAAATAAATGTTATTGGTTGAATTACAAACAGTTGATATCAAGGAGGATTTGCACAATTTTTTTTTCTTTTTTTTCTTTTTTAGAAAATTTTCATGTTTTTTTATTTTTGTGAAATTACACGTAAGTCAGTTACATATTAATGCTCACTGCAATGTTCCAGACAAGTTCTTGAAAAATGTGCAGAGTTAATAAATTTGCTAATTTGAATATCTGAATTTTATAATATCTAAGGTAAATGTATCGTAATGATTTTTTATTTTCGGCATTTCATATTAGCATACAACACCAGTACTTTCGTACTAAGTTGTGGGCAGTAATTTACACTGAAAACCAGTCAGTACGTTTTACATGTACATGCTTTTACGATATACATAATTCTTGTAATTTAACACTGTCTATTCTAAGGGAGGTAACTTCTGCTTATGTTGGGGATAACTCTCAGTACCCAATGTCCCTGCTCTGAGACACATTATCAGAAAATGGTCCAAGTGCTTGGTGACTTCTACTTGTATCTCTAATAATTATGAGTTATAGATCATAAAATCTAAATCATAAATGAAATACATGTTAAAACTATTAAACTCTGTATTATTCAGTAACATATTTGGTTGAAAAATAAATTCAGTCTATTATATGGCTTTATGTATTCTATTCTGTGCTTCCAGTGATGAATTTCCAATCGACATTATTTTACTCTGAATATGAATTATAATTATGTGTTTTATGTACGAATATCTTTGTTTCTGTACAAGTTAAGCCTTCAGCTGTGCTGGCTTCATGGGGAAATTAGTGCATGAAGCTATATGGCTGTAAAAGCACTGACAACATATCCCCCATAATTTCATGGAAATTTTCGTGAACAAATCAACCTGCTGGTCAAAGTGTTTGTACAGATGGTTGATTAGTTTGTGAAAAATCTGTTGAAGTTATGGGCTATTTACAGTTAATCACATAAAATTTCACAGAAACGTTTACCTGCTTAGTGTAGCAGGATAATAGGTTGGTGGAAAATTCAGTGAAATTATAAGTGATTCAGCACTCTTGTTTATGTTTTTGATTTGTTTTGTTTTTTTGTGTTTTTTTTTGTATACTAGTTACTAATTTAGGCTTGCTGATCATGAATTAGAGATGTGTTGTAATTCAGTTAAATGTTTGACCTAGTATAAAATCACTTTTGAGATAAATTCAAATCCGTCTCCAGATTTTGTACAGTGCAGCCGTTAATTTTTGTTCACAGAAATCTTGCCTATGAAATGTCTTCTCAAAGTTTGTGATTTAAGATCATGGGGCACAAATGTAATTTTCATTGTTTGCAAGATTGACTTTTTGCTGGTAATTGAAATAATGACTTACTGTTCATGTTTCTTTACATAGTTGTAACTCCCCACCAACTAAACAAGGCAACCAGAGCTGTTTACGTAGTCTGTTGTTTATCAGCTTTGCGTTGCGATTTTATTTTTTCTTCCTTTTATTTTTCTCACCTGTAAATAATTGAAAGTCTTGTGTTGGTGAGTTGACTGTCTTCTGGTCAAACAGACAAAAGGTCAGAAATGCCAAAAGCTGTCAGTTGTACAAGAACTTGTAAAGGCTTTTAAGAAAAATATATTTCGATGACTGATACAAAGGCGCTATGCAGGTACAGTGGTTACAGTCTGCCTGGAACTCTGACCAGTTGCTTGTGTGAGAGTTCCCTCCCTTTACCTGCTTGCCACCAATGTGTGATAATCTATTATTATTATTATTATAATTGAGGAGAATGTAAATACGGCTCAATTTGTTATCATAATATGTTAGCTTTTTTTTTCATTTTTTTTTATTGATTGATAATAAAGGCTGCGTGACAAGGGAAAATAAAATGTTGGGGGGGATGGGGAGGGGGGATTTTATGTGTGGATATCAGGAATACAGCAAAACTGTAACCTTGGGCACAGGTGTCTTTGACCTGTGTATCTTCTTCTGTCCTATAGTTACTATGCATGAATTCTAAGCCACCTTCAAAAATATGGAAACATGTTAGTGAAAACCAACATAAAATACTGTAATATTCATCCCTTTTTGTACTACTGATATTTTTAAGCAAATGTAACACATTTCATAAAAATGTTATAAAATCACCACCTGAGTTTTGCTGTTTTTTTTTTGTTTTTTTTTTTTTTTTTGATTAATTTATTTTCACCTTACTTGTACATCTGAATGTGACATTTGGTTTTGTACTTTTCTACTGCACTTGTTGTGCCATGTTGTGTGGGACAGTTTTCACCAGTGATCCAAGTTTCCAGGCGGCATTAGCGTGTAATTATGAGTGTTTTGTACCTGCTTTGATACTTAAGGAGACTGACAGGTCTTGCGTGTGGTATGATTGAGCGCTGTAATTGCCCTAAAATTGCTACATTTTTCATTTGGGTAGATTTTGATAAGAGAGATATTTTAAGATATTAATTCAAAGGTGGAATGATATCCAGCTGGGAAATTTCGGGTGTCATTGACAAATGTAATATGTACCTTTACTTGCCATTATAAAAGCTTTTTGTTTGCAGATTTTAAGGGCAAAGACGATACATTTTTCTAAATGTAAGGCCCTAAAAAAATATAGAAAAACTCATGGCATTCTCCAAAACAATGCACAACTCCAGGCTTGTAGACATTGGAATCAATCACCTGCTATAATGCAGAGGCCTTTTTTTCCAGTGATTAGATGTTGACAATTAGAGGAAAGTCGTGTGTCCTTCTCTGTAACATAAGGCTTTTGACACTCCATCTTATTGAATATTCTAGGAAAAATGTTCGAAATGTGACGAATAGCCGCTTAGCAGAGAATTGATATCATCAGTAACATGGTCGGGTGTCATGAGTGTACACAGTGAATATGTATTTCAAAATAACATGGATGCTTCAGAATTGGAGATACATCCAGCTTTGTTTTTCATATGCATTATTGACCATAATGCATCATGGATGATAGAGCCCCATTGCATTACCATGAGTTTGGAGTGTACGTCCAACTGTATATGTGCACTTCGTTCATATTTGAAGTGTACATCTGCACCCCATTGTTCACATTTGTTAACTCCTGTGGATCTGCTTTTCAGATGGGACTAAGACATCACTTGGAGTAATGTGTGCGAGATATGGTGAACATTTTTTGGAGGAATGTGAGGATTCATTTGAAAACCCTTCTTGCCAGTTGAAGAAGTTCATGTTGTGCAGAATACATCCAGGCTCAAGATCTCACTCTTGTCTTTTACACTGGCAATTTTTTTTCCAACTGTAAAAGTGTTAATGTTTTTGCACAGCGTCTTTTTCTTTAAACGCTACATTAGAGCTATGGACTGTATAGAGTTCCATACATTTTGTAAGATTCAGACAAAATATACACTGACAAAAACCTCCAGTTAAATCCGTTCCCTGAGTGAGGACAGATTTGCAATTTTGTGGATTAATTCATTCCAGGTTACAAGTTAAATCTGTTCCTGATTACATATTAATCCACATACAGGAACGGATTAATCTCATTATATAATGAAAAGGCAATTTGTCATCACCCAGGGGACTAATTTCATGAACTATTTTTGTTTTTAGGGTAAGAGATTTTCTTCACCTTGTATAAGAACGACCGTCAGTTACTCCACAGGAATAAATGTACACTTGCTACCCCTTAACCACTTAACTGCTTTGCACCAGTGTTTAAAGAACTTGAAACAGTGTTTTTCTTCCTTTTTTTTTATTATTATTTTATATATTTTGTTGCGTTTTCCTATTCCTATATATTTGGTTTTGCTCTACTTTTTTATTTATTTTTTTCTGTTTTGATAAAGTCACATCACAGGGGCATGGCATCCATGCCTCAACAATGATTCAATAAAAAATGTATCCATAATTGAAAGCGATCTCTTTTTGTCTTTCCCTGTACATCTTGTAAATTGTATCCAGTTACTTTTAATAGGATAGTGATGGTTCAATGATTTGCCGTTGGTTTGCGTTCATTGAAGACCACGTGTCTTCGACCAGCATAGTTCCAGGCTGCTCAGACGTTGGAATTTGCATTATAAATGATGCGAGCTCTCAATTACCACATAAATGACCTGGGCGCACAGTTTCCACGTCACTTGGAAATCGATCGCCCACGTCATTTATAATGCAAATTCAAATGTCTGAGCAACTTCGGAACGACCACCAGTGTGGAGGTATATTCGAAAATTGGTCTGTAACTTGACAAAGTTCAGTGGTTTACCCCTGGTGTGCCGTTTCCTACACCCCTAAAACGAACCACAGTAGTAGAAGTGAAAAATTACTTAATATACATATATAGCACTGAGGAATAAAACCAGTCAGCGAGTAAGTAAAAATGGCAGCGTATTTCTAGCAATCAATCCGAAAACGACTATCCTGTGGCTAATGAGGTCGCAGGCTCAAACCCCGCACTTGCAGGTCCGCCTTTGGTTTAGGGTCAGAAAGTTTTGCTTAGTTCATGTAGGCCTACATAGCGAATGATAATGGTTTTCTCCATGTCCAGCCCAGTTCTTTCCCATAAACATGACCGCTGTCATAGACGTGACATATTCTTGAAATTTGAGCCCAACAATAGGCTTAAATGACATGAGCAAAGTGAATACAGAATGAAACATCTGAAAAAAAAAAAAAAAGAAGGAAGAGGTCTGCGGTCTTACCCGGAGGCTTTACTGTATATTTGGTTTGTCGATCCCACATTTACACTCGCGAGCCTAAAATCTCTTAGCGGGGGGATGGGGGGGGGGTAGGGGGATAGGGTCTCTGTGGCCGAGTGAATTAGCTCGCCAGCTCAGTGCAGTGACCTCTCACCAGTAAGATCGCTGTGAGTTCAAGTCCAGTTCACGCTGGCTTCCTCTCTGGTCATACGTGGAAAGGTCCACCAGCAACCTGCGGATGGTCGTGTGTCTCTGCCCAGTTTCATTCCACCATGATGCTGCCTATCATCGTATAAGTTAAATATTTCTGAGTACGGCATGAAACACCAATCAAATAAATAAAATCTCTTAGAGCCGATCTTTCAATGGAGCGCATTGTGGACATATCTATTTTCTGTAGTACCAAGATTTTGATACTTTGTTACTTGAAAAAGACGGTGTGAGCCCGTGAATGGCTCAGACAACACATCATTCTATCTATGCTTCGCCTGCATGCCGTGCGGTGTAAATCAAGGGTTTGACAGGTATACAATGTATAACTAAAGTTATAATATACATGTAGTAATCGGAACACTGTTTGAATTGTGCAACGATAATTTGTTGCAAAATACACATTGAACAACACTAGGATTGTTAGAGTTATCTCCCCTACTCCATAATGGCTGACAGAAGCTAAGACCACGTTATTACATGATATATTACAAACATTTCAATATACTTGTGTTATGAGAAATCTCCCTCACTGTATTCCGTGTAATAACGCTATAGCCAAACGTCAGCAAACAAAAGTATGATATGCATTAATAAACAACTTTTATGAACGACTAAAATTCAAAGTAGTCCTATCGTTAAACGCCAGAGAAGGGCAATTTTGTCTTGTTTCAAGCAACTTTTTCGTAATGTAATGGTTATGACAGCAATCTTTCAAACATCCATGTACATTGTACATATAGGCCTCCATGTATACCACTTATCATGTTAACGAATTAAAAGATTAAGTTCACAGTGTACGCGTAGAGTTCCGATAAACCTATTCATGAATACATTCTGGTTGAGGGTCTGCATTTTATTTCGTTGGTGCAAAATGGATGGTGCGGGACGGGGGAGGCGGCAGCTGTCTCATTAAAAATTTGCACAGAATATAAAAGTCGTAGCACAATGCAAAATAGTTTACACCTTTTCTTCTTTGTTTACCCAATTCCTTGGGAGATTATACGCTTTTGTTCGAAGTGTGCAGTGGTTGTCCCCCTTCAATCGAATGTTGCAAAAACAACTGAATGAGTCGGGATATCATTTATTCGTACGCCCAATAGGTGAAACAGTCCATATTAGGCTTAACCTCGCTTCTCAAAATAATAGGTGAACATCTCTAACTGATAACTTGCAAATATTTCTCTAAAACGGGCATTTCACTTGACGTTTTGACAGGATCAGTTTAGATATGCCCAAAACAATATTCAAGGCGCAAGAAGGTTCCCATTCGCAATAGCTGTGACAAAGAGTCAGTGTTATACATGCCTGCACCCTGCTCCTAGTGAAGTTAATAGTCCATGCATATTGAAATATAAGATGAAAAATTTTTGATTTGACCGACAAAGATTAAAACAAGCAAACAGATCGACTCTTGCCTTGTTGAAGTTAAAACAAACAAATTAAAATTATCGAGATATGTCTGGTCGTGTTTTGCGGACACATCATGGAAGTGTTCTAAAACTGTGAAACCAATTTGTGAGGTCGTACACGAAGTTTTAGAAGACCATTCACTTGTCAAAAACTTATTTGCGTGACATACACACTGACAGCAATCTGCAGATGAAAATCTGCGCCATATTTTGGACAATGGCTGTTGGTTTATTCCATCCATGGACGTTTATTAGTACACACGAATGAATCAATCAAAACAGTACAGATTTTTGTCTCTTGTCTTTAAAAGTGAAATACCACTAAAAATGAAGTCGTGAGTTGTGAGGGCTTAAAAACTCTATCTGGAAATACCTCCAGTGAGTTTTTACAGATTTTTGGCCACAAAAAAGATTTTGATTGTATGATGGGCTTTATGGACCATATTGATCAACCTCAAGGACAAAGACGTCACACATTCCATTTAACTGCTAAACAGCCTCTGATTAATAATGATTTCTGCACCTGTCTCTCTATTTAATGTGGAAATATAGCAATAAGAGGCTGTTTTGCTTAAAGGAATGTGTCACGTCATTGTTCTTTAGCCTATCCAATATGGTCCATAAAGCCCACCATACAATCAAGACCTTTGGCTGCCCTTAATTTGGTTGGAATAAAATCAAAAAAAATCAGTGAAGGTATTTTCAGACACAGTTTTTTAAGTTCTTCTCATTCATCACAACTTCATTTGTGAGTGGGTTTTGACATAAAGTTTTTTGACCTTCAGGTAAGGCTTGTTCCCTGCAAAAAATCTTCCGTTATCCGTTATTTAAATGACTGGTTGGAAAGTCGATGGATCTGTTGATCGGATGGTTTGACAGCAAGAATATGAACATTGGTTTACAATTGGTCGATAAAGTATTTCTTAATTTGTTATTTGGAAATGGACGCACCAGATAATAGATGTAATTCAGTTCGTCTGTATATAACTTTTTTTACATTTTTTTTGGCTGGTGCACGCATATGCATGAACATTTACGCGGGAAAATGCGAGAACATTAAAAAGACATTACATTAAAAAGGTATTACAAAGCTATTAATTCTTCTTGCGGAACTTCGCGGGATATCGTGTGAAGTTGCAAAATGTACCCTAAATTGTTATGCCTTTTCATCCCATTAGCTCTCTTACTTCAAATTGTGATCACCCAAATAGGAAAGCTGTCAAAAGGGCGACCACATTTTCGGCTGCGCACGGCTTAACCGTAGTCTCCTAATCCCGCGTGAATTAACAGAGATTAGTTTTATGTGCGGACTCATCTATCCTCGATTTTCAGCGTTTGTTTAACGAATTTCGCACAATGGGACGTAATACCGTTGTGACTGATCTCAATCTTGACCCACTTCCTCTATCTTCAGACTTAGGGCGAAAAATGGCCAAATCTAGACTTGTGTGTATTGATAATAACATTTTCATTACGAATGGGAAAAAATGGCCAAATCAGATGAGCAGTACTGATTTTGAACTTATTCATTTTTTTTTTCATTTTGACATATAATTTCTGATGTAATGTCGTTATTAATCAAGATGGCTGCCCAATAGAGCCTTCGTTCGAAGATGTCTTCTTGTAGGCCCGACCGCTCTCTGCAAGTGACAAATATAGACCTCAGAGAAAAGGAGGTCGAAACATCATTCAGTGCATATCAACGTAGAGACACGACTGCTGCTATACCAAGAGGATAGAGGAAAAGTGTGACATTTCAGCTGTTTTATCTCACAACCTTTAATTTCTCTACGTGGTGTCTGCTTGGTTCCCAACATACGGAAACCAGGCATATGCCATGTAACAAAATGGCGACACACTACATAAGAGGTCAAAGTCTCAACATAGGAGAAGATTTGCCTGTATGGTCTTCCGGGCGTGCGCGACCCCCATGATCCAGCGTGCGTTACCCTGTCATTTTCCGGCCCTTCCGTAGCGCACTACTTTCGCTCCCCGTCCTGCTTGACCAATCGCCCTCGCGCCCTCAGCAGGACCACGGTGCACTCTTCAGACCATTGCGTAATCAGTGACGTTGCCGTCACAGTTTGAATTGCACCACCTAGCCTAATTCACACCCGATTTTGGCTGATGCATCAGTAACCCTTTACAAAATTGTCTCGATGGATTAATGAAGTTCACCACACGTGCATGCGCAAATGAAGATTAAACGATTTGTCATGATTATGCCGACTGATCTGCGAGGAAGGAAGTTTAATTAGAAATGATCACGTGGCTGTATGAAACGCCATAAATACACGCACCTGTCATCGACTGTGCACCGATACGATCACACCTGCACGGCATGATAAACAATTAAAACGTCTAGCCGATCCAGCCGTTTTTGCAATACCATGAGCTTATGCTGGCTAGTCTAACAATCTACCGTGTGTATGTGGCATGCGTGCACCAATAAACGTCTGCTTCCTCCATAATGTGTGTAATTTTAACTCTACAAATGTCGGCTACTCGCATAGATGCATAACAGCTAAAAGAAAAAATCAGACAAGATGAGGAATTTTAATCAGGACTTGCAATAACATTATTTAAACGTCAAAATTGTAAACTGTGTACATATCTGGAAACATTTTTGTGAGAATGCACGCAACACCTGACAGTATATACTTCTACCGAAAATTCAAAAACTCGCAGAAAAGTATTTTGAGACATCAATGGTTATAGGACGATGCATGATCTTTTGAAATTTTCTCAAGAGTTTGCCATGTAACCATGTATAGATTTTGTATATGTTGTATTTTGCAGACTGATTCACACAAATTTATTTACATGAGTTATGGATATTTTTACAGACTGTGGACAAATTTCTAATTGCAGAAATTCCAAAACTGCTTTCAGAGGTTCATGGTATAAGCATATATGAGTGTAGGCCTTGCTCCACTTAATTCTTCCTTGCAGAAATTCCATTTCTTGGCAGAGGAATTCTGCATATCAGGGTATAGGCATTGGACCAATTATCCTATCCAGGAATTACAACAACTTTTCCACAGTAATAAATTGTACATAAAAGGCATCTCTTCTCTTCTTAACATGCTTTCCAAAATCTCCTTCCTGTACATAAAATCGATTGTTTTCTTTCCATGGCAACCATGAGGCATTATTCGCCTGCCGGAAGTGAATTACAGAGATGATATCATTATTTAAATATTCTGATTGATAAACCATTGATTACCTGACGACATATTAAATCCATGCATTTTTCTTTTGCGTTCTTAAATTCATATAAACACGTTTATGCATATTGTATATTGGCATTAAGATTCGTGCATTTTTCACAGTATTTCGGCCGAAAGTGTTCTGAAGAACTTTCTCAAGGCAAAACTTTCACGAATGATCCCTTCCACTTTCCAAATGATAATGTTATATGTTTTTCTTTCTTTCTTTGATTAAGAATCGAGAAAGGAAATATCTTTCGAGCTGTTGAAAAGCATTTGCATGGAAACGAAAGAAAAATAAAAACAAACATGACATCTTCTGATATGTGCAACGACATACAGGTCACGTGGTGAAGAAGTTCGAGTGAGAGTGTAGTTCTCGCACGTGCTATGGTTCTAAGTGGATAAAGGAAGTGTCGTGTAGACGTGAACTAGAGATTGCTGTAATGGAAAACTGCAGCTTGAGACGTGATAATTGTTTCATGTGGCTACAGATAGGTACGTGATATCGAGCCATCACCGTAAAACAAAGTCGGTTAGTTCAGCTTTCACACCGTTGGTTTAGTTCAAAGCTGTCGAAATTTTAAAATCGTGTTAATTTTTTCTGTACTTATATGAATGCTGGTGATATAGAACCCGTGTACTAAGAATTATTGAACAAAAAAATACATATCTATACACCCCTAGTTTCTGATATATAACTGTAACCTAAGTGCACCTGTGATCCCCGGGTCTGATCAAGTTTTGATGTTGGCGTGAAAGCTATAGAACATATACTTTTACATCACGCCTACATACACACTGTGATGTGCAGACAAATTTGACCTAAAATGCTTCGACCTATTCGTACGTAACACGCAATCACGAGCATCTGAACAGATGTGACTTATGTGTCTTCATTAACATTTACAAACACATCTTTATACTGAATGGTAAAATATTAGGAGTTTCTTAATGGGTGTACGTTTCACACTGAGAAGGCCTACGTCATTTAACGAGCAGTGGTATAACGATTTTTAACCCATATCTTTTTCACATTATGTATTCAAACCTATATCCATATACAAATAATATATAAAATATTGCACGGGAAATTTGAATTTCAGTAAATCCGTTATTTACAGATGATAAAGATATGGTTTTCCATCCTGAGGAATCATTCATCTGTCAGCCAAATAATTATGTCTGTATTTGTGATGTACATGGTATATGTAATAAAAGAAACAACATGGAGCCATTGATGTCGGGGAATCTTTCATCTGCCAGCCAAATAATTATGCCCATATTCATGTTGCATATGGTATTTGTAATAAATTCTCTGTGAAATATCATCTGTCGGGGGGTGGGGGGGGGTGGGGTGGGTGTAATACCTTGACATGTTAAAGTACAGAGTTTTTTGTCCGTTTTGATCACTGTTCTTATATTTAAGCAGTGATTTCAAGTCCAGTTGCTGCTGGCTTGTTCCCCGAGCGTACTTGGGAAGGTCCGCTAGCAACCTGCGGATGGTCGTGGGCTTTCTCCGGGCTCTGCCAGGTTTTGTGGGTTATAAAGATCATAGTCATTTGGAATTTCTTCATTCTTCAAAGACATGCGCACGACAATGTCCTTAAAAAATAAGGCATGTTAATAATTGTATTTAAAACTCTATATGACATTTCACTGGTTTCCAAGATCAAAAGCATTTATTGGTCTTTGAAATCGAAAGCATGTCTTCAATATCACGAGCATTTAAATGTCTTTCAGGATAGAAAACAGGTGATGGTTCTAAAATATTGTTTGGATTCTTCTAAGCGTTCATGACATTTAAATATTCTAGATATCTAAGTTATGCACGTACATGTATGTTTAACGATGAAAACCTTTGGGAGTTATTGGTTAAAAACGTTTCCATAATTCCATGATTTATCAATAATGTCACCTTCGGTGGTTTCCCACATTAGCCTCAGGCTGAAATCGACATTGAATTAATTTTGTCGATGCCGTAATGTGTGCATTCTACTCATTACCAAATCAAGTTTCCACCAGAATAGGACAAATTCAGCAAGGTCGCCATTTGAAAGCAATTACGGGAATTCTACAGTTTGCTTGTGTATGAATGAAAGGGTCTGGGCCGTACGGTACATTTCAACTTCACTCTCCAGCGAGGTTAGATGCATGGTTTCCCCTGTTTGATTTCCAGTATATAAGGTTGAGTGGTTTCCCACTTCGATTTTTCGTAAGGTTCTTTGGGTCCCCTCCCCATTTGGCTTCCGTTAAGGTGACGTCCTTTCCCTATTACGAGCTCTGTCAACTTCCCTCTATAACCTATAACAATGGAAGACAAAAGTACAATGAGGATTGAATAAAATGATTGTGTGGTAAATATACACTTATTCGCTTTTGACGCCCTTGGACCTCGCCAATGCCACAGAGGCATTTCTGCCCTAAATCAGGATGTGAAATAACTCTTTTGGAGTTTATAATGTTTGTACCGTAGAATTTAAACATCTTTCAACCTCATTAATGTTATCCTAACACAAAGGTGTCCAAATTTCATCTTCTTGTACCAAAAATTATACATTGTGTGGGTTTTTTTAAATTTTGGCTTAAGACAGAAATTATTTTGTGGAATCGGCCCCATTAGCTTCCTTTAGGTACAAGTGGCAAAAAAGAAGAGCTCCACCCCGAGCATTTCGTTTTCCTCCTAACTAACACGTAAACCCGATCGCTGTTGTTAACCTGACACACTTTCTGAACACGGCGTTAAACACCAATCTCCAGAGATAAATGAATAAATAAATGACTATGTACCTTCATCCGATTTGTAAATTAAACCATTTTTGGGATGAAAACATTGCTCAGTCATGTCAGGTCTGTATATGGAAACGAACAGCTATGAAAGAAATTGTCCTTTCATGTACAATTTACAACTTAATATGTTACATACATTTTTCACTATTTCTTAGGTGTTTGCGTGCTCCTGTGTGTGTGTATGTTAAACAACTGACCACGTGGTTGAAATAATGCGAAGAATCTTGGTACAAACAACCGCTACAAGTATTACGGCAACGAATGCCTATAGAGCCATTTGATACAGCGAATGTTTTCTTTACGAAGCACGGTTCCTCCAACTGTTGCAGGTTTGGATTTTGTGCCCGCGTGGAAAACCACAGTCCTGTTGAGATTTTGACGAGGCTGAAAATTCATAAAATGTTGCTCATGCTGTGGCATACGAGATGCCTTTGAGCAAACATCGATTTATCCGCATGCTTCGAATACTGTTCTACAAATATCATGCACACACGCACACACACAAACAAGGTACCTCTAAACACAAACGACATGTTGTCAAAGAACTGTTACATAACGGATGCATATAACGACCGCATATCACCCACAGGTATACATGGCACTGCATCGTGGCAATTGGTTCTTCTTTCACCAATGTGTATACTCTTTTGTGTCCAGGCCATATGTTACTAAGGGCAGGTCACGATCTCTTGGTTTTATCTTGTCTTCATCGAGATTTAAATGCATACAGTTGCGAGGCTTTATGTATATGTATATCTAGTAGGTATACATAGACATATATCCTGCGGGCCATGTGTTCCACGCAATTAGAGAAAGAAAATACTAAAATTTGCGAAGTGATTAAATCGATTTGTAGGAGGCCAGAAGCCGCTGGTTTGTGTAAGTAGGTAACAGCTTGGGGTGAGGACACAAATTGGCGATTAGTCCTACACCAGCGCTATACCCTCACGAAATCGCCCACGGAGATTCCCTCGTCTAATCGCAAATAGAAAAACGGCATCATTGAACACTTCACAGGGGGGTCAAAAACAATCCACCGCCAGACCTTATTGCCAATTTTAAGTTGCCTAATTAGTCCGGGAGCCCTGGGTTGTATCCGTCCAAGTTTTATGCAATCTTTTTCCTGTCAGGATCATGCCGTCATCATTTAGCGTATTTTCACACATGCTCACAGTTGCGTCCAAAAAGAAAAAAAAAAAAAAAAAAAGAAAAAAGGGGAAGAAAAAAAACCCCAAAAAACAAAAAGACGAATGCAGCTATTTTGGTTTCACGGTCTTCCGCCATTTTGTATTCTACCCCCAATTTCAGGTTCGCCGTTTCACGCCACTGGGGGGTAATGAGATTTCAATGGAATTCACCCACAGTAAAATTACCCTCTCTTGGCCGTTATATTATGGCATTATGCGACAAACTAGTAGGGTAATAAGGGGAGATAGACTATAGGCAGACAATCGCAACTTTAATTGAAACAAATGAGAAAGCAGGCAATCTTAAGATGATATTGCAAGTTTTACAATCCTTGAGTCGACTTACAGTCTGTTTACCCAAAGGTTGTTTATTTATTCCTTTATTTATTTATTTGATTGGAGTTTTATGCTGCACTCGAGAATATTTCACTTACACGACAGTGACCAGCATTATGGTGGGCTCAAACCGGCGGACACCGTAAGTTTAAAGTGGCTTTCAATATTGTTTCGGTCACATCTCCATGGTGTCTCCTTGTAGCCTGCAAGACACTACCATAGGTGCCGACATGTATCTATATAAGCCCATGCTGGCTTCCTCTCTAGGCGTACGTGGAAAGGTCTGCCAGCCGCCTGCGCATGGTCGTGGGTTTCCTCCTGGCTCTGCCCGGATTCCTCCCACCATAACGCTACCCGCCGTCGTATATGTGAAATATTTTTGAGTATGGCGTGAAACACCAATCAAATAACTAAATAAATGCATATAAAAGGGCTGTTTTCGCTTGATTGACCCGGTTTCTCATGTAACCCTGTATGGCAATCTTTTATAAAGTTTTCGCCTTGGTTTCTTCCATATAACCAGAATATGTATATGATCTAATTAAACATAAAATAACAAGAGGACCCAAAGCTCATTTCTCCTTTTCTATAGTAATTCAGCTTTAGATGTATGTGCGATCATAAAACCCAGGTACAGCACAAGCACCGTAGCGTCACAACAGGAAGCGAAGCGTTTTTACTCCGGTTTGGACCCTTCTGTGTCGGCCGTCAGTCTCCTATTTGTACACCAATTTCCTTCTAATACGACTGTCTCCTCTTTTACGTATGTACACACGATTTTTGTTGTTATATTGTCGATGTGGTGTTAGGCCATAATCATTCATTCATTCTTCTAGTACGTCAAAGTTTTGCTGAAAATAAGGGTAAATATACCGTTTCAAGTTATGCACACCGACTGGTCAATTTAGGTGGCAGTGACAGTTCTGCTCTCTTCATTCCTCATCTTCGTCTCCTACCGTGTAAAATGACCAATGCCTAGTGGGTGAGTAATTTGTAACAAGCGTGTTCAATAAATATACATATATATTTAAGTATTAAACAAAAGGTGCCTAAAAACATGTATATAGGCCCACACTATAATTTTGGACACTCTTAAATATTTAACATCTGATGCATAAAAGTGTTTATAACTTAAACATCGAAATTTCAAGTGCCTCTTTCGTGTACCTATTCCGAGATCCTATTTTGGGTTTTGATTTTGGATGTTGTCATTCTTACGCTGGAGGCCATATATACTATTTCCTTTTTGTGTCATGTGTTTAGGAAGATATAGATGAAATGTTATATTCTTTGTGCATTCCGATGCGATCAGCCAGGCCCATAAGTTTCCAAATCTTGTTTCTACAGATTATAATATTCTACAGACTGACCCACTGGGGCAACCTGCAGACACTTATAATTAATCTATATGCCTGTAGTTCTGCAGGCTTCTGGAAAACATCCCTCTGCTCCGATCACAAGATATAATTCAAATAAAGGGACAAATATCTGAGACGATTTCATCATAGCTGTTTGAAATGCAGTCTTTACGTTAAAAATACAAAATTGTTCCCTGCCACAGGAGAAAGTTCTATGAAACCACATGCAAACATGGCTTGTACAGTACCGACAAATGAAGAACCTTTTCGAGACTGTGCAGTCTCTGGTTGGAACGCCCAGTTTACAGTCGAACAGCATATATACGGTGTGGATACAGACATCCGGTAACATGTTGGATGTAAGGGTTGAACGTATTTTCAGTTTAATTTTTTCATTTAATAGCTGTCGTTTTCGTTTGTGACTGATAGCATGTATGGAAACACACAGAACTTTTTCAATGTCCATATAATTTGTTGTTACAGATGACTTTATTTGTAATTGTATGGACATAGCGATTTCAAATTTCAAAGTTACATTGCTTGTATATTGAGCCATTAAAATAATACTTTAAAGCAGGGGCTATCTACGATGCATACGTACGTCTATCGTAATGTCAGACCATTCATCTTTCGCCTAATTATGTATGTTCAGTGATGTTTGAAAGCAATTAAAATGATGATTGCATAAACATTTTTCGCGATTTTAATTCCAATCTTCTTCTGGCTGTAAATGGGGTTTGTGGGCAATAAAATGTACATCGTTGGCTAAACTGTTGAAACACAAACAATAAATTCAACAGGGCATCAATTATGTGTGATCTGATCAGGTGCAAATGAGACCGGTTTACAGGCGCGCGTTGTCATGCGCAGAAGAGGTTGACATAGGAAACTGAATTACTGATCATAAATTGAACACTGTTAAAGATAATTTTTAAGGCTGGCGTGAACTGAAAACAGTAAAATGTCCAAAACATTTATTTAATTATCCAAGTCAGTGTAGGCCACGGTAAAATCTTTTTGCTATGTAATAGACAAAATTAACTGGCTACCTCTCCGGTCGTACGTGGGAAGGTTCGCCAGCAATCAGCGGATGGTTGTGGGTTCCCACGGGCTCTGCCCGGTTTCCTCCCACCATAATGCTGGCCGCCGTCCTGTAAGTGAAATAGTCTTGAGTACGGCGTAAAACACCAATCAAATAAATGAATCAATCATTAACAAAAAAATATAAAATAAAATACAAAAAAGTAAAAAAAAACAAACACAAAATTCAATCATACCCGAAAGAAGGCGTCCCAAGCAGACCTACAGAAGAGATTGACATGGTTGAAATCGAGCTGACTGAGGAAAAGCAACATATGCCTGTATGACGGTTGCACATGCGTAAAGAGCCTGGTAACAAGGAGTTCAGTTTGAAATCAGAACATCACTACATTCCGAAAGTTGGATACCAGCAGTCTTTTTAATTTCAAAGCAAAGTATTTCGACTCTTCCTTGTTGCAGTTTTTTAAGCACTTAACACGAAACTGATATAAAATCAGTGGTGCTGATGGCACGCAGCGGTCATAGTAAAAAGTCAGCGTAAACTTACAAAAGAGACTTAAGCGTGATTCGAGCATTAATGTTTAGCATGTTGTAAAAAACCTGACTTGGAAGAGGTGTGGAAAATAATGATGTTCCTTTTTGTTGCTGCGCGTCGTGTTTTTACATGCTTCACGGGAACGAAGTGAAAACCACTGATTTTTTTGAAAGAGTGTCTTTTCTTCGCGTGCCACTGAGGTGGAAGGAATAGTGCGGTGGTTTGGCTGCCGCTGTCTGGAGGGGCTGGCCTGATGTCTGTGGGCTCTTGTAAGCGACTGCCCGTCTACAAAACGGGCCCAGCCAAGTGGGACGCTGTGTGATTGTGTTCAGATCAGTTCCCAGACGGCTCATCAGGCTTAACACAGGCTGGATTCCATATGACTACATCCGTTAATCGAGCTGGCGCGAGGATCGAAATTAAATCTCGCCTGCTCAGTGGAGAGTGTAAACCGAAAGAAATAAACATTCCAAAAAAAAAAAAAAAAAATGTATTGCATAGTTATTGTTGTTGTTGTGTATTGACACTTATTTATATAATGCCTATTGACCTAGCTTGTGGGCTACCTGTATACATTAGCGTACATATTCCAAATTCCAAGGATATCAGTGTTATATGTGAGTTACTAGTTTTGTCAGTAAGACATAATGGGAATGATCAGTACCTCGACGTGGTGTTAAGCCATATAGCCATTTCTTCATTCAGGTGAAAAGTTAACACCTAACATTGGTCAGTTTTCATTCCTGATTGGTATAAAAAGACGCACCCTTTCCGGATGTTAGCACTGAAATCATGTACGGCATTTAAAGCAGTGACAATCTGGCGCCTTCTTTCATTTGCAACATAAAAAAGCAGTGACTACTTGACGCTCTCCTGCAAACAACAAGTACCATCCCTTGACCAGCACCGTTTTCTAAAACATTCGGATATTTCATATTCAATGAGGCCGGCTCACCCTTTCCTTAATGTCTATAGCATGAGTATTTGTTTGTATTGGGTTAGTTCACAGGCAGTATTATATACGACATTAATGACTACTTGATTGCACTGAAACGCTGAAAGCAATGAGAAGTTTGAAGTAGGAATTCCAATTTGGGTGTATGTATAAAGCCTCGTCATCATTTAATCAGCACAGGAAATACTGATGGTTGCATATCTGACAAAGGGGAAAATCCGTTTATATATAGAAGGATGCGAAAATAGACACATGAATTTTGACTGAAGTCATTTCAGTCGAACAAACCTACCTGTATAACATCTCTCAACTCAATTTTGCAATTCATTTTTGCTCACTGTGTTTTCGTCTTGTAATTAGATAGTGTAAGACGACGTTTAATTGTTATCAACTCATGAACTCATGAATACACTCGCATTATCAATGGATTGCCATTAAGTCAAATTTAATACAAATGAACACAGAAATACGTGAAATAAATTCAACACTCGCCCATCCGATCTAATACAAGGTGTAAGTAAGCATACATATAAACGACGAATCAGACGAAGCGTGACATGTTTTTAGGCGCAATGATTGCGAAGAAAAAAATGGTCTCGCACATACGTTACCCGTTTTGCAGTTTTTTGTGTCACTCTCAGATTTTGACTTGGCTCTCTACTGGTGGGCATCTGCTTGTTTGAAAAATTTGTCCTTGATGTGTATTTTCAGCGGTCTTTAGTGCGGTTTTGTTCTAACTGTACACGTAAGTGTTTAACAAGTAGCAACTTAGACCTTCCTACCATGGCTTCAGCAGATGTATTTAAAAATGGTTCAATACAATACACTTGAAGTCACTGGTCTAGAGTTACTCAAAATCATATGTTGTCATCGCGTATATTTCCTACACACAAACACAAGGCCAAAACACAGAAAATACGCCTAAAATGTGACCGAATTTAGTGCAACTCACCCTGTTGTACAGTCCAAATATATAAACCTGTAGAATATGTATAATGTGACAAACTGTATTTCAGGCCTCTCTCCACCCCAAACCCCGTTTTTTATGGCCAGTCACTTGTATAAAGATTTAACAATGTGTTTCCTTCTACGTTCGAACACATAATAAAAAAGAAATGTTAAATAAACTCCTCGGTGTCTACATTCTTGCATCCAACTGATCAGAAATTTATTGTGAGTATGGTGTGCCATACAGTGTTACATGCAGACACGTTATTTACACATTACATACATGCAGACACAATTTAACACATTACATACGTATTGGTATAAATACAGTCGCCCGTTTTCTCCCTGAGTTGGAGATATCGCATTTCCAGGTTTTCAGGCATTCTAGAAGACGGCTTGACAGCTCTGTCTCTCTAATTCTAATGAAAAGTCATTGTTGCTAGACTATTGATCTGTCTTGGATTATCGATTTCTACATTCTTTTCATTTTTCATCTTTCGGATTTTATTATGTCTATGTAAGACATAGTGTTGTGCCCTCTATTGCACCAAATATATAGTCAAACAGTGCACAAGTTTCTCTCTGTTTGACATGCTCTGTGGATCGATCTGTTTGGTAAAATATTTAGTATTATATGGCTCCATCTTTGTGCGCAAACATATTTGAGTATACAATAATGTGGTTACTTCAACGCACCGAAGCATATATATTGAGACTTATGATGTGTATCACCCAATGTGTCCAAGCATATATACTATATCATAATGTGGATTAACCCATACATTCAAACACAAGTTCTATAGGCAAATAGTACAGCATCCACACAATCAACTGACAGACGAGTCAACCGCTCAGCGGGCGTTATGCTTGTATGAGTGTGTATGGCATAAGTGTAGGCACTAAGCGTTGCCATTCAACTGGAAGCTCATTTTACCTGTTACATGCTTAGATCACGACATGTCTTGTTCGCTTACACCCCAATATCACACCCAATTGTGCAACATCAGGTGCTGGCGCCCACAAGTAGCACACTTATATTTTCTCTTGTAGAGAGCATGTCTGAAGTGGATTCCAAGGATAGGGCCGCTGTGCCCCACGGGCTATAGCTAACTGACCCACGGGTTAAGGTGATCGACCGGCCTCTGGCTACGTGCGAGTGTCTTATGATGTAAGGTGTACCAGTGTCTTATGACGCAATCGCATTGTGTGATGCTGATTGGACATATTGAATCGATTACAGGCTGACACTTTGTAATCAGGGTATAATGTATGACCGCAAAGACGAAATTATAAAGATCTTATGTTGTCCTGAAGCCGCGTCCAAACTGCGTGAGATGTCGTATCTACTGGCTGAACGTAGAATATGTAGAATTTTGACCCCTCCCTCAAAAAAAAAAAAAAAAAAACTCACGTGAAAGCGATTTATAAAATACCATTTATCCTTTTTGCGTTAGGCTGAGTTAATTGGGTAACTTTAAGGTTTTTGCGGATGTTTACTAAAGGCTCAAAAAAGAAAACAAAACCTTGTCGTGGGAAAACGGCATTTAATACCAATTTTCGGCTTAATAGGTTCAAACACATATAACGCCAGAAATAATGAAAAATGATTCTTAAATCATAGATAATTTGAGTTTTATTGAATTTTGTTCTGGAAAATTGCATTTGTACTCGATTTATCACAAAAGAATTTTATGATTTTTGTGTTTCTTTCCTGGATTTGTATGGGATTTTTTGCGCTCAAATACAATGATCACTTGTCTTAACACATGATTTCATACCGACAAGAATAAGGATTTTTTTAAACAATAATGACGTTTGCTATTTTTTAGAAGAAATTCTACACATCTGAACAAGGCGTTGCTTTGACAAAATATGACATTGCATGAAATAAAGAATAGTAAGAAGAAAGAAAAACCCTCGCTGATTGGCTGCCACAAAATTTCCCACTGCCGTCAACACCTTGAATTGTTGGACTGTTTTTTCTTGTGTAGGCATCCAAATTATATCAAAGACATGCAGCGCACTAATTAACCAAGACTTGTCCCTTGGTTTACTACCTGGCGTTAATCCTGTAATTATCCAAAAAGGTTAACCTGGCTGTTTAATTAGCACGTACCTCCATTTCCTTTAATCCAGTAATTACTATTATTACTAGTCAACACCGTGTGCTTAGCAATGTTCGTAGACTTCTTTTCGCTTAGCGGTAAAACGTCTTCAAAGATATACAGTGAATTTCTTTCCGAAGACAAAGGATCTGAGAAGTACTGAGTGCTAAATGACACAGATACAAGTTTTCGTAAACCATCGGATGAAATCAACATTTCTTGTATGGCGATTCGTCCATCGTACTACATATGACATCAATTTCTTACAAATGTCATGCCCAGCAAGAGGTACTTGTGGGCTAATTTATAGACGCATTATTTCAGAGATCTCTCATTTTATTTAGAGTTATACTGCAGATGCATGTACGTTCTCTTTATTTTGGGCTACGGTTACATATGCATCGTGATTTATTCGATAAGGAAATAATCAATGGAGGAACAAATAAGTTTGTTTGAAGCCCATGTCTTCTGTGCGTCCTTGATAATACATATATAGTGCAGTTGACTAAAGATCTAGACTAATGAAATAATGATTCTTTATCCAGTCATTGGTGTCCATTTAAGCACGGTAGATGAGCATGGAAAAGGCGAAATTTTAGAATGAGTCGAGTGGCGAGTGGATGTACCTAAAGCTTCAAGCATCGTTTTCAAACCAGGTGATTTTAATTTGAATTGGATTCTACCCAAATTATACATCAGCACACAGTTTTCCAGGTTTTCTTGTTTGAAAACTTACACTCAATTCACATCCTCTTACCTTACTTCATCATTGCGTAAATATTTACTTATTGGACAAACACATGTAGTTCTGTTACAAGAATGAATACAATTGCTTCTCTTTAGCTCAGATGCCTTCTAATTGTAGCCGATTTATCGTATTTGATTGGTACTGTGTGTGTTTCACTGTTACCAGCATATGCTGCTTCCTGCAATTTAATTACATCTTACAATTTCTAGCATTCGGATCTCCATCAAGTTAAATTGAGAGCAAAATGTGTTTGACAGTTATTTAGAGTCTCAAAATTAAGCATCATGTTCACATACCCAAACTACTAGTACTTTTTCTCAAGCTGATCTTCACAAAGGTTTTTTTTTTATTTCACAAGTCACCATTACAGGATACATATAGCAGTGCCCATATTTCTTTGAAGGGCTCCAAATTTCCATTACTTTTATACATACTGTGTATACATCTTTATACTACACTATGTATAACGATGTTTAATGTCCTTAGCACGTGATGATGCTTTCCATGGCGCATCACTGAATGTGTATTTGACCTATATGACGTCATGTGCTCGAATCTAAAGAACGTGGCTTATAGGATGCGGCTTGAAGTCAGGATGAAGAACTTTTATTCATAAAAACTGCACAAAATCCCGATGACATCAACACATGAACGTTCTCTTCATTAAGGGTGGCTTTAATACAAATGAATGAAGCAGTATTTCATCAAATTATAATCTGATTTCTGTATATGTCAACTGTCTTCTACTCCAATGCTCTCAATGCAAGCTGACATTTACAGAACGTATTGTTCTTTGTAAGAGGTTTCGCATTCAAGATACTTGTCCCCAAGAAGGGGAAGTGCTTTTCCGCACCACCGCGTGTTAAGGCTCGAAATTTGGTGGTTGTTGAAGCGAAATTCACGATTGCTACCGTGAGAAAAACTGGCGAGAGTTTGCTTGGAAATGTAAAACTCTTTTCTTGTATTTAAAGAGGCCCTATGGAAACGCGTTTCCAGAAGAGTGAATTAATAGTTCCCGAGGCTTAGTCAAAATATTTGGTCAAATAGAGGGAAACTAATGCATTGTTTGTCAATATGTTTGGCGAAATAGAGGACATCACACTATGTCAAACTAGAAAAGTGAAATACAAGAATGTAGTAATCCATAACCCTGGATGAGATCCATCGATGAGATCACCAGTTTGGAGAGAGTTTTCAAGCCATTTACTAAAAGGACTGACATCCGACAACTTCCATGCACCCTAACGAAATTAGAGTTTTCAATCACCTTGTATCGTCTGATGTATGTAATGTGTTCAATTCGAAATGTTGAAATCCAGGGAGCCCGATATTTTTTTTTGTATGATCAAAATACAGCAGGAAACACATTCATTAAGTCTGAGTATTTCTAGATCATGCAGTGACGTCTAGTTAATTGCCACTAACATCGCTGTACTCTTTTAACCTAATTCTGTTCAAGCCCTTGTGTTGGGGGTTGTGTAAGCTATATTTCTGTTTAAGCACTTATGTGAACAGTTAGAATATGGTTTCACCGGTAACGTGTGACCATTTCCCAACTCTCACACTGTTGTCTCTTTTCTTTAGTTTTCTCGAATTTTTTACCTGATTCATCAGCAGAATACTGGTTTATACAGGTATACAATACCAAAAAAGAACAACTGCGAAAGGAATTTATGATGCCGATGATGTCAGTCATGTTGCACTAACTGCTGGACAACCAAAAAATTGAACACGTCACTCAGAAATTAAATCTAATCTGTTGTTTCTAACAGACATCATCTCCTTGATATGTATTGGATTAAACCTAGAACAATTTTATTCACAAAGAAATAAACGGCTAGATTGTTTTATTCAAACTGCCGACAAGCAGTAAAAGTGCACTGCCTCACAAGCAGAGTGGGGATTAAGGGCTTTGCAACGATGCCATAAGATGTCAACATGCGTCTTAGTAGGCCGATAATTAAGCCGTTGCTTTTTCTAACGAGATAATCTTCTTCCAATCTTGTCAAGGAGGCACTTGAAGGTTTCTTAAGAAACAGGTAAGTATGACACTTGAATTAAGAATTCGCCCAGCACTTTCCGCTATTTACTTAGAGTGGCTGATACCCATGACTGACAGTCCCAATAAGTCTAGGTTTGACTGTTTTTCTGTGGTTACGTAAGGACATCCACCCCCAAGGGCTTGTTAGTCTGTCAGCATAATACGATTACAGACGATTTCTACGTCAAGAGGAGTAATCGAGCAGATTCTCTTGTAAGGGATTTATCTGGTAGATTGGTTTCATGCAAGCCGTGTAAATGTATTTTGGCCGACTTCTGAATGCTAGTGTCAGGATCCAAACAACGCTTTGGGGGCTTCCAAAATAGACGGTGTTGATTATTTCAGTCAGACTTCATAGTGTGAAAGATAAAACTGATCGGAAAAGTCTCGGGCATTTTTAAACGATTAAACAGGAGTCTTGAAAACTTGTTGCGAACACTGCAAAAACAAATGGTGTAGGTTTACTGTCAAAAGTGCTGGCAATTTTGTGCCCAGTGATTTTTTCTGCATAACTACACGCTGTTGTATCGACAGTTATTAGCATATTTACCACATATTCAGTTGTTTAATAAAATCTCTTCTACGTGAAGAATTACACTGGTTATTGGTCTTGTGGGCAAGACATTTGTAAATTTACAGATGTGACGAACATTTGCACGACATCTTTTAATCCCACAGGAACTGTAAACACGGGAGTGTAAACTATCACCTAAAATTACAGCAATATTTGTACACTTGAATTGACTGTTCTAGTTTACATCACTTGGCGCTGTAAAATTACATTCTTTTTCTTCAGTGATTATTCAAGAAATCCGTTAACTTTTCGTTTGTGACTTCATCAACAATTCAATCAATCAGTCTGTCAGCCCATGAATCAATCGGCCTATTTACGAATCCCGAATGCCGATATACATCCTGGAGTGAGAAATAGTTTACTCTTCCGGGACTGGGTAGGAAAATTTTAGAAGTATCTTAAATTTTCTAATCGACGACCCGTTCGGTCATGTACGATTTTACATAAGCGTGAAAGTGTCTGAGGAAAGTGTGGCAGTTTCATCCGAGCTTCCTATGTGTGGTTCTCCTTGTTCTTCTTCACACACAATCCTGGGGACAATCATGTAAATAAGATATTCTTAAAATAATTTATAAATTGTCGTTAACCTAAAACTGATTCAAACGGCTTTCGAAAAACCTCCACCACCAAATGATTTCAATGGGTCCATCAATTAACTTTTATGTAGCAGTGAGAATAAGCGGTGTCCAACAGAACGAAAGCGTGATTCTTTCGATTTTGTCAACTCAAACCTGAGTCACAAAAAACTATTTGATTCTGGATACTTCCCTAACCTGACCGAGATGTAAAAATAATAGCATCAGACGCGTGTAACTACAATACTACTCGCGTTGCGTCATGTCTGGCTGGTGTCTTCTACATGGCGTGTCACTGAGGCACCACCATCAATATGTTGGCATTGGGAACTCGAAACTCCAATATTGGAGTTTCGAGTTCGGACTCTTTTGTCTCAAAATGGTAAAAAGAATCCAACTGTGTCATGTGACTTATCAAAAATGTCAGGCAATTTTGCTCACTTTAATTTAACGATCACCTGTCCCGCCGGGTACGTGTCCCTCTCCTTCAATCAGCAGCTGTGTCATTAAAAAAAGTTTCAGCTCCTCAATTTTTACGTCTTCTCTACATAACTTTTTCTGACCTTTTCTCAGACGTCTATGTTGAAATAAACGTAATCAGAAACAGTTGCCTAACATTTTTGACAGGTCACATGGTACGGTAGGGCTTTTCTTATCTATAGCAATAAAAGAGTTTGAGCTCGAGACTCCCCAATTTTAAAATGAATATGTCACTGAAATTATGTTGCAACGACGTTAAATATTAATGACAATCAATGACAACGTAAGTGGTCAAAAAAGTTATACAACAATGTGCTAAGTTTCTTAAGAATGGCAAGCAGCTGGCAATGCGTGAATTCAGTGTTCATATTGCACTGACTGTTGTTTATATAACGGTATACATTTGCTGACACAGTCACCCCGTCAAGGTTCTCATGCGAGTTTTTGTCAGGGATTACGTAAGGTCAGGCAAGAGTCGCCGATTGTTATTCTGTTAGTGTAATAGGATTACAGAAGATTTCCACGTCAAGGGAGTAATGGTGAAGATTCTGTTCGCGGGAAATTATCTGGCACAGCGGCTGTGGCCGTAGGGTTTATGTAATCGGTTTAAATGTATTGTAACCAACTTCACTTGTCACCCCTTCAGGGAAGTGCTGAATTAAAGGGCATTTAATTGTATGATAGTAGTATTTGAATTCTAACGTCTAAAACACACATTTTTAGAATAACTTTCCAGGCGATGATTCCCCGTTTGCAAAAAGATATACACTAAGTATATTACTTGATAGATTATTAAAGTTAGCACTATGCTTTTCATTGCAATGATCAGCAAGCGAATGAAGCAATCATTTCTCCATACTCAAGTTTTTTGTTCATCGAAAAAGCTTTTTGCAATAAATCTCAACAATTTCTTGTGATTTATGCACTGCACATTCAAGAACTGTTATTTAATAAATTTTATTGGTTTTCCTTCTTTTATGTATTAGTATGATCTTAACAAACGGTTCTTTTGCTTGATTTCGGTAGCTACGGTTAATATTGTTCCAAAGAAACGAAAGCTTTGTAAAATGTCACATTTTTTTTTATTTCCATGCCAAAAAAAAAAAATCATTCGCTGATCTCACAAACATGGATGTCTTTGTGTCTCTGTCGACTGGAAACTTTTCTATTCTTGGGATGGTATCTGACATGAGGAAATTCAACATTTTCTTCTCTGCTGGGTTTTCTGTTGACATATCTAATAAAAT
The DNA here is from genome assembly GCA_016165875.1 of Acanthopleura granulata. Lineage (NCBI taxonomy): Eukaryota > Metazoa > Mollusca > Polyplacophora > Chitonida > Chitonidae > Acanthopleura > Acanthopleura granulata. Next base: position 7,462,940 of record JABBOT010000011.1, on the reverse strand, counting down.
ATCCAACCAAATGGCTCGTAAACATCTTTTATCGCCATCCCGCCTTTCTCCATCAAGCGCCATGGGCCTCTTACCTGGCGCATAAAGAGGTCTAATTGCTTGTCATGTAGCGCTTTCATCTTGTGTCTGAAAATGGAAATGCTTTTATAATTGACAAAATGCAAAAGAGTCGTTATCATAATGCTTTGACACGAGAGTACCTCTGCGGATGTTCCCGGGTTTATTGTGTTTTAATTGGTAAAATTCGGATTTAGATTAGGAATTTCTGTCGCTGGATATTTTATGACGACAAGGGGAAAGAGAATCGTGCTGTTGCGCTTTGATTATCTAGGTGTTAATTATACCAGAAAGAGAATGGTGCTATTCTGTTTTAAAACAATCCGTGTCACGTAAAGAGCTAATATATGTCAAAAGTGCAAGAAACGTGTCACATGAAGAGCAAGTTTTTATTGTATAATGTCATGTCCCCTTGCAGTTAGGCTTGAAATCCGACGCAAACCTGAACCCAATGTGCAAAAAAGCACAAGCCATATGTTTTTGTCACAATATGTTCGTTCAATTAATCCTATCTCGATTTAATTTTCAAATCGGACAAAACCCATTAATTTGAGGTTATCTACCACCTTTGATCAATTAGCCAGCACGGACACAGGCTTACATGACGGCACTTCCGCGGCACGCTTTGAGGATGAGCGCTGCTCATATACGCCTTTGTTATTGCGACACCGAACAAAAGAGCGATTTTCATTGCGAGCTAATAACGGGCAAGACGAGAGCCGTGGCTATATGCTTGTCATTTCTCTTGCTGATGGGGTTGTTAGTTGTAGCTAAAGCTGTGAAGGGTTCACTCACAGAGAGACCTTGGCCGTTCGGGCATGCGCTCACAGCACGCCGCCACCGGTAACCGGAAGTAAATTCTCCAGGCGTGTAAGGAGAGCCGTGTGCTAATGGCCGAGGACCCTTTTTCTCTTTGGCGTTGTAATAATGGCGCCGGCTTGTTCTGATTATTATCTCCATTCTGTCTTGGCCATCAGACTTTTCGGTAGCCACTTTTTTCTCGCCATTGTTTACAAAAGAGGCAAATCGTCTACATCAATATCGTTCGGAAGAGAAGCTCGCGATGTATCTCACGTGGCAAGGTGTGCTTCCGGTTTTAATCCGTCTCTTCATACTGATAAATACCTTCATTTACTTTCTCGTAAAGAATAGCGAAATCAAGAGATTATCCTTACAAAGGCAAACCTTTTTTCTATCCCAAGCCATTGTTGTGGAATGGAAAACAATCTGTGTCCTGAACGCTATGAATAAAACCGCCACGCGCCAAGGCCAAGGTGGGTCGCCTAGTCGGCTAATGGAGCATTGGATGGATCTTTGAAACTGCGATCTATGAACTAGGTATTGTGGACCATATAAATACGTAGTGAATAAACAGATCGCTGTGTATAGGCCGGTCACAAATTACCTGTCTGGGGTAAATTAAAACCTTGGGATAACAATGAGCATTCCTTGCTTATTTAAATCACACAGATCGAAAGTTCATCTCTCTCACGCGGCGTTTGCGATGGCTTGTCTTGAATAAACCGCCCAATTTCGGACGGACAAAGAAAAACAAAATGGCTATAATGGTCGTCTCTATAAACATATTTTTTCTACAAACATCATAATTTTCTTTTGCATTTAACGGCTATTATTATTAATTCTGTATCCTGGATTAATTAAATACAATATTAACATAAGAATAAAGCAAAACGTCATGTGGATGATCGCGTCAAACTGTATCCTGTATTTTCTTTCAAGCTTTGGTCGACAAAAGATACACAAATCATCTTTTGTGGTTGGTCAACACCACATTTGAATCGTTTGACGCCAAGTCATAGTTTTATTGAGATTCACTTTTTCCTACTATTCAAATTTAGCCTACATGTAGACGTCCGTAAAAAACCCAGGAGTACATATTAAATTGCAGTTTCTAAACTTAAGGTAAACCGGTAGGTCATCTCTGTTAGACAGCTTATGTCTTTTACAAAGACGGAGTTTGCAAAACTGTACTATAGACTGAGACTAAGTATGGGTTTGTTCAACGAAGAATGACAATTAATTTACTTGTCAGTTACTGATCCGTGACAAATTAATGCTTTCCCACAGAACTTGCAGCATTGTCAGTTGTTTCAAATCCGCATACAAAAATCTGTGTTATAGAAAAATGCCGTTATAAATATATGTTTATGTCACCGCAGTAATCAATGATCGCAACTTGCACCATTATAATTTACTTACCAAAACCTCGGTTTGTATTATCGGTTACAGAATAGTTTCGCTGCACTGTTTGATCTTTTGCAAAGTACACACTAAGCTTAGTTAAACACCTGGGGCCGATTCATCAATGGAAAGTCATTTTTGACTGTCAAACATGAAAATATTAGATGATTGGTTTAAACGGCCAAATATAATTAAATTTTGACAAAAGTGTTTTTACATATAAACTCATATAATGCTAGGAAAGTAAGCGTTTAAATCAAAATTTGGTGGAGTCGGTCTCACATAACAGATTTTCAGTTTCAGAGAGTAATCTGACAATCGAACACAGATATCATATTTCTCTTATAATTATGTCTCTTGACCTATATGAACACAGATATTATGCCTCTTTTACCACGTGAACACAGATTTTATTTATTTATTTATTTGATTGGTATTTACGCCGTACTCAAGCATATTTTACTTATGCGACGGAGGACAGCAATATGGTGGAAGGAAACTGGGCAGAGCCCGGGGAAGCCCACGACCATCCGCAGATTGCTGAACACTGATTTTATATGTATTTTTTAGCTATGTAATCACGTCATAAACACAAAAATGAATGGAGTATATGTTGATTGACAGCAGACGGACCTTTTTGATTGGTCTTAAGTTTATGAATGTAACATATGTTTGTTAGTATACACATGAAAATGAACTGTCCCAAAATGTCGACAACAGATACACGCTATGAATTGTAATTGCAGAAGCCCCATTACCATAGTTTAAGATCGTTTGTTTTCTTAATCAGCACACGAGAACTGGTCACGTGTGGGACCACTGGTGCTTGGCTGCAGACGGACACCTTTAAAAACAAAGAGGTAATTAACGGAATAGGTAACTTGATAGGATTTTAGACACTGTAGGATCCTTCCACAAAGTCTCGCGCCATACGAAGAATGTCTCGTCTCTTTTACTTTCTGGCCATCAAAGGGCCTTAAGAAAATAGCCCGCGGAAAATCACGTGCTGCAAGCTTCCCAGCTCTGCGTAGCATCCATCTTGATTTGGTGGACTCCCGTCGATCTGTCGTCTCCAATCAGAATTTAGCTATCCCAGCTCTCCTCGTATGCGCGGTGGGGCGCCACGTCCCGTAGAGAGGAGAATGTTTCCGCCGTCATTGCCTTCCATTTTCCGACTTATTACGAGCGGGGAAAATTGCGGTTGTTTCGGCGCTGCTGTCGAAGACCCGGTTCTTTCCCGCTGATCGCGGGCATTTATGAAGGAAATAAAAAGGGCAAACAAGACTGATGAATAAATTATAGACGTCAACGAAGCTCGGGTAAAAAACACACAAAGCCGAGATAAACATACTCCGCTGTTTACACTCATTGGCTCATGGTTTAGGAAAGGAGCAGCAATTACGGCCGTGATTTATCACTGTCTAGGGCGAACCATTCCTTACATTCATCTCCACTAGTTACTGTGATCTGTGTCAGCGGGGTTATGAGACCTCGTGTAACCCATTCAATGGCAAACTTCCTATTGCGTCAAATGCCTTACAAGACGAATGCAAATGATGACGGCCAAACAGAATCATTAGCAAAACCAGCACCTCTATTATATCAGTTGGAAATCACCGCCGAGAAAGGCCTAGAGGTAATTGATATACAATGCACGAATTAATGACCTAAGTTTAAGAAGACAGAGAAAGCAAAAAACGTCTTATTGGCGCACGTGGTGCGTTTACAACAAACATGGAAAAGAAGATGTTAGATATACGTAAATATTTCACGATCGTTGTGATGTCAATTGAGACGGTGCGAGCCTGTGCATTTACCATGACATATATAAATCGTTTTGTTACTCCTTTATTCACAGGTAAATACATAATTCTATTCTGAGCAGCTACATGGGAGATGCCATAAGTATTGTATTAGTAATCTTACCTTTGTACCGTCTCTTTGATCTGTACCATATTTAGCGTTATCCATGCATAATACGGATATGACATCAAATATTGCACACTTTGGTGTATCAGTTCTAGGGGAAGAAGCTCTGATGAACTCCTGACGCCTCGGGAGCTACGGCATTCCCTTAACACTCGAGCAAATTCGTGGTCTGAAAACTTCGCAGGATATTACGCTCTGTATTTTCCCCGTATAAAAACAATAGGGCGTATTTCATGTGGTGTAACAGCTTATAACCATGCCAAAGCACACCGAAAATATATGTTAACTGATGTCCAAACATTTTTTCTACGGATTTCTTGCGATGTGTAATTATATAGAGCTTATTTCTCCTAGAATAAAACCTTATCTGTGGAAAACTCAAAAGAGGCTAGACCTCACAGATTACGTGTGACCACCATCACACTGTGGTTGCAGCTTTAGTTGTTTCTCTCTATGCGGGAGTCTTTTATGTCCTATATATTGAATTCAGTGGAGGAAGGTGGCCACCTAAAGCATGAAGCTATTCATTCATATATCAATTGTCTCTATGTAATCTGGCTACCATTTATAAATAAAAAAAATGCACATTTCTTTGCTCCCATAAACTGATTGAGTCTGAAAGTGTTTTTGCACGAATATAAGGAATCCGTGTGATTATTAAATTTCCGACTTCTGAAATAATTTATCTGTAAACAAAAAAGAGAGGTTACATGTATTAAAGTCATTTTAATTTTTGTCATGTAAATGTTTCATACACTTCTGAATTTGTGAAGTGGAAAATTTAAAAAATTGCTCTTGTTTTTACATGGTATATATCCATTCTCTTTCGAAGCACTGCTTTCGTTTACGTGTTTACAGTCAACGTTGGAGGTGTTATGCGATTGTCCTACAGAGTGTCGATGGTGCATGTAACAGCTTCATTTGCTTTACCAGTGCTAATACGGAGTTTATTTTTGTCAACATAATAACTTTACATTGCCGGGTGCGGTTGAAATTCGTCACGCAATACGCATCTTAACTCTAACCACCTTCGATGCGCGGTTTTCCTAGTATTGCAGTAGTGGGTATGTACCTTTTGTAGCGAAAGTCGAGCGTTGAAAAGAAAATTTCTACCTGGGGAAGTGATTGTGTAGGGGTTACCAGTAATTTTAGATAAAGCCGAGATGTTGGTCCGTGGGTAGTCGAACATGAGAGCTGTCGTCTTCGTTTCACCTTTTGGAAAATAAATTTACTAATGCTATTCAGTCGTGCCTCAGTTATACAATCTCTGTCTGATTTACTGGAGTCCCAATCGCCGCTGTGTTTAACGTTTGAGTGCTCTATTGACGTGAATTAAACCCATCAGTCAAGAAAAGGCACAAGCCATCAGAGACTCGTCCCTTTGTCAAGGGCTCGACGGTTAAACGTATTATCCTGGTATCCCGCGGTTACCTGGGCTGGCCACGTGAAAAGAATTATTCTTGGACGCCGCAGGTAAGCTGAGGGGATGTCCCTCGGGTCGGGGTGGCTGGTGGTGATGTGAAGGGATGGGGTGGGGGTAGCGGTGCGTTAACAAGGCTCCTTTCAAAACAATGTGACGGAGTGAGGAATCGCTGCTACATCTTTTCTTTGTGAGTGGCCATATTCTATCTGCAGTTGCGCAACGTTTAAACTTCCTAAAACCTGAAACTGACTCATATTTACGTCGAGAGGTTTAATATATACGAAGTGTTTAACATCAAAAAGTATTTGGTATTTTTTAAAACATCAAATGTACAAAATACAGCTTTCAATGCACAAAACAATTATGTACTGTATCCCAAATGAAACGGACAAGTATTATACGTCTCATTCTCTCCATTCCTGAAAATTATAATGGAAAATTGTTAATCCTGTCCTTTAAGTGTGTTTGGTTTATTTCCAAAGCATACTGTTCCGCAACGGCTACATATTGTTTAGGTTTGAATGAAAATGGTTGTCATCTCTTCACCTTTTAGAACATTTTTCCTTCCTTGGCACGAATCGAAATTTCTACAGAGCCTGGTCCCACTGAGACAAAAGACTTTTTTTTTAAACAATGTATAGTACGTGACCCAAAAAACTGAAAATTTCTGCCTAGAATGAAAACGTTTACAGAGATTTCTTTATCGCGTCGCACGCAAGACTTACATCTTAGTCGTCCAGATGTAGCTGCAGAATATTGCCCAAGTGACCTCATAATAAATCATAATTAATCAGTGGCTCTTAGTCCATGGAATAATTGAACATTTTCAAGTCGGCCTCACGAGTGTCTGAGAGAATGTGTGTACTAAAGGGACATATGGGACTCAAGTTTGTGTCGTATTTTTGTGCCAAGAAATCTGGTTTAAAAGAAGTCTTAATTTCAGTTGTTTTCTTTCCTTTGGGAACTAGGCATATGAACGCCCAGGGGTGCTTAAATCCGAAGTACTAGCCTTATACCCCTGAAGTGAAATATCCACTTCGTCAGTGTAATATTTCACGACGCAACTTGGATATTTCTAAGGGATGCTTAATTCATGCATGTATATTGAATCCTAAACTCTTTATAAAACAGATATTGAAACAAATATACAATGGAGGGAGATTTATTTATAGATTTATTTTTTTGCACTTTTGTTTGAATTTTTCACTGATGTGATGTTGGGCATTTTACGAAGAGAGGAAACCAAAAAACCCGGTGTAAACCACCAGCTTTTGGCAACTTACTGAGAACGTTTTAATTTCACGTGGCGCACGGGTATGCACACTATGTTAATGTCGTGTCTCTCTTTGTCCGTGGGTATGGGACCGCCTGCATGGTATTACAGTTAGGAGAGTCCAGTTTTAGAAAACGGGTGTATAAAATCACTATAAAAAAGGGGTGCGACTGACCTCGGCCCCTCCTGCCCCTCACCCCTGTCCGTCCATTACTCCCCACCCCTCGCACTACCTCGGACGTGTAACCGGCCTGAGCAATATTTTGAAGACAACCCGTCTCTCTCTCTCTCCCCCCCCCAAAAAAAAATAAAATAAAAAAATAAAAAAGAGTGATGAGATACCGCCCGAGATTCAGTTCTCCTCGTGTCATTGTCTATATGGAAATTGAATTCCGTCCAGAACCTGGGAGTAGCAAAACCTGTCAAACAGACCCGGGTGACAACGTATAATTAGGGTCGGCTTCAAATTCCAAGGTGATTGTCATGACCCCTTACATACGACCGTGATAAATGATGTTCAGAGAAACATATGAAGCGTCGGATTAAATGAATCATTTTTCTCGCGCAGCTTTTCCAGCCAGTGCTGTACAGTACAAACATTTTAATGCCTTTCCTTTTTGTAGCCTTTAAGTCGCTTCGCCTGAAAGGGTATATAGCCTGACTTGGAGGCGTACAAAAGACTTAAACATTCAAGTCATCTCTTGTGTCCATTGTTGGACGGGCCAGCTTAACCAGTCTATAGTATCAAATATACCACATCTCTGTTCGTTGAACGTCTGCAATAAAATCAACACAGTCACAAAACAGCTCTGTAGCTCTTTGTACAAGCCTGAATGTGGACATGAGTTCGACCAGGCTACTTTGGTCCCGTCTTCCTCCCCCAGGCTATAGAGGGACTCTTTTCAACAACGGCACATATCGGACATCAGCATTATCTCTTGAGCATCATCAAGGGGTGCACTGTTCTCAAACATTTAAGGCTCTCGACGAAAATTGGGACCTTTGTACGCCGTCAATAGATTCACGGCTTTAGTCTCGCCATAAAGTAGCTTTTAATCACTCCTGTGCCTTGTCTTCAAAGGGTTTTTACACGACTTCAAGTGATTTCAAGTGATACTAGCACAGACGACCATTGACCTCACTCTTCTCATCATCAGGTGCTGAAGTCGTGTCATATTCGGGTGAAGTTTCCTCAGCGAAAACCATAGATTAAATCATCAGTAGCTGGAGTCCTTTAACGTTACACATACATGGGAGCATTGGCCTTTCCTTACTATTTATGTAGTTCGTCAACATCAACCTACACATTAATGCATATCCACAAACTTTACCACCGTATACCATTACATGCAGCATGGACTTTTCTTTCAATGTATTAAAAAAAAAAACAGAACCAAGCCTGATTGCAATTGTTTTAGGCTGTTGTCTATGGAAGTTGATGCAGCCCTAACACTTTTTCACCTTGCTAACCTCTATGTTGGATGGACATAAACGTGTGCAAAGAGTTTTCACTTCTATCCAAAAGAAATCAAATTCTGGTATATTTTAACTTTGTCCAAAGTAAAAGGGCAGAAATTTATAGTCAGTCTAGAACTTATAATGTCTGCGTGGTAGTATTTTCCACTTAGTGCCCCAGTAGTCAAAAGAATTTGGAGGCAAATCTGTGAATCAGTTGCATAAAGGTGTGTAACCTTATCTTGTCTTAGTGATGATGGACCAACAGGGGATCCCTGGTCAACCGATCCCAGAAAACAACAAGTATATGAAGACGAGATTTTGATCAGAATTCCGTTAAATGCAAGGAAGAAAGTTTCCTTTAAATACGACTCCATTATGCGAGGTGCCGCATAGGCGGGAGAATTACCTGGAATGTTTACCAAGAAATTCGTAAAAATTGATTTTGCACAAAAAGAAACACCTTGCGTCAACGACGAAGTTTGTCCGGGAAGTTAGATCGTAATATCTATCGTCTTTTGTTTATGTAGAATGCCCTAAGCCCCAGCTTTAACTTATCAAATGGCGGCTTTTAGATGGATGAATCTATCCCGAAAGGAAATAAATATGTTGAATTCAATAAATAAAGACCTGTGTAAAACTAATGCTATAAAACTACGTCTATTATTATTATGTTTGGAAGAGAACACCTTTATTGTTAAATAATAAACATTGTTGTGGAATCGGCTAAATTATTGTGGAATCAGCTAAATTGTAAGATAATTTCCATGCAGGCACTATAAGCCATAGGTCTCTTATAGCGCTGTTTATAAAGTTGCTCACTGATCTTCGGTAATACTTTCTCGATCGCTACTCATTGGTAAAAGCCATCAGCAGGTCGCCGAAGATCCTGATGCAGCCCTGCCCTCATCGACTCGGTTATTTGGGTTCCTCGGGGGATTTGTCACACACCTGCGAAAAGTGAAGGCTTCCCATACACAGAATCTAAGGGACTATATAGTGATCTTTAATATTATTCTTCTCCATAGATGTGACAAAACGAACGCCAACTAAGGATACACATTAATATGTCCTGGTTGACTGAATGGACTGTATGGTCGATATTCCACGAAGGATCCACACGATCAGCTCTATATTTCATTTATTTCACAGTGGATTTGACGATGCTGTAATGAAACACAATGTATTTAACAACTACTGGCTAATGTCATATCCAGTCTTTTTATACATTACTTTGCACAAATGTGTTATAAAAGATGTAAAAGATATTATAGTGATTTGCGAATTTTAACTGAGGTTTGCGGGCTTTTGTTGCAGCCTGTTTCGAAAATTCCCCATGTGTTTGGTTTAAATTCTCTCCAAGATATTGCCGAAATACTGCCGCTGTAGCGTGAAGCGCTAGGCATTCATATTCACTGGCCCGCAGAAGTGCCTGGGCTAATGTGCCGTTCTCTGGCAGGTGCCTGGTAACCCTCATGACATAAAGCCACAGTCGGACGAGTCAGAGTTGGATTCGAACTTGTGACCTTAATGGTCATTAATCGATTAGCTACAGAGAGATCAACGCTTTAATTTATTCATTTATTGATTGATTGGTATTTACGCCGAACTCAAGTACATTCCACTTACACTGCACGGGAAAGCATTATGGTGGGAGTAAACCGGGCAGAGCGCGGGGAAAACCCAGGACCATCCACAGGTTGCTGGCCGACCATCCTACCAACGACCGCAGAGGAAGCCAGCCAGAGATGAGCATGAACTCACACCGACCGCATTAGTAAGGGGCTCTTGGATTAACGTGCTACCCAACCCTTTTTCTACGGAGGTCCCATGAACGCCTTAAATAATCGACAGAGCCACGGTGGACTTTAAGCTGACGTGCATACAGATGCACAAAATACCATGGTTACTTCCGCAGATGTTTCGTTCGCACATTATGAAGAAGACGCATTTCGCATTTCCTTCAATGGAAAGGCATACATTACCCCCAGGAAGAATGAATGCATGCCTGAGTGATTTTGGCTAGAGTTATGAAGGCCATATAACTTGACCACTTCTGATCTGTGGTCGTATTCATTGGACCCCGGGGAAAGCAGGTGAATGGGTGAAATACCTATGATTAACCCCAAGAGATCAGGGTTGAGATTTCCTGGACGAGTGTTAACTGGGCGGGGAGAGAGCCCCGTGCGGAAGAGCGTGTACTAAGAGATGATTGATTTCAGGGATCACGAGCACAAAGGCTTATCGGTGTTTAACACAGTCGGGTAATTAAGGTGCAAATAGACGGCGTACAAAGCTGGTAGTGTAGGGCCCTTATCTAGGTAGATATCAATGTCCCGGCCTGTCCCTGACAACTCACCCACTGAAATCACCTCCTCACCTCTTATTTCCTCTGCCCTGAGGTGATTATTCTCACCCCGGGATGTCGCCGTTTACCTCCCTTATCACAGCGCCCCCTGTCATCGAGTCGGTGAGATAGATCCCGTGACAAGTATATCAAGGTAAAGAAGACCGGAAATGGTGGGGTCTTGGAACAGAACACGTGGTTTTGCGACTATCCTCTGTTACATGTAATCGTCAGCACGTGCAAGTTAAAGGGCATAAAGGCCTACAGCAAGATTTCAACGCAAAATCTTTGGACCCGTGCTTGATAACTCTACGTGCTCAAAAGTTTGTCAGATTACGTAGGTGTTTTGTTGCTGTTCTTGTTGTCTGTCAGTCATTTTTAGCCCTACATTTTAGAACACAATTCCACAGTTTTCTGCTACCTTGCTATAGATCCAAGCAAAGCACTGGCTTTGCTGGAACTCATCCTTCGGGTACAAAGCGGATGTGCTGCAGAGGAGAAGCTATGCATTTTTGCTTACGCTCTCGGAATACCTCATTGTGTGCATGTATTATTTATTTTTTAATTTGATTTGTGGTTTACCCCGTACTCAGTTATTTGACTTATGCGATGGCGGCCAGCATTGTGGTGGGAGAGAACCGGACAGAGCCAGGGGGAAACCCACGACCATCCGCAGGTTGTTGGCAGGCCTTCCCACGAGCGGCCGGAGAGGTAGCCAGCATTCATGTATTAAGTGTGATGATTACACAGCCTATTGAGTAATTCTAGACCAGTGACGTCTGGTGTAATTCGTTTAACATGGCTGCATTTCTTAACCTTATTCTGCTTATGCCATGGAGCTAGGGGGCGCGCGTATTGTTATTTCATAAACAATTACGTGAACAGTCAGAATAAAGCCGTACCTGAGGTAAACTGACATGGGATCGATAATTTGTGTTTGGATTTGGGAAGATATAGATTACTGAAACGGTAAAATCTTCAGTAAGTGATGAATGTTTCATGTTTCAACCAAGTTTACAACGTTACGTCCATTATCGCTAACTGATGGTATACAAATGCCTGTTCCGACATTCATAAAATGCAAACTATCAAACAACGCACAGCAAGGTATAGTCCACCATTTCAAAAGACATCATGATCTCGACTCATAAAATGCAATCAAAAAACCTACAGCAAGGTATAGTCCACCATTTCAATCCGTGCATCAGGCGCTGACTTAAGGTCAGGGCTGCACTGACCAAGTAAATTCCACAATGCTTCCCTGTACAGTTAGCCAGAAAACCGCTCTACGGTCTGGCATCTCTTTAAGTATTCCGAAGCACCGACAACCGAATGATTTAGCGAGGATTTCAATTTTCTTCGAACCGCGGGAAGTTTATTAGAATTTGATTAAACTTACAAAATATGCATGACTACTGCTCGTGTCACCATGGCAACTTGGCATCGTGCTAAGATGGGTATGACTAAACGGTCGCATTATCGCCTAATGACACTGACACTGAGCTTAGGAAATGGCAGAAACGGAGAGTACGCTCGCAGATCTTTAACCAAAATATTGCTCCCATAAATCTTCTTCGTCTAAAATGAACTCAAACAGCAGAAATTAAACACCTAGATATATACACAAACGACTGTTTTCTTTCCATACATAGTTTATGACAAAATATTTCTTCTTTCCAAGCCGGTATACATAATATGGTAATACAGTCATTTCTCTGCTAGTTAAAAAGATGTCTGAAATGGTGAATTGCGATCTTTAAATATCAGTCTTCGAGATGCCATCAAACAAGAATCCTTGGTTATATAGTGTCGTGGTTTTGAAAAAAAAAGTACAGACAGGTATTTTTGTAGGTATAAAATAGAAAATGTGTAGAGAAATGTCTGGCATAACTGGGTAGAGACTGTTATTAAGAAAACATCATGTGCATTGTTTCTGAAAAGTACTCCACAGAATAACCAGTCAAATCCATTACATATGCGGCACTGGCTAAAACTTAACTTTTGCTTGAAAATATCTTTTGGCGACAGTTATTTTCTGGCAGATGAGGACTGAGATGTAAAATATTAAGGACATTTGTCTTATAAAGGGCTACATCAAAAAGACTAATGTTACAATAGTGACTAGAGTTTGTCGTCGGCAAATGGTGACACCAACATTGAGATCAGTCCTCTTGTCAATTTACCTCAGGGTTTTGTTACTGTTTACTACATGCTTAAATTTTTGCAATTTACATCTCCCCCTACCACCTTGCCTTAAGCACAATCCAGTAAAAGAAATATAGCAATGCGGTAACACACACGAATGTATTATGCCAACACAGTAATGATAATGGTCTTTCACGCGTATATTTCGTATGTGTGTAGCAATGCGGCACACTAAGGCAGCATCGTAGTTGAGTTTGCTTATTTAATCCACATTTAAAAGCAGCGATTTCCGTTTCTACATCATACACTGCAAGCTCATTAAAAATGGAAAATTAAAAATGCTGATTTTTTTACATTAATTTATAAAGTTATTAAATCTGTCATTCATTTTCCCTCTCAAGGCGTTGTGTGTTCGCAACGTGCAAAGTTTTACACCTTCACAGTTGTAATTGTTTGGCCTGTCTTCAGGCACATTACTGACCTGAATACACTTAAATCGTTCACAGAAGAGGAAGAAATCAATGCTTTATCACGACGCCGGACATTTAGCATTATCCAGACTGCTTAATGGTGCGAAGACTGGTATCTTTTCTGTCCAAGCCGAGCATCCTTTACAAGGCCACAAAAGTTCATCGTCAGTTATAGGACGTTCAAAAGATGTTGACGCCATCGGGCTTATTAGCGACTGTATACAATTATTTCGGAAGCTTTGTGTCAATCCATTAGAGGTAACATTATTATACTGTTTCAAGTGAATGAAACCACGTTAGCGAACCGGTCATGGTAGCGTAATCGCAAGAATGGTTTTCAATGAAAGTCCTGAAACAGCAGACAAGCCTGAATGCTGATGGTCGAACGACAACCGGAAACCGGCTCATCGATTCGACGTACGGTAATTTGGATGAAACGTTTGATGCTGCACTTCTGTCTATTGTGTTTAACTGTGAATGGATTTGTAAAGTGTGACCGACTTCTTTAAAAATCTGGAAAAATTAACACGAAATGTGAATATAAAAGCCTGGGAAGGCGGAAGCTGGAGCCGATAAGAGTAAATGGATGATCTAGATTAATTAGAATTGCACGGCGATAGGTCTCTATCCTTTGTTGCACAAGCAGAGCTATCTTGCCGAAAGTTGCTTGTAGGATTCCCGTCACGAAGCTCATTAGTGCTGAACTGCCATGCTTTGAAAATTCGCAAACAAATGATGTCAGTAGGTTTGAATTGTATGTTGTGTGATATAAGATTGTGAACGTTTTCTTTATGAAAATAATTCATTAAAGTATTATCAATGAAATTTTTGCAATTGCCCAATGTACAAAAAATTGATTAATATTTGTTTTTTCACATTCTGGCGCCTGAAGTGTTTGGACGCTAGATGGACAAACATATATGAGCTATATAGGTTTTTCCACGATTTGCGGAGTAATATGAAATGCTGATTTGCCACCTGTTGTTTGTCATACCGATCTAACAGCAAGTCAAATCACTTGCCATATTCGTCCCCGGCCATATTTGGTTAGAATTTGTCATATACATCACCGCTCATGTTTACTTAAATGTTTTTACACACGTCATTGGTCATATTTCATTGCAATTTCTCTGTTACCCTAGATGATACACACTGTCATTGCTGCTTTGGTTTTACTTTATATGCCTTAATCTTTTATATCGGCACAGTGCACAACGACCGGAAACTCTCACATGCACTCAACCTTAAGTGATTCTACTTGACTCGTACATTTTCGGATATCACATTGTACATTGTCGGGATCGGCGATTTGTTGTGGTGTGAGACACTGACGCTAAGAGCTATTTGCAAGCTACCGATACTTCCATAACTTGTAATGGCCTCGGCTTCGGGTTATGTCGAGGTGGCGGTAGGCTGGAAGTTGCTGTTTGGTGGCCATGTTTATTATATTTTTAATCAGATGTTGGCGTGAGGAACTTCTTACTTAAAGATGTGTATATAAAGACATATTCTTTTTTATACACAAATTGCAAATTTGTAGACATTGATGTTGTGTCAATGTGTAAAACAACGGAAATCTACATTGGCAATGCAGAAAGTAGTACCTCAGGTCAATTTCTGAATTAATGGCGGATTCTTCTTCCATACTAGTTTGAATTCAGAGGCAATTTTTCTGCAGGGAAGCCAGTTAGCCAATGGAAATGGAATAAAAAAAAACACTGTTATTTCACGGTGGATGACACGGATTTGAGGCCAGAAAAACCGACACTATTGCAATACATAAAACATTGATCACTCTCTGGAATTGAGGACTTGATTGTGTATGCTTCAACGCGCTTGTATCCCTCTGTACCTCGACCCTCTGAAAGCGCTACCCTTGTGCATGCTATACGCTGTCGCATTGTGTGTTTACGCTCAGTCGGCCTAAAATGCCTGACACGAAACCTTTGCGAAAAACCGGAAGTAGATCGTCAGCCCAGGTGTTAACGAGTCTGAATGGCTAGCTTTCACCCAGGGTGTCAATCTGTTGTTATTCTAGCTATATCTTTTTGCATTCTTTTATTGTTATTATCTTACTTTTTATTCGTTTGAAGTCCGTTTCGACAACATCGACTCGCGAGCAATTTTTATATGACCAGAGAGGCAGTTCTTTGACACGTCTCAATTTTCAACCCTTTCGAGCTTTGCTTACCCACTTCGCGGGGTTTCTTACGAAGTATATTTTGATTCTGGGGCCAGTATAAGTTTTCTTTTTCTCCGACTTCCCAACAAATTGCGATAAGTTCCGCTGAGAGAAAAACTTGACACAGGCTCTAAAGTTTGGATGACATTTGGATTTGTTCGTTGGAAACCACAGGCCACTTTCATGAACCTTATCGAAATCTCCCCAACCAGTTCACTTGTAAACAGAGTAACTAAAAGGCTTGTAAACAAACGACTCCAGGCAAGCAATGACTACTTTGTTAAGAGACCATTTCCCAGAGGGAGGAAATGCAAATGCCTTTGCCAGTGTCGTGAGCAAATCATAAAATATGGCTTGGACGAAGCGGCGAAAAGATAATTTGAAAATCACGCTGGGCTGCAGTAAAAAGTCGGAGGCGGGTTTATTAAATAACGGTAGCGGATCCGATATTAGCCCGGTAGTAAATAAAGGATAGATTAGGAGGTGTGCTCTTATTGGAGGAATCAATATCGGAATATTGAATAACCCCGAAGTGCCGGCAGGATTACCCGGTGCTATTTCAATAAAGCGTAATTTCGCTCACTACAGAGTAATTATATGCCTCTCACTGGCAGCCCGCGCTCGGCCAGTGTGCGTATGACAGCTCACGGAGGCCTGGGTCGACGGCTGGCTGTCCCTTGGTGCTCGTGTGACGCTTCGCCCCAGTGTCGGCCGGGTGATATAGACACTCCGCTATGCCTTCATGCCGGCATCTCCCCAAGCTTTCTATACAGTATATAACCCGGCTCTACGGGATAGATCTCGTACTGTTCTCTCCTGAATAAAAACCTTCGCTCCTACTCGTTGTTGAGTCATTTTTGACTTTTTCCTCTAACGTTATATACTGTATGAGCGTGGAATGATTTCAGAATAACACAAGGTTCGAAGACGTTTCAAAGGCGCCACCGAAGCACAAGCCATCGTCATCATGGAGTCCGGGATTATCTCTTATACCGTTGTACCTTACACGAAACATCCACCACTCAAAGCCAAGGCCCGTATACATAGTTGGACCCAGTCCGGCCTAGCAACGTGAATAGGCCATAATGAAGATATGAAAAGGTTCGTATATGACAACGGCTTAATTTCAAGTTTACGTGAACAAAAAAAAAAAAAAGAAAAAAGAAAGTTGGCAGTGGGCTTATGGAGATGTATCGCCCATCTTGTTGTTCCCCCCTCGCCCTGGGGGAGTGGGGGGAGGGGACAGGAGGGTTTTCAATTGAACAATTGACGTTTATCATGTATGCTCTATGCCGCAATTCCGGAAGTTGAAGAAAACTAGCGCTGAGATCATCGTAACGACGGATTCGTGAAGATTAGCTCAACCAGAGGATTATAGTACACGGGTAAGTAGACCTGAAAAACGGTTTTCCATTTCCCACCTGTATGTAATCTAGCAACAGTGTCTTAATTTGTGTCGAGTCATTCCTAATTATTTCATTCATCCATGTATACACCATTCCGGACTATGCCAACCAGAAGCCCATTCATTCCTGCCACATACCCCCCCCCCCCACCCATCCACCACGTAGCTCCCACCCCACGTACCCACTTTTTTCCACAACATGATAGTGTAAAATAAATTTAGATCAAACCGAAAGCGTTTTCGCCATATCACCATGAAAAGCAGAATTTCGTTCTGCCTTTTTTGATCTTCTGTATAGTTCCTTCCTTTCATTCCATGCAATTAAGAAAGTTCGCTTGAAGCAGCTTGAGGTGAGAAAAATACGTTGAAAAATAGTATTTCTTGGTTTCGGTATTGCAGTTAGTGTCACAAAACACCATGTAACTGATGACATTTATTGACTTACGAGATTCACATTATATTCGCATAACCAGGGTCGAAAATTTAACTTAGATATGCATTTTGCCTTATGTTAAAAAAATATACACAGATATTTCAATTTGTATGTAAGGATATCTACGTGCAAGATTTTTGTACATGCAAGTGGGGGAAACTGGATATGTTCTATAGGAAACCTCCGGGTTTCAATACCTTAGATCTATATACGTGACAAATCTCCTGGCATCAGGCTGTGGTATATTCACTGTAACACCTTGGGGTAAATGAGATCGCTTACAAAAGACTTACATGTATCCCACAACACATCGTGCGGAACTTCTTGACTATCGTGCAATGCAGAACGATATCTCGACATGAGGCGGTGAAAATTTTATTCCCGGGTGGTATTTAATTATTTCGCTCTGGAATTAGGGTATTGTGTAATTTAATTCAGTTTATCAAAACTGACAGAGCAACGGTTGTTACTTATTGTATAGGAATGAATTCAGAAATTCTCACGCAGTAGTTATGAAACAATAAGTGAGGTACCCGAATTGTAGTTCACGTTGTAAACCCGTAAACCAATATCCAAAGTCGAATTTCTAAACACCAGTTTTTTTTTAAATAAAATTAGTACCACAGCGTAAAAAAAATATGTAAATGTTATAGGTCGTTTTGGGTTGATATTTGTATGTTTTGAATAAGAGTGAAAATCTCGTAAGGCGGCATTTGGCCAGCCGAGGTTTCATCGAGGACACCCAAGTCTGGGTGATTGCGAATTGCCCGCATATGCACTGTTTACCACCTTCGATTATATATTTAGTGCTGTTTGATATTTCTCAACCGCTTGTGTTACAATCTCTGTTCTGATCCACAAATGCCGCGGCTTTTAGTGAAGCATGTGTACCTTTGTATTCTTAGCAGCTCAGATTGGCATATATGTACGGTTTGATGTGTATATGCAAAAATTAAGTGTAAGAGAATGTCGCTGACGTGAACATGTATATATGTCAGAAGGAAATTTGATGTTTCTAGAATTTTTATTCAAATCAAAGTTGGGTATTTTCAGGTAATTTAAACCATTAAAGATCACTGTGGTGTGTATTGATCAAAGTTTATGCATGTATAACATTCCGATACAGAAGTTTTAAGGACAAGGTAAATCTTAAATGTCTGATGTGCCTGTCAATAATCGAGCACAAGGTAATTACAGTTTGACCTTTGCAATCTAAATTCTACTTCTGTCAAATGAGGCGAATCTATCCAGCTTGGGGTTTGTGCCTTTCACGTGCTAGAAGTATTAATTTTTGTCACTTAAAGTTTCCCTTAAACGGACTGTCGTAATACATTGGGGTCATTATCCAAATGCTGTGGCTAATTTAACTAATACCGATAACTGATGCACAAAACGGAGAGGAATTGGTGATCACTGTCCGTCAAGTAACATGTGTGTGCGTGCTATCACTATTGTGTGAAATGAATAAAAACAACACGTCGTTCGAGAATAATAAATGTATTTATTTAAAAAATACGACAGCTTTCGGAATAAGCGAGAAGAAAAGGCAGACGTCGTATACAGGGTTTCAGGGTAACCCGTATATAACTCTGGTTGAATGTATAGCTGAAGATTTAGGCAAATGAGTTTTTTTCCCCTACACCATGTTCCCGAATAGTATCTGCAATAATAATATCATGCACTATGTATAGCACTGGGTTGCTTTGATTTGAACTTGACAACCAACTTGACCTACACATATATGACCCCGATGGACCAGGTTTGCATGTTTGCTGAGTTGCTACGCCTACAAAGGCTTGTTTTTTCAAACCCAGACGTTTTCATTGCGTCGTTTTACACACGTTTTGAAATGCACTTGAATGTTTTCGTATACGCTATTTATTATAGTTTTGCAATTCTGCTGACCATA